>BMAU01016816.1:0-86848 GCA_019973935.1 Trichonephila clavipes | reverse complement strand
TTTCTTTCAAGAAATTTAATTCGAAATAATTTTAAAAGAATGAGCAATTAAATAATACTTTGCTGTATCACATATGTCACATATGCTTCATTTTCAATGTAAAACGTAAATGAATTGCTTTAATACACTATTTTTTTGTTTGATGAGACTAAAAATGTTTGCCTTGAAGAAAATAACACATACTAGCAAAACATTTTTTCTTACAGAATGTGTATTATATTGCAGAAACAAAAAATGTAAATATTAATGGACAATGATTTTTTTTAAAAAAAAGTAACTAAAATGACTTAAACCAATCACACAGTGTTGTATGTATACAATGATTACTTTTTTTGTTGCAGACAGGATTCACACAAGTTAGATCATATTTTAAAAATTATGTTTGTAACTTTTAAGTAAAAAGTTAAAAGTTTAAGATGTGGATTACAAATGCTGCCTCATTAGCAATTGGAGAATAGTATACGAGGCGTAATACACACACACACACACAAATGCGATATTGGTCCAATAAATCGTTGTACTAACAGAATTAGTTTTCCTTGATATTTTTTCCTTCAAAGTAGTACCCTCAGCTTCCACATACTTCTGCACTCGGTGCTTCCATTGCTAAAGATTGCCTGAACCTCTTCATCTAAGGTAAAATGGATTCTCTTTCAGCAAGCTTTAACTGCAGGAAATTAAAAAAAAGTCACAAGAGGCAAAATCAGGAGAATAAGAAGGATGCTCCATCACAGTTTTTTTTGCTGGTCAGAAACTGCTTGACAGATAGGGCTAAGTGAGTGGGTGCATTATTTGGGTGCTTCAGCCATCCATCACACGCTGATTCTAGCTTTTTTCCTAATTTTTTTTACAAAGACTTTTTAGTACTTCAATGCAGTTGTGTTAATTAACAGTCAGACTACTGATATGAGTGGGAACCCATTAAAATCACGAATTTTGGCAATGTTTTAATCTGTAACCGCTTACCTTGGGTACCCAGCACGTTCATCATCTTCCACAAGGTCCCTTCCCCCTGGAAACCGCCTATGCTATTCAAACACATGCACACGAGACAAAGTGTCACCTCCATAAGCCACGGAGGATATTGGAAATGTTTCCAAGCCTGATTCCTTCACAAGAAACTTGATGTTAAGTCGACACTTTCCCGGCAGAATGCAGTTGCATATGTTCACTCAATGACGCAGTACCCCCAACTAGCGTGATCGATTAAAGCAAAACTGGCCACATGTACAGAGGAGGTGCGTGTGATGATGTCACCAAAACAATGGTTGCCAACTCCATGCCTTTTTCAAGCTACACACGTAGTCTCATTTTCTTGTGTCATACCTTGTACTTGGTGAGCTTTTCTGTATTAAGTGAGTTTTTCAAACAGGCGGATTAAATTCGCTTGACAAAATTAAATTTAATAAGTAATGCCTCATTGAATTACATTTATTTCTCCTAAGTTTATTTACTTTATAAAAGAATAAAGTAAGATAAGCTATCGTTAAAGAAAATAAATGTCATAATTTTTTTGTAAATCCTAAAATATTTGCGAACTTAATAATTTTATCTGTTATTTAATTTTTTAAAACATTAAACGTTTTCTTTATTAATTAATGGATTTTTGCAGGATATACTGTTCATATTTTTACTTCAATTTCTTTCGCACATTTTTTAAAAATCTTTTTGGCAATCAAAAAAGTTTTAAAATATACACTTTTTTTTTAACCATCGTATCATAATAAAGTTATGTTTAAACTGAAATACAAACTCACTGTAGAGTTTATTTTCAAGTGTGAAGCCGTATTTTTTTTTCTTCTTTATTGCAACTCGATGTAAATACAAATTCAATCAAACGTCTTTCTGAAAAATTGTTTTTAATCAACGCCATGAAAGAAGATATTTCTCTTTCAGTTTCGAAAGCAAAAAAAAAAAAAAAAAAACGTTCCTTGAGTACAGGAAATAGAGCTTTGCTGTGGGGTAGAGGTTGCAACAGCCTTGTACACTGGGTGAAATTAATGTGATAAAGAAAACAGGAAAGTAAATAAAAGAGGAAAAGTATTGGGAAAATAACTCAGTTGCAATTTCGGGTGCTGTTCTTTTTTTTTTTAACTTTCGTTTTTATAAAAGAAACACAAATGAGATTAATTTGAACCAGTCACACGTTTCCTAGTGATGTGGGTGACGTTTCTCATCCGTATTAAACTAAGTTCTCACAAAAGTGCTGGACATAAACCAAAGAGAAAATAAAGAAATTGAAAAGCTTTTGTCGTTTATATTGTATGTGAGAACTTTTGGTTATAAATCTGTAATGTATATATGATGTGACAATTGAATTCCATGACTGCGCATGCTCTCCAGCCATTGGGCTTAGTGTGAAGGAGTGGGAATGGAATATATTTGCCCTAGAGATCCTTCCGGGGATGGTGACACGTTATTCCATCCCTCTATTTAGCTCAGTTTGTTTTTGAAGTGAAACTTTTTAGCGCTCGAGAGAGAATGTGAAATTTGCCCAGTTTTGCGTAACAGTGAAAAAGTGAACGGAAGTAGTCTCCCCGCCCCCTCCCATCTCCTGAATCGTCACCATGATGACAGGATAGCGTGTTGGGAGGAAAAGGGGGAGCGGGGACTCAACGTGACTTGCGTCATATCCGTGTAAATGTTGGATGACTGCTCATCTCCGATTGGTCACCTTGCCCACCTTCCTATTGGGGATCCTTTCCCCCCAGACCCGGGAACATCTATCAACGGTTGTATGAGATGCAGTGACATTACGGTGTAGACAAAATAGCTTTCGCAGTAAAAGCGTGCTTTTTTGAAATATTTTCTTAGATTGTTTGCTACACGGCGATGTTTTCGGCGGCTAATTTGCTTTTTTGACTTTTATTTGCGTTGATTTATTATATTAATTCTAGTCAGAATGCCTAAATCAAATACATAAAGAGAAAAAAGTGTTTCGTGAAAGAAAGAAAAAAGAAAAACTAGCCGCAAGTCCAGTCGAAAAAAGTAGCAAGAAAAAAGCAAGGAAAAAAACCCAGAAAAATATTGCAAATTTATTAAGTGCTACTGCGTAATCTCTATCAGAGTACATGAGAGAATATCGAGCAAGGAAAAAAACTGCAAAATACTCTCTTAACGCTCAGTTTTAGGGATGGGAATGCTATTGAGACTCTTCTAATGACTGCACAGATTAATACGGACTTAGTGAACCACCCTGTGCCATTAGCTACAGAGCCCTCCACAATTCTATCGCGTGTTGGAACTGATGCATGCAAATCAATAATAAATTCTATCTTACGTTACAAAGACTATGATTCCCATAAAAAGGCTCACAAAGATTTTCAAAAGCGATTCATTGATAATCGTTCTATTGATACGGGCGTTCAATTTATGATAGATTATGGTTTAGACATGATTTGAGAACGTCTGTTGCCCAGTAAAACAAATATTTTACAAAATATTTTTCCGGGAATTAATTTAGAAGACACATTAAAGCATGCTACAAATGCCGAGAAAGTTTAAATAGGAAAAATATATGAAATTTATCAAAACATAATGGTATTGTATACCCAGAAATTCCAGGACATCTTTCTACTTTGGATTTGGTATCAGAAAGACTCATTTCGCCACGAATACTTTTCACGCAAATTAGGCGATTCAGACATGTGCTCGCTCAATTTAGAATATTAGGGTAAATAATTAATGTTCCATCGTCGCCAAAGAAGTTTCACTTCGATCTCATTGCGTTCGACGCACCAGCTGTTTTTTTATCCTTGTTTTAGTAAGACATTGTCTTGTGGAAGCGCTGTGGTCATAATAAACTTAAAAATCGAGCTGCGCATACATTTGAAATTCCTCGTGAAATAAAAACAAATTCCATTTTAACGTTTTAAATTGTTAAAAGAGGTATATATTTGGAGATAACTGCATTCCATGTGGCCAAATCGTTTAGATGCACAAACGATTTTTGGAAGGTCGGTAGGTTTTTGAAGATGATAAACGTTCTGGTCGACCTGTGTCACATCAATAAATGATGAAATTTTTTAAAAAAATGTCTAAGTGCTCGAATAACGTCAGATATTACGAACATTGACAGAGAGACAATAAGAACAATTTTTGGTCGAAAATTTGCATTTGGTGAATGTTTTCACAAAACTGGTACCGAAAACCTTAATCAAAACAACTCCCCGGCGCACGCGCTCTCTGTAAAACAGTTCTCGATGGACAAACGCATTATTATGCTCGAGCATCCACCATACTCACAAGATCTCGCACGCATACGATTTCTACCTGTTTCTTGAAATGAAAAATGCATTAAAGGAAATACATTGTGAATTTATTAATAAAGTGAAGGTAAAAACGGCAAATTTACTGAAGATGGTGACACCTAATGAGCCACAGCACTGCTTTGAATGGTGAAAAACTCGTGCGCAGCTATGAATGGATAGGGAAGGGGAGTATGTTGAAGGGGGCTAAAAGGTATTTGTACATTATTTTCAATAAAGCTAATTTTTAGACTAATCTATTTATTGTATTGCTACAGAATACATATCGCTGGAATAAAATAATAAAATTTTAACATGTTATTGGCATTCTTTCATGTTTTATGTACATAAATATTTCAGAAGACTCACTAGTCTGATACTAGAAATGATAAAAAATCGACAATATTTCTTCAATTTCAACTGAAATTAATTTACGACTAAGAATAAAGGCTTTTCTAAAAATAATTAACAGAAAGATTTGTATCCTGCCCATCTTTCAATCTCATTTTCAGAATGTCTTCTTTTGTCAATTTATTTATCGTGATCTTGGCAAAAATATTTTTTTTAACCACCAACCTATCAACCAGCAGCCGTAATGTGCACGCGTTAGACGCCGGGAATGAAAAAGGAATCCTTGTACGGGACAGTTCCTGTCCTTTGTTGATTGAGAATCGAGGGAGAAAGGACCGATGCATGCATCTTCCGTCGATGGGTTTTTTGAGCGATGTTTGGAGGAGGTTGTTTTCCAGCAATTACTTCGAGGATATATATCTTCAGTAGGTTTGAGTATCTTTGGAAACGTTTGTTTTTCCGTTAGTGATATGAGCAGCCACTTGTTGAGACGGAGAGGGGGTTCTGTTTGATGCGTTTACATCACTAACCATGATTTATTGCGAATATTTTAGATTCTCCATGGAATGGAGTGCATAATAAAGCAGTAGTGTTAGGATGTGCTGCCATCTAGTATTTAATTCCTGGGTCACCGTGTTCGGCATTTCAGCGGTTGATCTTGGTAAGAGTGTTTATTTGAACCACCAATCTATCTTTCAGCAGACATAACGTGTAAGAGAAAGACCACTGAAGCAAAAAAAAGAGAACATTCGGTCTAGTACTTAAGCGCATTTATTTCTTTTCTTTGTTGGTTGCTACTCGCAGGAGAAAGGGTCGCTGAATTTTTTTTCTTTAACTTATGTACTATAGAATAACGAGATTAGATATAATTTAGATCGAAGAATTTCTTATTGCTTATTTTTGTTCTTTGCAAAAATATATCTGAAAATAATTTTTCGAAGATTATATTATGGAACGGAATTTCTTTCCTTCATCTTTATGACCAAACTTCTCTCTGATCTAAATGATATAAGGTGGCCAAATTTAAACAAAATATCTTGGAAAACAACTCTGAGAATTGCAATCTTAGTCAATTCAAAATTCTAACCCGAATGTGCAATTTGAAATTCTGAAATCCAAAATGAAGTTAATATTGAAATAGGGGAATGTATGTAAATGTGTGATACTATTTTGCAGATAATTTGGGTACTGATGAATATGTATAATAACTGTACAGGTACAAGCAAATCTGGAATATATGAATTCGAAATAACATGTTAAGGTGCAGTTAAATCTTAAATAAATTAAACCCATATTTACTGACATTAAAAATTAAATCACATAATACAAATAAATTAATTTCAATTAACCATCGATTTGCTAGCATTCCGTAGCTATTTCAAATTACGAATTGAAATCTGGTGTTAAACTCTATTTCCTTGAAACATTTACTTGATACATATGATTCCCGAAACCTCGGCCTAATGTGGAACGAATGATCGCTGAGCTCGTGAAAATGTTGGATTATCGAAAGTGGGATTAAAGAAGTAAAAGTACGGTGTTTCTTCAGAAATTATTGTACTGCACTTCCATGTTTTGTTTGTTTCTGAATATAGCAGAACATAAACTGCCTAAGTATTCTTAAACAAAGGAAAATGCGTACACTTTGAAGACATAGTTACTACATGAAAATGAAAATTAATGAATACATGCCATACAGAAAATTACCGGATCAGGCTTAAGACTGTCTCTATTCAAAATTAAGAACCTGACTTCGCAAAAACTAGCTACTTTTTACAATCGAATGCAGAGCATATTATGTTGTCTTTCGTACTGGACTCTGCGTTTTGCTGTTTCTTCATTAAAATGACGATGCAATGGTAAGTCCGCTATCGACGCACCTTGTTCAAAATACTGAAGGCAGGTTTCGACAGCATTTAATCCCTCACTACGTGATTTGTAGGAGTTTGTACAGAGGCCTCAACGTTAACGTATTCCTCCTTTTCTCGCATTTTCTTTACGTTAAATGTGACAGAAACCCTAACTTCTGCATCGAACATTTTGGCTGCTCGGTATCGTTCTGGAAAGGGTCTGTACGTCGGGTTTTTTTAACGTATAATTTGAAAAGGTGTGTCCGAGTTAAATGGACTGCCAGGTTATCGAGCGTCGAGTTTTAAGAAACTCTACAGTATATGCGTTTCTTTAAGAATCCAAATAGTAAAAAATCACAAGGTGTGATATTTAGCAACTGAATTGATCATTTAATTGAAAAGCATTTGCTATAATCATTCATTCCTCAGTATATAATATTTAACATTGTAAAGTTTGCCCATATACTAAATATAATATATAATTTACATTAACTAAACTATTTATTAACAAGTAATATAAAAAAATTATTAAGGCAATTCCTACTTCTATCAAAGAAAAATTTTATTTTACCTAATTTTTATTAAAAAGTTACAATTAATATAAATATGTATATACATATGACAGAATCACAACATTAAGTGGTAATTAATTTTTATTAATTATCATTCAAGTATCGTATTGTCATTCAAAACAATCGTGTATATAAAATTTCAGTTCAACTGAATGCTTTAAAACGTGAAAAAACCTTTTTCAAATTTTGACACAAGTCGCCAAAAGGGTCGCTAAGTCTCCAAAAATGATGCCAATGTGGCATTATTTATAACTCTTTGAATAATTAGTTTTAATCAATTAATTGTTATTATTTATAATTAAATTACTGTATTGTCATCCAAAATAATCATGTATATAAAATTCCAGCTCAGCTTTAAAATGTATTTTATTAGTGATTAAAAATTCCACCAAGATAAATAAATAAATATATAGAGAGTGTGAGCTATATTAGTAGAAATTGAAAAAATACAATCTCACTGATTGTGTTACTTCCAATTATTGAGCATCAACTACTAACTTGGTAATTTTTATTAACAATGAAAATTACGTGTAGGGCAATTCCGTTTCTCCTTTACAAAAGTTCTGTGATACAAATAATTCGTTTAAAAATATTTTTAATCAAAATCGCTTATTCAGGACAAAACATGTACACGAAATTTTTGTTATGAGTTCCCGTAACATATTTGAAAACTCTGACTTGATGTTGTGCACTATATATATAAAATAAACATATATAAATAAACAACACGTAAAGGATTTTCATTTTTAGAAAAAACCCTAATAAAATAAAATAAAATAATTTTAAAATATTATAATATAAAACAATATACCTCTAATTTATTACATATAATGATCACTGATGTAAAATTGAAAATGGGATTTACAACTGTATCGAACATGTATAATTAGAAAAGGACAATTATATCGCATATTTTTTTAACTCATCAAACATTATTATTATAAAATGTAAACTACTATACGTAACTGAACGTCTTTATTTAGTAAAAGATTTGCATTTATGCTTAATAATAAAAACTCGTTCTATATTAATTCTAACACAAGAGAGAGATAAGTATGTATGTTTGCATATTTGTATGTGTAATGATTCTCAATTTCAATCTTCTTGAGAGATATTTCACGGGACACATTTTAATCCAGATACCTCCAGGACATACGGTGAAACTTATTACTTTTTATTTGCTCTCTTGACCAAAAATAAAATTTTAAACACAACTTTAGTTCTTAAAAAAATGCCACGTCATCAATTTTTTTCTGGGGAGCCGACACAACAATGCATTTGCCTACGAATCTGATCATTCACAGTGCCACAATTACAAAGACCATGTGGTTAAACAATATTTTTTAAACTTCATTAAAAATATATGCTGAAAGTAGTAAACTCAGAAAAAGAACGTTTTTTCAGTTATGTTTTCTGCGCTTGTGTACTTGCATAATGTACTTTTCTCTAAATAATCTTCACAAATATATATAAAAAATGTGATCAAATAGTCTCTCTCAAAATATATTTATTTACAACTATTTCCAAAATAATGTAGAAAAAGAGCCGCGATCTGCACGCACGCACGCACGCAAAATCCAGTAGCAATTTGTATCAATGAATTATAAGTTTATTTTTACATAGTGATAGGAAATCATTTTATTGCTGAAAGTTTGTGATTAAAAGCACAGTTAGAATAAGAATATTTTGATATATATTCATGTAGAAAAAATGCGAAGTTTGCGTGTGAATGTTATACTTACACACGCACTATATCAAAATATATCTATCAAATATATCTATAAATATATCTACCACTATCAAAATCTAGAAGTCAAACTGTTTTAGTATATTATATACCACCAGGTGTTCTAATAATTTCATGTTTAGAAGAAATCTTTCACCATCTTTTTCAATACATCTTAATTATATTACTGCCAACGCAGAGCCTTGAGGCAGAAACTATCGGAAACTTTTGTTTTCTTTACCTATTAGAGGGAAGTATTTTTCGATAATTAAATAAAAATAAATTTTTGGTTCCCTGGAGTCTTATTTCTGATTAATTCACTGTAATTGGGTGTCATCAGAAATCAATATCGCTAATCACTAATTTCTAATACTGATGTAGTAAATTTTTGTAACTAATTATCAGAAAGTTAGGACAAGTTACAGCGCTTTGCAATTGGGGAATCATAGTTACTTTATTTCAAAGTAAACATACAGTAAAAGTTATGGAAAACTTCTAGTTTTGAAATATGTGAAGATTTTGAAACCATATTGTTTTTAAGGAATTAATATATATTTGTGATTAAGTCTGAAATGTGATATTTCTTTTCGTTTTGGGTTTTCTAATTATGTTTCAAGTTGTAGGTATTATCTATTCATATTTGTATAGGTCATATTTGCATACTTAACATGATCCAATGACATGTATTATTGATTATATCCTTAAATTTCAAGAAACTAAAAACCCTACCGTTTAAGTTGTCACAACCCTGGGTTTGCGGGTGTAATTTGGAACTCCTAATCGGCAGATATTATTATAAAAATATAATCACTTTCATTTCAGTTCAATCAATTTATGATCAATCAAGGATTATAAACCGAGGGAGAAATTAATTCCGTACTCTACTTTATGATTCTATGGTAAATAATTAAACACTTATCTGAGTTTAATCCGATAGAAGAGAATTCGTCTGATATATTTTGGGTTGAATATAATCCAATCTCTAAACTTCTCTCCTAATCCAAGGTTTCTGTAAAGAAATTCTATAATCTCATTTTAATAATAGCGTAATGACTAACTCTACGACACTCATTGTCAGGGATTAAATATAACTCAAATTAGCTTAAAATTAAGTTCTCTCTACGGAAGGTAATTTTAAAATCAAACAATAATAAAAGAAGCGTTTCCCAAGAGGATTTATCAAAAGACGCGGATAGGACCCATCACAAAGTCTTTGAACTACTTGAAGTTTAAAAAAAGGCACTTATGAATTATATTCGGCAAAGGAAATTTAATAAAAAAAGAAAAAAAAAATTGAAACACAGAAAAATGCTTGTAAATGCTCGTGTATTATTGAGCGATGTTACTTTGCCCGTAAATTAAAGTGAAAAAATGTATGTTTTGTAATATATTATATGGAAAAAAGAAAGAAACTATTATAAATTACTAATGATTCCCTTAATAAAGGGCCAGTTTTTTGAACTGACACTATTCAGAGACACATGTAGTTCTATCTAACAACCTCAACGGCAACAATCTTAGGATGGAGATTAATGACATGGGAGGAAGACTCCATGAAAAACGAATTAGTTTCACCGATTAAGGTATCCGACTACGTTCGGAACTGTGATTTTGCAAAAGCATATAAATGGATAATAGTTATGATATTTTGTGGCACTTAGATTAGAAAATGTATTAAAATTGTTTTAAAAATAGTATTACAATACAAAATTATTTAAGTACACTACTATAACAAAAAATGAACATAGAATGACCCATTTTCAAAATATTCTCCTTTTGTGAAAAATTCTCCTATTATAATTAAATTTTGCCTGTATATAGCTCAGACCTCTGTAGAGAGGATCGAGTAGAATTTTTGAAATATATAACTTAGAAGTGGGTTTATGCATGTTTTAGGACTACAGAATGGAGAAATTTTAAGAAAAAAACGCCGATAATTATTTCAATGGGTTGTAACTCTGAAAATAATGTGAATTTTTCAAAAAAAAAATAGTTCAGACTCTCTGGAGAAAATGTTACTTTATATAAGCAAAATATTATTATTTTAAAAGCATTTTTATATAAAAGGAGAACATTTTGAAAAAAAGGTTATTCTAAGTTAGTTTTTTTCCGAAATATTGTATTTAAATATTTTTTTGACAAAATGTCCTTAAAACAATTTTATACATGTATTCTAATCTAAGTGACACTAAATATCATGAAAATTATTCATTTATACGCTTTTTTTAAAATCACGGTTCCGAACGTAGTCGCATACCTTAAATTATTTATGACGCTGTTGTAGTACAGCATGAAACATCGGTATGAAGCAAAAGCAAAATTTCTGCTTTCGTAGGCGACAACCACGCCAGTAATTTTTTCTAGGAAAACATACAGACAGCTTCGAACAATACTATTTTCTGCTGAAGTGAGGCAGAGTAAGTTAATTTACAGCTTGCATTACGAGAATGCTCATTATTGGTAAAGCTTTTTATTATCTTAATTTTCCACAGCACTTCCTAAGCTTAGAGCTTCTCCCCTATGTTTTGTTAGGGGACTTTATCATGTATTGCTTTGAAAGGAATAATTAAGAAGTTAAAAAAATAGAGTCATTGACAATTTGCCCCGGCAGAGAACGGATTCGTGTGTCAGAAAATGTGTTAACAGATATTGCATCACTAATCATCGACGGATCACATGGAATCAGTGTTTGTTTACATATCACAAGCATCTTATGACACATTGCGTACGGCCGTCGAAAATGTTATACAAATAATGTTTGATGTAGTCACTGAAAAAAGGCCGTCATATGGTTGAATCCTTCACAGGGGAAATAAATGTAGTGTATATCACTTGACATTTGATTGTTATTTTATATGTGTTATTGCATTGTGTTTTGCTTTTTTTGTAATTCTTTTTGCTTTGCACAGTTCTATAAATACACGAATCGGCGATTTTTTGAAGTAATGTTTTTCGAGAATGTGATTATTCCCATGTGATTATTTGTCCCCATACCGTTGAGTGTCATTTCTTTTGTTAGATCAAGTTACAGGTGGCTCCCAGAAGTGTAAGTAAAAAAGTTATCCAGTGTTTCAGATGCGAGTTTTGTCAGTATAAATTCATATATTAACATATCGTTGGCCTAATTATAAGACTGCGTAACTCCACCGGTGTAACTGATTTGATATAAGAGTGCAACGCGCCAAGCGCTTTTTGGCGTGATTCTTTAATCCTTTTGTTTTGTCTACGCCATGTCTCAGAGCGTGCTCCGCTTTTAATTTATTCCTCGATCAGTGTAATCACTACTTTTTTTTATTTCATAATAAAACTAGATTTCGAAGGGAGAGGGGTTGGCAAGATTTTAACATAAAATAAATACAACAGAAAGTAATATTAATGTATTAAACTTCCAGAAATAAATTATTTACACTATTTTAAGCGTTCATTACACAAAATTTGTAACAATGTGTTACTTTAGCTGAGCAGAGATCCCGTGGGAAAAAAACAAAAACAAAAAATTAACACTATTATACGTTATCCCCATGGCAACCACATTATCGCACGATAAAAATATCAAAGTAAACCATATTGCAATATTATCGCCTATCTTGGCGAACATAAACAACAACTTGGCGCCTAGCCCTACTGTATCAAATTAGCATACCAGATGGAGTTACGCAGTCCAATAATTAGACCGAAGATATGGTTTATTACATTTCAGCCACATTATATGTTGATGTTTCTCATCCCCGAGATCAGCAGAGCTAGATCAGATCCATGAGTCCATTACAAAACCAACAGGGGATCTTGAACCAAGTCCTACCTGGCAAGCCCCAAACAAGATAAAATGTGGCCATGGGAGGCCTGAGCAGAAGAACACTTAGGGCGAATTTCGAAATATTTAATGCCATCGACAAAAGTCAATGACATCAAATGACCACTAAGAAAACGAGTATCCCCGTGGTGAGGTGGTGACACTGGACGGAGTGGGCAAAGTACGTCAAGAGTGAATTCTCCTGGTAGGGCCACCCAAGGCGTGAAGGCCACTCCACTTTGTCCAGCTTAAATCTGTAGGCTCCGAGCTAAGTCAGTCTTCTGCCACCAGTGCTCCTGATCTCTGACCATAGAAGCTGCTTCTTACCACATCCATGAACAAGCCACATTATATAAAACGATGTATTTAAATTTTTAAAAAACACAAGAGCATTTCCTACACTTTTAATTACAGTAATCAGAAAGTAATTTCATAAATCAGTGATTTTTCTATTCGAATACACCATAAAGTAGATCTTGATAGATTTTAATACGAGTAAATAATTTACCTTTGAAATTAATTTCATTAGTCGCTTGAAAACAAGTAAAATATATAAGGTTCTGATTGGTTCCTGTAAGACATAAAAAGGTTGATATTATAGGAATATACTCATAGCAAAATTATTACGAACATAAACTTACAATCAGTTTATTAAGAACTCTCGGGACCCTTTAACAGATATCCGTGCACTCCAAAAAAGACACCCTTCTTCAAACCAATGTAACTTAGCAATAAAACGAAACAATAATTTTAAATTTTTACCACAAGATAATCATATATAGATACATTTTTTTCAAAATTTCAGAGAATTTGAGAAGAAATTTTAAGAGTTATAAGGAAATAAAAATTGGACAGTTTTTCAAAAATATGAAAATTAGTATTTTACACCGCGAAGGATTCTGAAGTACAAAATGGATCAAAATTTACAAAATTAACTTTATTTGGTATAAAAATGTTCGTTTTTGAAGTTATACTCACTTTTAAGAAATTTAGGGAAAAAATTTTAATACAATTATAACAAAAATTTTAAAATTTTAAGAAAACAATTAATTAAAATTCAAATAAAAAAGATTCTTTTGATTTTTTTTTAAATTGATGTATAAGTTATAGAGACACACATATTTTAAACACGTGTATAAAGTTTCAAATTGATACCATAAATTGTTTCTGAGAAATCCTGCGCGGAAGCTAAACTTTTTTTGTTTTGAGAAAAATGAAGTTAAAGATAAGAAAGAGATAGGGTTTTCGCTTAATTTTCACTACTTATATCTCAATAACTTCGGAAGTTTTCATAGTATCAACACAATTTTTATACCAAAATGTTCAGAGATATTGAGACTGTAACACATATTTTTTTTTCAAAAAATTGAAAAATTTGCAGTTTAAGAGTCCTATGAGACCTTAAATATATAACTCTAATAGTCTTTTGAATATGCTTTACAATATCCATAAATACAAGAATTAGCACCGTCATTCTTGATTTAAAGAAATATATATATTCAGAAGCCTTTCTTTTTCCTTATTTACTTGCTCAAATATAAATTAAATAAACTCGAAATCGTTTTCTAAAATTGATCAACTGTTAAAATTAAAATATTAGAATAATTTAGAACATCCTTTTTCTTTCAATACGAATGCAGAAACCATTTATTAAACTATCAATTTTCCACTGAATATGCAAAGAAAAACAACGTAAATGCGAGCAGAATTGTTTTGCTGTCCAAATTCAGCGAGGAAGAATAATATCCTTCTTATAAAACTTCGATCAATAATATCACAGAGAAATAAAATTTTGAAAAACTTTTATACTCTGGTTTTGATGAACAGTTTTTTTAACACAACTGTTCCCATATTTCAAAAATATTCAATTACCGACTGAATAAAAAACTCTAAGATAAAGATAAATCGTATGTTACAAGGGTGTATAATTTTTTTATTTAAAATAAGCAGGAACAGATGATGATTTTTCTGGTTCAGCATGAATAAGCATTCCGATTTTAAGTTATTTATAACAAAAATTAACTTAATCCTTTCCTGTCATGTTATAGTTTGTACCGCGAAAACTTGAGTCGCGAAGAAATATAAAAGATAAACGTTTCCATTTACGACTGAATCCACATTGACAGGACAGAATTATAGATAAAAAATGTTTCTTCACAACTTTCTTGGCTGTCAGCGACAGAAAATTTTCTACTTGGCGCGGTTAAAAGGGTCTGTAATTATTTTGGCAATAATCGACGCTATTGACATGCTGCAGTTCTTCTCTCGTTGGTAAATGAAGCAAATATTGGAACATTTCTCAAACAGCATGCAATGATGCATTGAATTTTTTAAATGTTGTTTTTTACTGATCAGTTGCATGTCTGGCAATGTTTTAAAAAGCTAAATTGTAATGAAAAAGTGTTACCGTGATTTTTGGCTGAGACATAAGATCAATTTGTGGGAGCTTAAAGCTTTAGGTTCTTTTAATGTATATTAAACTTCTAAAGTTCTTTTTCATGAATAAAAAATGATCTTTAAGTGTTTCAAGGTTTTGAGCTTTTTTTATACGCCTTAACTTCGATGGGTTTTAAAGAAAATTAATGGCTAATGGAAAATACTTAAGGCGAACTGTTATTGATTACCTTGGGTAAAAAGAAGAAAAGGAATAAATAATTGCTTTGAAAACAAGTGACTGTAAAAATATTTAGTTATTTCTTTAAGTGGTTTTAAGTACTTGTAATAACATCTAATCTCTTAAAATATTTTTTCCCCAATCAAGATGGAGTTTTACGAAAATAACTACTTTTGGGTTTAATAATGTAGTATATGTTTGCATTTTATGAAAATCATGAGATATTTGTTTAAATAAATATTAATTTGGAAGAATTTTAAGAAGTAATAATCTATACGTTTTTTTTTCGAGATTTATAGTTAGTGCTTTGAAATTATACAATCGATAATTATTTTTGGTTACTTTAAAGATAGTTTGAAAGTTTTTTTTTATTTCTAAAGAGCTGCGGATTGCTGTTTTACCATTGCAGACCAAGTACATTCCCAGGGAGCTGGTATCTTTCTTTTTAGTGTGGCACCATATACGCAGATAATTCTGATGTCCAGTTTCCTCCCCAGAGGGAAGCACCTGAGCTCTGATGATGCGAACCTCTACAAGGTTTTACTTTTGCCGAGATCAACCAAGCCAAACAGATACTCCAGTGGTATTTCACATGCCGTATAATCATACGACAAGGCCGTTGTCGATTTTCTGCATCATGAAATTTCACCGACTTGGGCATGGACGAGCCCGCAACCTCATAGGTGCAGAAGGCCAGTGACAAACCAACCACACCACCCAGACGGCTAGTTCGAATGTAAATTAATAAAAAAGAGGACACAATTTCCCTTACAAATTGCATAAACATAATTTGCGTTTGCATCAGGCATTTTAGATTGTATTTCTATGTTATATGACACAATCCCTAAATTTATTTGTAGTGTCTCAGAAATAAAAACGCATTCACACAAGATTGGTAATCATGAATTAAAATTAAAATTATTACTATTATATCGTCCATTACCTGGAATTATTCTTTAACATTCGAGACTATAAGTAAAATATAACACACATATTTTGGAAATTTCTTGGAAGTTTCTTAGAAAATGTAACACGAGATATTTTATAACAAAAAATGTTCATTGAACTAAAATCAATATTTTAATTGTTGTTTATTTGATTAAGAAATTGTAACAAATAATTTAAAACTTTACCCGTCTGTTACATATTTAATTCAAATTATAAAATACAATTTTCATACTATTTTTCAACTAAAATTCCCTGATTAGCGAGTGAAAATTATTAATTGAAAACAGCATTATACGATTGTTTGTTTACATTGGAACCATTTGCATTTAATTCTTGGATACATCTGGTGGTTCATCCACTCAGATAAAGACAACTCCTTTTTTGTGTTTTGGAAAATGCTTATTATGGGACGACACGAACATTTGGAAACCAGAAAAAAATATATATGATTAAAACTTAGGTTATACCATTAGTGCAAACGACCCTTCAATTACAGATTTGTACTATACAAAAATGGTTGCTCACCTGCAACTGAGCTCTTACACATAAAAAGCAAAAGTTTTGCGTTACAGAGCAGCACCTTTTAGTTTTCGCTTTTCAGCATTCTTTAACCTCTTAACTGCCAATTAAAAGTTAAGCAATTCGTTATTAATATTGCCACTGTTTTCCATATAAACGCACGTATGTGGCGTATTGGAGAGATAAAAAAGCATAAATAAGCAATTTTTCCCCAGAAATAAGTAAATCCTTTGCAAACACTATCAGGATCGTTTTATTGCATTCCAAAGCATTCGGAATAGTTTTACTCATAGCAGCACTAAGAAAAGGATCGTGTTTCAGAAAGACGTTTATGCGTCCGTTGCATTTAACGCACCGATTGAACGAGTCGTATAGAAACACCAGCGGCATTTAAAAGGTTAAAACAAACAACATTAACTAGTAAGAAAAACTTTGCATTCCACCAACGCAAAACATATAAGAAATACTAAATTTTATATATGGATTTCCTTAAATCACACATAATGTAATATATCGAACATAATAGTTATAAATAATATAAATATATGATGTAATCAGTTTTATGAAAATAAGTATATGAAAAATTTTAAAGTACCGTACAATCCGGCGCATAATATGCACTTTTAACACAAAAAATAAGATCGAAATTTATGGGCGCGTGTTATACGCCGGGTATAAAAATGAGAGCTTATACAAAACGAAAAAAAAGTTGAGCATAGAAAAAACCAAGACTTCTACGTATATCGAAATACTTTCAATTTAAAACAAATGACATCTGTTAAGAACTTACAGGATTGTAGTTCTAGAAGTAACTATTTTTTTTTCTAAAGCTTGGAATAATACCTCAAATAAATGACAAATAAACATAAAAGCATACGTTACATAATATAAGGTTTCTTCGTAAAAAAGAGGTTGCGTGTTTCACAGCGAATATATCTAAAAATTAAAAATTGTGGCTTGATTGTATAGGTGCGCAATATACGGCAGTGCGTGTCATATATACACGGTATTTTTTTTATTTTATAGTCTTATTTTTCGCAATTTTTAAGAGTAAAAATTAAGTTTAGTTTCAAAATAAAATATCAGAAATGAAAAAAAACCCCAAGCTATATTTTTTTTTGCAAATAGCAAAAATCTATTTTATTCTCAAAAGACGCGTGGAGCTAAAAACAGTAAAACAAAAAACCCCATTTATTTTTTGGTGCTTTAAATAATTTTAAATTACGTAACAAACCGGAATATTGTTCAAAAATACATTTTCAAAACATACATAAAAGATAAATATATATCTTTTTGCTGAAATTAAATTTCGATCAAAAAAGAAGTATACTTACCGCATTTCAGTGCCTGCTAGTGATTTCACGAAGAAGGCAAGTAATAATTTAGACTGGAATAAATCTTGGAGATATACACTTGCTTTTAAACTTCCATTATGGTTCCTATGTAGCTGTGGTAGATAAGTGGTCTGTACGGAATCTTGATAGGATAAAATGCTATTTCCGCTCGAATCTCCTTTTTTTTTCTGGAATTGCAGAAAATTCAACAAAGATTTCCGTCAATAAGAAAGAATAAATTTAATAATAAGTCGCATTCAAGGAATATCTGAAGAGATGGAAGAGTAAACAAAAGTTGAGTACGTCGGAACTAAAAAAAAGTTCTTTTTATTCGAACAATATTGTGAGCTCTTAGTATAGACTTTGGTATTTTTCTTTAAAACTGCTCTTGAGATACTTTAAACAAGCTGAAAAGCATCGAGTTGTATTTCTCTATTGAGAATAAAATCAGCTTTTTGTAGATAAAAGAAGGAATAACAAGAATGAATAAAATATTTTATTAGCTATTTTATAATGCTATTTATTATTATTAAAACCATTTATTAAAATAATTTATTTATTAGTTATGTAGATAAATAGAAGCATCGTAATATTTTGTTAGATTTTTGAATTAAAAATAATATGTATTTTCTCTAAATTTAAAAAAAATGAGAACTTTAACATTTTAATCTAAATGATTAATTATTACTGGATTTATATATATATAACCGATATTATGCGTGATAAATAACCTTAAGTAATTAATTTGGTTTCAATTGTTTAACAATAAATAATTCTTCGTTACAAAATTCTCATATCAGTTATATTAGAAGTTCTTATTTTTAGGATAAACTTACATTTTAATAAGAATTTATTATTTGGAGATAGCCTATATATTTAAAATTATATCAGTTAATATAATAACTGTTTTTGGAATTAGAAATTTGTTCTGCTGAATTTTTTAAAATGGGAATGGATTTAATTTAAGGCCCTTTAATATTCATTAATTCATTTGTTGTAATCAAATATTAACTGAAATGATATTTCCTCTTCTATAAATTATTGGGTAATTATGGCATGATAATAATTAAATCAAACTAGCTGTACTTTGCTAGCTAGTAAAAAGGAAATACCACCTCACATTTAAATTATAAATGAATCCTTTCATATTTTTTGTTTACTGATACTAAATCTAAATAAATTACCTTTTACACATCAGCAGAAAGGAAAAATTAATTTTCAAAAATGATTTTTCTGTATTGCAAGTGGTAATTAATATTTTCAATGCGTTTTATAGAATTTTAACTTCTTATTAAATTAATATAGATTTACAGATAAGGAATGAAGTTTATAATTCTCTATTTCTTCTGCTCCAAAAGAAAATAATGTTCCTTCTCTGACTTGAACTTCCTAAGTAAAAATATTCAAAATATATTGAATATGTTCAACAAGAAACAAATAAAGTACTGTTCAATTTAATTAATACTTAAAAAGATAAAAAAAATAACAGCCATGCTTAGCTCAACAATTTTGTTAAAAGATAAAAAATTAAATACCGTATTTATATTCAAATCTAAGCTCCATCGATTCCAAGCCGCATCTCAACTTCTCAACAAATTTTTGTGAAAAATAAAAAAAAAGTCAAATGGGGTTTATCGTTATCCAATTTTATAAACTTAAAATAAATTAAAAATGATAACTAATGTAAGAAGTGAGTCAGTTTATCAGTATTATAAACTTTTAAATACATAATTGAACCTATAATGTTTCTAATTTCCCCCTGAAAAAAAATGTCATCCTTTGATTCTAAGCCTAACCCGAATTTCAGTAGCACTAACATTGCGAAAAAAGAGCAGCTCAGATTCGAGTAAACACGGTATTTGAGTTGATTAAAATAAATCAAAAGAAAAGTCATGGAAAAGAAAATTCACATTATTTTCAATTCCTGTCATACTTTGAAAAAATATACTTCAGTCTTACATACCTGACTAAATCAAAGTAATGTAGAAAACCTGATGGAATGTTATTGAACACGCTGTTTTTCTTCGTCTGTTTTAAAGAAGAAACTCATTCAATTTATGTGCTAAATATTAAAAGCAAAATATTTTAAAGCTTCATAAAGCAAAAAGAGATATTATGGAATATAATTAAATGCAAGAGATGGATTAAAGTTTGTGTTATTATTTCTTATTGTCTCCTGTCTACTGGTCCAAATACTTAGACCAGGTTCTTGATACCATATCTAACAGTTCTACCATTCCATTCTCACCCTCAATTTACAGATGACTTACAGAGGCGTCAATACAGTCAACGACATGAGTAGGAGTAGCAGGATAGAAACATGGGCAAGTTGAAAAGTTTTTTTTCCTGTTGGCAAATTTCATACCTCTGATGTGACTACTACGCAGCTTACATCTTCAGGCTGTGCGAATCTTTTACCTACCGACTTTATGGGCTGACCAGGACGATTTCCAGATGACCAGGAAACTGGTTCATGACTACGTATGAGATGCAGTTTTTTTTCAACCGACGTATCCCACGGAAAGAAGTCTTACCTTTGCCTCTATGCCTGATGTGATCACTCACCTCCAGTGAGTTTAAGATCTGAACAAACTATTACATTTCATTAATCTACATTAATGGCAATTATAATGATCTCTACAAATTAAAATTTCTTAAACTGAATTCATTCTCGTATCCTTTTTCCAAGCGCATATTGTTAAGTATTTCAATATCGAGTTGATTGTGTTAGTTTCATCGGCATACAATATTTTCTGCAAAGATATAATTAAAATTAAAGGTATCTTACATCGTATTTACATTAAAATTTTTCAGAAAATGTTCCTTGATCAATATAAGTATTTTGATTTTTTTTTAAAATTAAGTGGAATAATACAGAACAAAATTTTGATCCTCCTTAATTTCTGTAAAGGTATCCAACTACGTTCGGAACCGTGATTTTAAAAAAAGAACATAATTGGATAATTTTCATGATATTTAGTGTCACTTTAACTAGAATACATGTATAAAATTGTTTTAAGGCCATTTTGACAAAACAAAATAATTTAAATACAATATTTCGGCAAAAAATTAACTTAGAATAATCTCTTTTCAAAATGTTCTCCTTTTGTAAAAAGTGCTTCTATTATAATAATATTTTGCCTGTATATAGCTCTGTACAGAGGCTCAACTCCGATTTTTGAAAAATTCACATTTTCAGAATTACAACCCATTGAAATAATAATCGGCGTTTTTTTCTTAAAATTTCTCCCCTCTGTTGTCGTAAAACATGGATAAACCAACTTCTAAGTTATATATTTCAAAAATTCTAGTTGAGTCTCTGTAGAAAGGTCTGAGCTATATACAGGCAAAATATTATTATAATAGAAGCATTTTTCACTAAAGAAGAATATTTTGAAAATTGGTCATTCTATGTTCATTTTTTGTCAAAATATTGTACTTAAATAATTTTTTATTGTAATAATATTCTTAAAACAATTTTATATACATTTTCTAATCTAAGTGACACTAAATATAAATATTATCCATTCACACGCTTTTGCAAAATCACGATACCGAACGTAGTCGGATACATTAATGGTCTTATAACGACAAAGGAGTGTCCCTGGGAAGAGTGGGCGATGTACGTCGGGAGTTAATACTCCTGGTAAGACCATCCAAGGCGTGAAGCCCACTCCATTATTCCCAGCTAACACTATTGCATAGCATATTTCTGATTGGTTTTAATAAAAACAACTTGTACCTAAAAGTGATTGTTAATAAGTATTCATGAGAGTTTTAGGCTTACGAATTAACAGGCATGCGAAATATACATTTCAAGAAAAACCAAGCCTAGAAAATGAATTTTGTATGCAGGTTACTAATAAATAATTGGTTGAATGGAATTATAAAATACATATTTTCTCGTGAAATCAAAGATTATTTAACTTTTCTCAAAAAGTGTTATCCTAAATGTTTTGGTGCAATTTTGATTTTTCGTTTTAAGGATTTGTAATTAACTAGTAAAGAAAACTAATTGTTATAAATTTATCTAAGTAATACATGCTAAACACCATATAAAAACAAACAGTAATTCACTTTCTAACTAAAACTAGATTTGCTCAAGAAATATTCAATATACTTTCATCATTTCCACCATCAGCTGAAATCTCCAAACATGTTAATATAAGTGAATGTGTGTTAATATGAGTGAATATGTCCTGATATTGTGAATGACATGCGTAATGAGTCTTCAATTTCACATTCAATGAATCTCTTCACTTCAAGATTACAATTACAGGTGAAGAAGCCAATGCCAGGAATCACACAGTTAAATGTCAAGTTTTCGTGATGGTCAGGTTATTGGAAAAGGGAGGAAGATAAGGGTATCATTTCAGAAAGGGATATTCAGCAATGAATTCACTCATCCTGCAACGTGCAAATATATCTTGTATAAAATTCTTCTACCTGCACATGTAACTCGTTGAAGAGCTGCATTGATATCTTTGTGCAGAGTTTCATATCATTATCCATTGACGTTACAAATAACAGGAGCTTCAGACCCAATCTACTTGTAAGAGATTGGCTTAATAATAAACCCTGACATTAATGCAAGCCACTGAGATATAAAGACAAGGAGGTAAAAGTTGACTTATAAGCTGATTGACCATTGTTCGTATTTTGAAATTGGGAATACTGATCTCACAAGATAGAGGGGATCGCATCTGTCCACGAAATGTTTCATGGTTATTTTTTGTAGACTTTCATCTAAACAAAAAAATATACAATGTAAATAGTTAGTGCCTATAGGTTTTTAGGAAGTAACTTCTAAACGTGCTTATATAATTTTAAATAACGGGGTGAAGCGTAAAACGTTACGAACCGTTTTGACACGCATGGCTAAAGTTCGAGAAAATGTTGGTGCACTGCGTATTCCAACTCCACTTCTTATGTCATTTTAATATACCACGTCTTTCATCGAAGGTTAATCAATGGATTTTTTCGTGATGATTTCACGTGAAATGTATCAAACAATTCTAATTTCTGAATAATCTTCTGATGACATTTGAATGGTAACGGATCAGAGCCTTTACTTATATCTATTAATGTTCGGAATTCCTTCTGAGTAATTGACACTCACGTGCAAGCAAAGCACATGCTCCCGTAAAAATGCTTCACAATCAAAGCCCATACAAAGAGCTTTTGAGATGCATAACAGAAACTATTTGTATTCATGCTTTAAAGTAAATGTTATGCTTGGTGTTCATGTCACTTTTTAGCTTACATATGATAACAAGTACAACGCCAAGTATTGTTAAAATTTCGAACTACTTTTCTTTCCGTAGCCAGATGTATTTCATTTAACACGAGTGTGTTCAGTTCAAATTATATCATTCTGACCAGAGGTTTCTTTTTTACAACTTGATAAAAACGGATTTTAATTATCATCAGTCAGCATTTGGTCACTTCTATATTAAGAAGTGTTTGGCGCAGCTTGATTAAATGCAGCCATAGTGCCTATGAAACAGAACAACATTTGAAAGTTCAGGATCACTTGGCTACTAGTCATTTGCTTCTAGTTATGAATTTCAGTCTTGATTTTAAAATATACCTATGGTGTCAAATAATAAGACTTAGAAAAGAAATTAGATAAGAAAGAAATTAGCAGATTGAGGTATCAGCTCACATATCATCAACTCCTAATAACCTCAGGTTTTAATTACCCCCCTCCATTGTCCATTTTAGTAACATCAGATTGATTGAGCTACCAAGGAAACAGCCTCAAAATTGCGAATGCTGAGTTTTGATTGCCAATACAATGCATAACTCACACACACGCACGCGCGTACACACACAAACGCATACATACACACATATATGGTTATGTGTGTTTTTATAAAATATATGTGGATGCTAATACAAAAACACATAAGAGCACAAACATACACACATATATATGTGTGTTTGTGCCTTTGTATATTTTTAATTGGGATGTGTAAAATTAGATATAAAAAGAATTGATAATTAATTACGCTTATATATATATATATATATATATATATATATATATATATATATATATATATATATATATATATATATATATATACATCCATTTATAAGAATGCAACTGATAAGACAGTTGTGAAACGACTAGGGACAAAATAAGGAAGATACAAATACAAAAAATACAGACAACGATGAAAATCTGTAAGAATTGTTTATAACAAAATAAATAAGTTTTTCATGTTATAAATAATTTTCTATACAACTGAGGCAGGATTTAAATGAGTAAAATATCTAAATTTTTCAAATATGAATGCTAATTTAGAGCTGCATTAATTTATGAGACTAACCTTACGAATAAGCCTACCCTTATATATATTGAATATTATGCCTTTCATGTAGTGTTTTTTTAGAGACTTTTATTTTGTTTACCCTGAAAGGGAACATATGCAGTGCAATATTTCCAGCAAAAAATATGCTTAAGTAATAACTTATTCGTCTGTTATCGGGTATTTATGTAAGATTCTAAATAAAATCTTGTTCAATATTATTACTCTGCAATATGAAAAATGAATCTGCATGGAAATATTTTCTCTCTAAATTATCAATTATGAATTCAGAATATTTTTGTATATTCCAACCATAATTCCTTCAGTTGAATTGCTATAAATAGCACATTTTATAATAATATTTTACGAAATTATAAAATTTAGCATATATTACCATACATGGTGCTTTTAAATGAATTTCACTGCCTAAGCGTTGTCTTACTAGAACCGGCTAAAGAATTATTTTTAATTGCTTTTTACTGAAAACTTCTGACACATATTGTATAATTCTTGAAAAAGCAATTTTTTTCAAAATATGTGTGTGTTTTAATTCATTTTATTATATATAAATATTTCTAATATATCTTTTCTAGCACACTGTCACTCTATGCACTCTGGTATAAAACATAATATATCAAGAAAGTTATTAAACAACTGTAATTCTTATTTATGATTTTGTATATGCAATAAATGCATGTTACCAAACTCTAAATTGTATAAATTAAACACACATTCACATGCATTTACAGTGTAGAAAATAGATTGAAAATTTAATTAAGTTCAACTCCTTTCCATCCATACCTCAACTGCAGTAAGTCTCTAGTGTACCATAATATAATTCAGAAGTGGCTGTAAAATTACTATGATGAATTAATACAGGCTTGAATATTTCACTGAATGTGCCTTTATCATTTAGTATTGGTTCAATTACTCCAAACATTTCAAGTAGGTTAGTCGCTTAACCTTACGTTTGAGGTTATGGTTATTCAGATCAATACGTGACTCTAACCGTAAAATTTGCAAGGTTATATGCATATCTACGAGGAGGAGTGACAGATCTGGATTGGGAGATTTACTGTGTAATGTGTACGCATATGCTTCCAATCAGCTTAATTTCTATGTTGTCAACTTGATTTCATTCAAATTACAATACATGTTGAATTTATTAATTAAGTAGATTCTAGATGACTTTGATATTATATTGTGATTCATTTATTGTATTATATTTGTATGTACAACAAAGAAAGGAATGGCTACATTTGTAGGATGATATACAAATAAAACATATTGGTTTAGCTAGTTAGTTAAAACGAAAAAGAAAATTCTATATAATTTAATGAAATCAGTGAATAATATTTTATAAAGGTTGCCCAAATGAAAAGTGGACGTATGCGGTTGCTTAAGAATGAGTGTAGTTGTAGCAGAGCCTTCAAACAGGGATATGAAGGATGGTAGGGGATGTTCATCGCATACGATGCTTAACAGAGAAACCTGTTAGTGGTAGAGAAAATTAATCGAAAGTAAAAACGTGTCATATAAAGACGCTTCCAGATCGTAACAACGTGCGGTAGTGCGGGTTTTGAATACATGAGGTCGAAGAATGTTGGCAGTCTATGGCGAGCTCTGTTCCTGTGAAACGTCTTGGAACAGTTGGTATAAATTTTTCGAGAAGGGCAGCAAACGTTACAGGATCTCCATGACAATGCCCCCTCCCCGTCTCCCGTGAACTCAAGAAAACTTTAAAAATATATTGGGAAATGTTAGAACACCCACCGTACAGTCCGTGTTTTTCACCTCGTGGCCTCTAGGTTTTTATACCACTTAAGACAGTATTACGTTTCTATTTGGATGAAGAACTGAAGGAAACTGGGCAACACTTTCTCAAGAATCAACCACGTTCTTCCTATAGTGAATACTTAGATCCACTGCCTAAGCGATGAAGCATTTGTTACAATCCCCAGAGCGATTTCTGTGGAGTTCCAATAAATAATTCTTTTTATTGGACTTGTCCACTTTTCTCATTTAGTCAACCCTTATATTTAACAATAATTTTAAGAATCATGCAAGATGTATGCCTGTTAAGAAGCTAAATGATAATATAATGTGTAATAAGTATCAAAAATGAAGTATAACCTTATTTAATAATTAATTATGATTAGTTTAATTAGTCTAAAATCATTAGGACTTTTTTCTTCATATATGAAACAAGTATTGTAAAAAGAATAAGAAGAAAATTTATGAAAAAACGACACACACTTACACAGCTTTACAACTAAATAAAAATTAGATTATTTCACTAAGTTTGCTTGGAATTTTACTAGTCAAAATCTGAAGTTTATTGTTGCAGTAGATCTTCTGAAAACGAAATATTTTAACATTTTTTGCAAATTTTTTTTGTGCTTATATACGAGTATGTACGTCAATTAGAAATTTATCTTTGCAATTTATCAGTTTGTTCCACATTAATTTAAGATTTGAATTTTATTATATGAGTATCAACACATATATTGATACGTATACTAACTTTTTTTTATTTATGTCAGGTTTAATTTCACATACACACACATTCCATACTTTTATTATCCATTCGCACACTATTTCTAGACTGACGCATTTGGCCCCCTTTGTTCATGTGCTTTCTTCTTCTAATATACACATACTTTTTAACATCTCTTTTTTTACTGTTCTTTAGGGTTGTAATTCTAGAAGTATACCCATCGCTTGACCATGGTTCAAAATGTCGAGGTCCGTCGCCAAAAGCCCTCGTGTAACTGAATAGTGGGACGTTAAGATTCATCCACTCTAGACGCATACGGTTGTTCAAAAGTCTGGTATAACATCTCGCGTAAATAAATTACTTTGAAAGATAAGAGTACTGCGCATGTATATTTTAGACTTTTTCGTAAAAAAAAGGTGTTAACTATGCAGCAAATATTATCTCCATAGCAAAAAAAAAAACGACTCACCGAAAAGAAAGTGTCAGATTGCTTCAAAACTTGGTGGATGTGAATAACATACATAGAAAAACAAACGATTAAAATTTTCAAACAATTGAATAAATATTTTAGAGTTTGACCGTAACAAAGGGAGAGTGTTAGTAAGTCGCTTGTCCACCTCTGGCCTGGAAGCAAACTGTCATTTGTCGTGTCACAGACTAATAAAAACTTCCAAATAGTGTCATGTGGAATTTTGTGTCAAATTGTCTCCAAGTGTTAGGCTGAGTCTTCAATATTCCACGATGGTTGTGATACCCTTTCCATGACGTCCTAAATGTGCTGTAGGAAAATAGCTCAGGTGACCTAGCTGGCCAAGTTAGTGTAGAGAAAGCTTAAATATAATTGATAGCAGCATGTGCCGTGTGCGTCCGGGCATTATCGTGTTGAAAAGTATGTCCTGGATGTCACGAAATGAAATGTAACATAACCGATCGTAGTATGCCCTCAACGTATCTCTGTGATGTCAGTGTGAATTAAACGACTACCAAAAGGGGGCCGCCTATCAAAAGAGTTGACATATCAGACCATATTGCCCCTTTGTGGGCATTGAGGCTGCTGATAGTCTGGGCAAGATACCCCGCTGCTCTGGATGTCTCCAGACACGTCTGCAGTTGTCGTCAGGACACAGTTGGAAAAGGGACTCGCTACTAAAAATCATCGCATTTCTACGTTGATCGAGACCGGCACCACTACAATTGTACTTTGTTGTGGTTATCGCTAGACCGCTACATTACTGCTAACACCTGAGGGGGATGATCCATTCTTGCGAACATCGTCTAATCGCTGTATCGCCTCGATCTAGATGTCGAGGGCCTCTTCGTTTCAGCCAACTAGCCTCTTTTAATCCAATTGGATGACTTCTTCAAATTCTATCATCTGCTCTTAATGTGCATGAAACTTTCGGTGAGGAATTGTTCCAGCCGACGTAAAGTATCGCGGTGAAAATGCAACAGAGATTTTGACCATCAGATTGAGAATCGCTCCTTATATTTACCTACTGTAAGGACAGTTCCGATGTTCTTGAGCTCTCACTATTTATTAATTCAACCACATTTAAGGCATTTGTATATTCGTACCAAATTTCTTTGCACACGAAATGTATACAATCGGATAACTCCTTCTGGTGCGTCAGCTTTTTTGTTGCAGAGTGTATTTAAAATTTGAAAAATGCAGGTTGAAAGTATAGGTGAATGTTATATGCTAAAATATACGGTATAAGAAAAAATGAAGCAGATTTGTTGTGCAGTCTGAAGCATAAATTTAAGTCCACTGAAATTAATCATTTCCTTCATCACTATTTTACAGAATACATTATTTTTTTTTCTTTAATTACTGTTAAAAAACATCCAAAAGCAGATTTATCTTAGTTGAGATTTTATTTAGTATCAATTAAAAGGTTTAAACATACTTTTATAAATATTCTATAAATCTGAGTAGTTAAAAGTTTTTTTCAGTGTACTTATTTTTTACTGAAATAAAAAACAAGAATAAATTTTATTTAATATTGAATCGGAAAGGTTTAAATAAATGTTATAATTCAATGCAATTAGCATTTGGTATTTTCAATCATATATTGCAGTGCTACATCATTTTGTTGATAATTTAAATACATCTGAAAGAAATTGGAATTTAAATTGAAGTAATAATTGTGTGATTCCCAAAGAGGACCTAAAAAGCATGATGTTAAAGATATTAATAAATAAAAGAAGTAACTGACACTATAGATTTTGCTTGCAGAATTTCTATTTTTTCTTGTGTAAACTCTTAAAAATATTAAATAGATTGAATGTTTTTTTTTCTACTGATTCATGCTTTTTTAGCTACTCTAAAAAGCTTTGTTTACTTTAGATATTAAAGGGTAAAACTTGCATTTTCTAAAAAAATATTCACTTCTGATAAAGATTTTCTTTAATGAAATCAATACCATCATTTAAAAAAACCAGTCGCTACCAGATACCTTCCTACGCATGAAAAGTGATAATAATAAGCTAAAGCTCAACGTTCGGAAAAGAGGATATTTACCTAACACATACAATAAGCTTCTTCACAATTTCCCAGGGTGTCATTTAATCCCTCGCCAAAAGCTTCTTTCAAAACGAAAGAATTAATTTATTTTATCTCAGACTTCGGAGCCGACCCGTTTCCTTTTTCTCGCTAATCCCACTTTCTTTAGTACGTTTCGTAAAAGTAGATGTCATCAAAGTAAACATACAACACTTAACAATACGACTCTCCGTAAGTTTCTCCCCTCTTTTTAGAAGCACTGTTACGGCGTAAAAAATGCCTCTTTCCTGGACGGAAATTGTTTTCGTTTAAGACAATAACAGTTTTCTTTTATATAAACTTCGCTCTCGTTGTGGGAACAATTCCGACATTCGCGAAGAAGGACGTTCAAATCACTATTTTTGCTTTTGTCGCGAGAGAAGATGAAAAAGGAGAAAAATGACTAGATTCCGTCATTAAATGATATGGAAAAAAGGAATGACGGAAAAAAAATGATATTTTATTGATGTTTTTTTTTTTCTTGCTGGTAAAAATTGGAATACATTTGAATGGAAAGGTACAGTATATTTAGAATTAGAACATCAAGAGAAGTAAGTAATGTTACATTGCATATTCGTATAGAGTATATGGAACCCAATATGCAATGTTATTGAGAAAAGAGTTATATCAAAGTAAAATAATGCGTTTTTTTAGAAAAAAATAAAATTAATGTATAAGGGTAAATAAAACTTGGGATGAAAGGTATTTGACATTTTTTGCGGGGAACATTAGGAGAAACATTTAAATACTTTTAGTTGCTTATACTCTTAAAATTTAATTTTTATGTGACATGGAATTCATAGTTATAGTCAAGAGCATATTCATGTACATATAAAAACAAAGTAAAATGTTTTTGCGATATTGAAAAAGGATATGATGGCAATGAAACAATCGATTAGTTTTGATTGTGCTGAAGAGTGAGTGATTGCATATAGCACCTTAACTGCCATCAAATGTCACATGAAACGGTGATTCCCAGTGCCACCGTTTTTCCCACAGGCATGTGCAAACAGTGCTTTGTGTGTGGGGGGGGGGCACAAACAAGCAAACTTTCTCTGAAATAAGTAAATCCTTTGCAAAAACTGTTAAGGCCGTTTTATTGCATTCCAAAACCTTCAGAATAGTTTTACTGACAGCAGAGCAGAGAAAAGAGTCGTGTTTCGGAAAGACGTATTTATACGTCCATGGCACTCAACGCACCGTTTAAAAGAGAAGGACTTATATGTTGGTGGCAGCTATAGGTAAATTTCACAGTTTAAAGTAAGACAATGGAGCTTATATTTTTGAACCATGGTCAAGTACCGACCACGAATTTTGACCTGACACCCTCTCCAAACTACCACAACATGCCAAAGGGAGACTTGAATATCAACAGATCCTCTATACGGTGGATCTTCAGAGACACTAGGGCTCAAACTCAGCACACACTGGCCACGAACTTCTGACCATGACCACTAGGCTACTGCAGCCACAAATACAAATTGGCATAAACAGCATTGGATATTTTGCGAAAATATTGAGGTAAACATTTAAATATTTTGAAATATAGCTGTTTTCTTATACTTTCATAATTTAACTTATGTGGTATCAAATTAATAGTTACACACTTCAGAGTCTTTAATGATATCGAAAAAAAGTGTCAACAGCTATATGTCAGCCATGATGAAATCGATTGATTTTGATTGCACGGAAAAGTATTGAGTGGGAGAGCAGATTGGTATATCATGCATTAAACATACAAGACACAAGTAAAAAAAAAGTAAATTAAATTAATCCACCTTCTTGCACCAATGAAATACAATTCAGTAAAAATGAAATCAATTAAATATACATTGAAGCTTGATAAATATACTAAAATAATTTTCTGTTTCGTTTGTTTAGCTTTAGAATTGAAAAGAAAGTATGAATTCAGAAACTTGATGTAATGTAATCTGAATATACTCTGTAGGTCAAGGCCTAAAAAATTTGGATTTCACAGCAATTCAATTGGTAAATGCTTTCCCTTTTCAGAAATCTGTCGAAGATGAACTCTAAGGGCCAGTCGGCTATCATTCATATATAAATAGGAAATCAGAGAAAAATCCACCCTTGAAAGTGCCAATATGGGCCTCAAAGATTTCATTGTAATTGGCCTAAGTTACAGAACCTCTGTCAAAGAAATAAATTTTTGTGTTTGGCTTCCAAATATGATGCTTACCAAATCGTTGAACATATGATCTATATTAGTTCCTTTCACGAATGTAAAAGGACATTTTGCGTCTCTGGTTTCCTTCACGCACAATTACGTAGAGAACCCATGGTTAGGGTAAATGTAGACTCCTCAGTAAGTAAAATGGTCTCCCTTCTTCAGTATCTATTTTCTCTGGACCATGCTTTTGTGTTTAGAAGGGCACGGAGCTCAAAGTTTTCCAACTCGTACTTCCTGTAACTCAATGAATGGGATGCAATTGACTGAATCATAATCACAATTTATCAAAATCATTGGGATTTTTTGGCAAATGCAATCCTTGACAATAGAACATTTACAAGCTATTACATAAAAAACAGAATAGATTCACTTTTAAAGATGTCTACATTGTTATGAATACTTTTTTTCTTTTTTTTTAAATTTTAGATCTTTAGGGCATACTTTACAGCAATTACTATTGGTATATTTGTATATGTTAACTAGCTGTATGGATTAACTGAAGAACAAAATAATTTGATGAATTGACGATGAATGTTTCTATTTTCATATTAATCTGACTGTGACACATGCCAGCGGCTTATTATGAAAAAAAAGCAGGGGGTCGATTTGATGAGTGGTTGTAATGATACTAAGGCTTTCAGTCCTTAATATGACTGAATTTTCCCAGGAATTTAAATTTACAATATATTTTCTTTGTTAATTCTAAGAGGAAATAAAAAAAGTTTCTTATTTAACAGGGTTTGTTTATTAAATGTTAAAATGTAAATTTGAAGAGAAAAAAAATGGAAATATAACATTTTTCTTAAAAAATGCATTGTTCTAACTTTTGGAACAAACAAATATTTTTATATTGTATATATTGAAATGTATATATATATATACAAATTTATTTACATTGTATTTAGAGTGGAGATTTCAAGTTTGAAGATAAATTTTATATGGCTCTACCCTGGATTCCTTGTGTGCAATGGGTTGGTTTTACAATGCTTTTGGATATTTCTACTATACTCATGTCCATAAATTAAGGATAGTGAAGTTCAGACAAAGAAAAAGAGACTGAAGCAAAACAAATTTGACTTATTTGTTAAGTGTATTTATTAAACAAAAGGTAAAGAGCAAAAAAGATGCTATATGTTTGACGTAATTAATAAAAATTGCGATTTTTACTCCCTGGAGCAAATTTAAAAAAAAAAACCTATTGACAAGTATTGGTTAGTATGATGGTTAATACGGAGTATGTCTCCCTGACTATGCAATACAGGCCTTGCAACGCCTAGGCATGCTGAGTATCAAATTATCAATTTGATCTTAGGGAATATTACACCACTCATCAAGCAATGCCCTCCGAAGTTCCGGTAGACAGGTGGGAGGGGGTTGACGGGCTGCAATTCGTCGGCCAAGCATATCCTGGATTCAAATCACACATGCTATATTGGATTCAAATCAGGTGAGTAAACTGGCCAATCCATACGGGTGATATCCTCCGATTGAAGGTCTTCGTCTACAATGTTTGCACGATGAGGACAGGCGTTGTCATCCATAAATTAATATTCAGCACCCATGACGCCCCAAAACAAACGTACGAGTTGTTCCAGAATGACATCCTGATAGATGTGGCCTGTCATAGTTACACTCTGAACATGCTAGTCAGTTCTGGAACCAAGAAAATAATTCCTCCTCAAACGAGCCATCCTGCACCACCGTAACGGTGTCATTCAGTGGTGTGGTGGTAACGGGTACAAGGCGCTCTCCATATTAAAGTCCGGCGAGAATCAGAAACTTGGACTCGTCGGAAAACATCACACAAGACCACTGTTGTGGTGTCCACAATGCATGCTCTCTACTCCAGTTTAATCGCAGGCGACAGTGAGTTGCGGTAAGTGGAATACATCTGACAGGCATACGAGCATATAGACTAATGTGGCCTAAGCGTCTGCACATGGTCTGCCTTGAAACTGTCGTACCGGTATCTGAAGAGAGCTAACGAGACCGGTCAGATGATGTGCTTCGTCTGTTTCTTTTGGCTTAACTGCCAAATACTGGTCCTCATTCGGCGTTGTAACTCGAGGGCGATCTGTGCTGTAACATCTACTCACATTACCATCATCTTGAAATAGTTGCCAAAGCCTGGAGAGGATACTCTGGTAGATTCCAAGTTCCTCGGATACTTCCAGCTGGTTACGTCCCCATTGCAGTCGTCCAATAATTCTACCACGTAAAAAATCATCCAAATGCTTCCTTTGTGCCATAACTATGCATTTATTGCACTGAAAGACTTTTAAAGCGCTTGTGAACAATTTTACTTCTTTGCCACCATTCCTTATATACCCCTCTCTTACACTCTAGTCATTGAACGTACTATCCGCGCCATCTGGTGGTTTCCTGTAATTTGTATATTCTTATTCAAGATGTGTGTAATAATTCTACAGGTGAAATTTTTATTTTAGAGTTCAATTTCTGTGTGATTTTGAATTATCCTTAATTTAGGGACATGAGTGTAAATCAGAGGTGTGTTCAAAAATTCAGATATATCCAAACAATGCCATTTGGAAATATGAATTGTATTTTCTGATGTTATGTAGGAAATGTTTTGACTCCGCAGTATATCTAGCAAGGAAAATTTTTAATGGGTCCGTGGTTCACTGAGTTGAGGCAGTTTAATTTTTTCAGGGGTACAAAACATTCCTTTTGTTTCTTTCTTAAATTTCAGAGCAGTTCAATAAGGATACAAGTCTGTCGTTGTGCTGATGAGAACATGCTGCCTGAACCTAGAATCTTCCACTGGGTTTTACCGGAATGCAAGGTGACTGTTATTGTGTTTTTGTGCTTTGCTCACCACAAAGTCATGTTTGACGCAGATGTGCTGTTTCTGGTTGACATCTTTCTAATGTTGTAAAACACAAATGATGTGCTCGTAAATGTGCATCTTCAAGTCTGGCTGCATGTTCCTCTGCTGCACCCTCAGCATGTGTTTGTGCCATTCTTTGTCTGTTTTTCTCTCGTTTGCTGATATCCATTCTTTCTCAGTTTGATGTGTAATTACACTCGTTGTAGTACTTTTGCCCTGCAAGTATGGCGACCTAAGTCTTATTTCCCACAAGGCTTTATTTTTATTTTCTGAAGCCAATTGAATTCTTAAAAAGAAAAAAAAGAAAACAAAGCATAGATAAAATTTCTTAAAAACTTAAAACTGCACTTAAAAAGAAAAGAAAATTTAAACAAAAACATATGAAATTTCAAAACATTAAAAGAAGAGAGAAATAAGTTAAAAAAAGAAAAGGAAAAAATAAAAAAAATGCTAGTGAAATATATACCTCCAAATGTGCATCACTTGACACAGCTCAAATCCAACGCAATGAGAGCCTGAAGATATTTTCACTCGAATACGCCAGGATAATTCCAATATAAACATGGATTTTGCAGCAGAAATCTACGACAAAATTTTGATAATGATGAAGTATTTTTGCAATTCACAATTCGATTAGCATTAACAATTGTTATCAACAAAAAGTTAAGGGTCTATCTTTATAACAGAGTCACTTATATCTAGACACAAACTGCTTTTCACATGGACAATTATTTATTATCTGTGAACTTAAATATTAACATCATCGCAGCCAAATTACCGCCATGCAAATCACAACATTTTCAATCCACAAATCTCATTTCTTTTTTCATAAAAAAAAGTTTACAATCTTTGTTGTTTCGATATTAAGGTGTGATACACGTGGCACCAATTTTGTTAAGGTGATGCTAATACATAATTACTGTTGTGTGCTACAGAGCAGCAGTTACCAATTGGTGATCCATGTGATCTTTTAGATGATATGCAGAAAAATTGGAACATTATTTATACTTCTATGAAGATTCAGTTCAAAAAATGATGAACAACAGAATAACATATTATGAATCATGGATTATACTTTACTAAAAGCTTTTAGTTACCGAAATAACTAAACGAAAGAAAAACGAACAAAATTCCTGAGGGTAGCAATTTTCGGGAATCTCAATCAATTTTTGGAAAATTGGTGGCAAAATACTTCACTCTGTTGATTGTTATTGCTTTCACGAAGCTTATTTTCAGGGGTATGGGAGATTAAATAAAGACGTAAATATAGCTATAGTGGTCCGCCACATAAAGGTCAATCCTATTAGTGAACCGTAAATTATAAAGTTATACATTAAGTGATTCATGTAGTTTTAAAAAATGGCAACTACTGCTCTAATGTAGACACAACAGACATTCTCTTTATCTGTACAGACAATGAAGCAAGACAAAATGTCTACCCATAAGCCTTGGGAAATTAACCCTTTGACCTCAAATAGAGTCATTTTAAATTTATTTTCACACTTGGCACCTCCCTATGGAGACAATGCAAATAATTTTAGATTCAAAACATGGCAAAAAAGCATAATAACTTGGGAGTATTCTGTTAACAAATTACAAATGAAATAAATCTGCAAGCGATTAAATATATTGGAAATATGTGCTTTCTCTTTTCATTTTTTAACCAGACTGAGAAAACAGTTAGCTATAACAAAATTTAATGATAAAAGGCTATAAAAAACAATTATTATTTGCAAATTATCAATATTTTTGAGGAAATCACCAAAAAAAGTAGCATAAAAAGGTACTCAGGTACTGTTGCAACTATATCAACCCCGATTTTGTTTGCGTCATACACGGTGAATTGGCAATTAAGTGCTAATGTTGCCAATATGGTTGCAATATACATAAATATAAAAAAAAACACAAAATATACATCGAAAATCTTAATAATACATAAATATCAAAACAAATACAAAATATACATCAGAAAATCTTAATTTTCTCATTTGTATTTCACAGTAACACCAAATAAAATTTTGGAACTACACCAGTGGTTCTCAAACTTTAACTACTGGCGACCCAATTTTCAATCATAATTTTTATCGCGCCCCCTAAAATAATAATGTATTGAATGCGATAATAATACACTTTTTGGCGCTAAAGCTACAATATGATCATAATTATAAACCGTACGAATTAACAAGATAAGTATTAAATTTTGTATATATGTTACTTTTAAGTATATATATTTTTATTTTTTTGTTTTACTTTTTGTTCGATTCACTGTAAAAGCGTGTTTTTTTAGTTGGTTTTTAAACTATAACTTGTTTTATAATTATTTTTACTATACACGATAAAAATCACAATTCCAGTGAATAATTTAATTAAGAGAAAATATACTTACCTACTTTCAAGGACTTTTTAATTTTTCTTTGATGATTTGAGAAAAAATTCAATAAAACTAAAAAAAAAATGTTCCAAATGTGCGTGTCCTTAATAAAGGACATAAATCACAGACACTTTTCGCTAATACAGAAACGTTATTTTCCAGTAAAACTGTCATATTTTGTTCACGTTTTGCTGTCGTTTGATGATCTACAAATAAGAATTTTGAACTTTTTCTTCCTTGTGTCTTTTTGACAAAGCGAAGTGCTACAATTATGGCTTCATAGTTTTTCGATAGAGTTCTTTAGGCAGCATTTGAAAATTTCAATTCAACTCAAACGTTTCATGTCTATCGCTGTTCTCATATTTACTTTCGCTATCACGATTAATATGCATTATTTCATCAGGTTCTTCAGTTGCTTGATCAAATTTATCTTCCTTCAATAAAGAGATCACAAATGCCCATTTTTTTATATTCTGCTCATTTACATTTATAAACCATAATAAGTCGTACAACACAGCAATCAAAACCACAAAGTTAATCATAGGGGAAAGTATAGTGTATTCATAGAAAATATTTTTGAACAAAAGTGGTCTTGCAGGGAACTGGATCAAAACAAGTACCTTGATTGTAAAAAACCGTTTGCCACTCTCAAAAAAGAGGCATACATGTGACAAATTCATTTAAGTTTCCATTAAGACTGTTTAATAGGAGGATACTGTCAAGGTCACTCTTAACGAATAAACAGTTTTACCAGAATTTGGAGTGATTCAGCGCCTCATGCGACTGCTCCCATGTAAAAAGTGAATTCGATACAAAAACATCAATGTCAGTTCTAAAAAAATAGTTTAAAACTCATAAAATACATCTCATACAACTCATAAAAATACATCTTGGCCAAATAATCCTTCAAAGTGCTCTCAATATGCTTATCCATATATCATAAAACTCATTTACATGGGGAAAAAAGCAACAGGAAAATATTATTTACAGCTTTCCTAAAAGAAAAAGAGACGGAGTTAAACATGCCAGTAAGCTTGAAGGTCAAAGAGATGATAATCAAAAGTAGTATTCTAAGGGTTAAAGGGAACGTAATAAAAAAAAATCTCTCATCGCAGGATTACAGGAAAGCAAACAAAATATCTTTTTTTATTTGGTTTTATGATCAAAGATAGCTAATGAGCGTTTGAAAGTGGAAAACCAGATGATATTTATAAATTATATCAGTGTAAATGTGCATTTTTTACTTTGTCAGAAAGCATTTTGTTTTACTTCATTCCAAAAAATAATTTTTTAAGCCTTTTATATTTTCAATATGCTCGCGCCCCCCTCGCAGGGGTATCGCGCCCCCCAGGCGGGCGCGCCCCACAGTTTGAGAAACACTGAACTACACAAAATAGATATTTTGTGATTCTAATGTTATTGATCCAACTGTTAGAAATTTCAATAACTATTTCGAGGAAAAATTCACTGCCAAGTGCAAAAAAGTATTACTGCACAAACTGTCATAGAAAGCTTTTCCCTTATTGAATGCATATTGCAGAATTTGGCAATGTCTTTTGATTTTAGGTAAACAGCCGACTAAAAAAATTACCAAAAAATAAAAAAGTTATGTATTAATTTAATTTAAATTCATTGGAGAAAGGTAAAATAAGTGAAAGATTTTGATCGTAACGCTACTCATTTGTGGAGAGATTTTGAAATCACGACAAACAGATCCATAGTGTACACAATTAAAGAATTAGTATTTTATATTTAAAAGAATCCAAAGTAAATATCCTGAGCTTAAGAATATATTGAAAAATTATATGCAATATTAACGCTAATTGTGACATAAAAAGAGCTAAACTATCTTTATCAATTCAAAAGCATAATTTGAAAAATTAATTACAGTCTTACGACCACCTGCTTCTTCAACATGTATTTGAGCCATCTGTCTGTTTTGTTCATTCACTGATGCTTACTCCAATTTGATGAGGAACTACCCCTCGCACTGCGTTTGCTTGGACAGTATGATGACCTAAGTTCGAGTTTCTGCAATGCAATTTTATGTACTGAAGCCTATTGACTGCAGTTAAAATTGAGGTTAAAACAAAAACATATGAAATTACAAAATAGCTCTGAGTAGGATTTGTATACAAATTCCTTTGGGGCTCATTTTCTTTTTAAAACCCCGTCGATTAGTTCCGTCATATTAAAATGTCTCCAAGTGGGAATAAAATATTGTTTCCAAACATTGAATGTTTTATCGCGGCATTTGGCTACGTCTTTTTATTTGAGGTAAATGGCTAACGGCAACTATTTGGCAGAAAAATAAGTAGCGTACAGAAATCAATTATGTTTATTTCATTTTCGTTTAATAAAGAGAAATAAATTTAGCTTAAAATTTCAGAAGGAAAACACGATGTAGAATATAAGTAAAATAGTAAACATCCCGCGGTAATGCTATCCGATTGTTGCCAAATATACAAAACAAAATTTGAGTTGATGAAAGAATAATCTAAAAAAATGATTTATTCGAAAATTAATCCCAATTACGTATCAAAGAAAAAAATAGATAAATATGACAACCAATAAACATAACCATAGTAGAAATATACAATAATCCCGAAAAAACTATGTGTAAAGTTTAAATTTTTGCATTCAGAGCGAATCGTGACATCGTATGACGCCATAACACCAAAAAAATTACTTAAAAATTAAATTTAAAAAAAATTTGGAATAAAATTCGAAATAAAAAGTGCATAAGAACCTGACCGGAATCAAATGCAACGTTGTGTCAAAATTTCGGATAAATCCGTGCAGAACTTTTTTGAGTTATGGAAGCGTACACAAACCAACACAACATTTATATATATATATATATATATATATATATATATATATATATATATATATATATATATAGTATATATATTGTATATATATAGTATATATATTGTATGTATATATATTGTATATATATATATATTGTATGTATATATATTGTATATATATGTATTGTATATATATATATGTATTGTGTATACTGTTTTTTTGTATATATTATAAATATTACAGGTTTACATATTTCCCCCTGCTTCTTGTTCATGACCACTATAATATGAACCAGTTAATTAATTATAAATGAATGACAAAAAAGTAACAAAATTTGTCTTTGTTTCAAACTTTAAAGTGTGATGTATTAGTAAAAAATACTTTTTATTTAAATTATTACAAACTTAATTATTTGCTGTTATATTTTGCTACGCAAAAGGCAATTTTTGTAAAGTGTAGCAACTAGGGGAAATCATAGTTTTTGGGCGTTCCTTATTGCACTTACTTCAAATGAGGTGATTAGCCTCTGCAAACCCAAAAAATGTCAATTCTTCAAAAAGGCAGTTTCTAAATGTCTGATTGGTATTGGTAAAAGTAAAAGTATATTGACAGAAGGAGTTCAGGAATCTTTTAATGGGTATAAGTTCGTTGGCGTAAATAAAGCACTCCATCTGAGAAATGCCTTCCAGGTATTTACTTAAGTACTTGTCAAAGATGCTTGTCCCATGTAAAAGAGGAGTAACATTCCTAAGGAAAATTTTAGAACCAAATGTTGCATCACAAAGTTTCATAAAGGGAATTTTATTGTGATATCGCATATACATTGCAGACTACCTTTTAGAGATTTAGTTTTCGACGTGATATCCCATTGGAATTTTGATCCACACTACGATATTGAATGCGGTGTGTTTCATGATGTACTTAACTAATTGTGTATTCTATTTTAACTCCCGCACCTTACATGCTTAACATCGCATTATAGAGAGAATTTGTAAATTATTTTATAATAAAACTTTAAAAATATCACTGAAGGAATCAAATTTACACAACCATTCTTTAATTTTTTGTGTATGAATTAAATAAGTATTATAATCATTCTATACGGGATTTCAGCCGGCAGTCCACGCGCAGGATATGTCATACCCATCGTCTAACTTTTTCAATGCTCCCAACCTTTTTTTTTTAAAAAAAAAATAGATGGTTCCTCGTAAAGTTGACTTTAAGGTTATATCTTAGGAAGGGTCTTAGAGAGAGAGAGCTTGTAGGCGAATTCTTAATATACATTTTTGGAAACTGCCTCTTCGGGTATGTCATACCCTGCGCGTGAGTTGCCATTACAGTTCTAAATACATAAGGACGCCTTAAAATCTTTCTCATGCTATGACGTATTTTTGTAGTTTTAATGAAGAAATGCGAAATTTAAATAATTTGAAGATTCAGTATTTACTATACATAGTACTACAGTATTTTCGGTTGAAGAAAGTTTCTTTGCGATGTTGATGAGGAAGAATCAAACGATGAAGAATATTGTAGTATGATTCCTCTATTGATATCGATCCAAATTTATAAGAGGAAGACACTCTTTAAAATAAATGCTTTATGGGGAGAGACAAAGAAAACATTTTGGAAGAACGTAATTTTAGAAGACAATTAGTTTACATCGTATCCACTTTCAGATGAATTTTTGAAAAAGAAAATAACTATTGCTGGAACAATAAAAGAAAAATTTTTAGAAATCCAAAATGTTTAAATTCAAAGAATAGAGAAATTTAATCCTCTGTAATATAAAGAATGTAGAAACCAAGGAGCAATACGTCTACTAATGTTTTAAAAAAATATTAAGAACCATTGAAAACATCGTATTCACACTCGCAACGAATGCTAATGGAGTGTATAAATGATGTAATGAATGTCTTAATAAAAGGAGCAGAAAAACAAAATTACGAGTGAAAAGGGCAATAAACATATTGTATTTACTATTTTTCTTACTTTTTCACCTTTGTATAGAAATTTTATGGAAAAAATATAAAGTAAACACCCTTGGGTATGAGATATCCTGCGCGTGAAATCCCGTTCGTTTATTTTCGCGTTAGTTTTGGCAGGATTTGTTTGCTAACTTATGGTATCCGAACGCATTGTAATGACCAAATTCGGTCAAAACAATTTTTTTTCTTTATTGAATGGGGCTATTTTTTGTCTTTGCAAAACATATTTCTCTTTCTTTCGACAATATGTAGAACCCTAGTTGCAATCAATTTTATAAAATTAGAATAACCGGAAGTGAGTCTTTAATCTACCGGAAGTGGGCATTTTAATCTTTCAAAATGTATCATGGTGTGTCTGATAACTCAAAATGTTATAAATGTGTTTCTATAAAACTTTTTAAACCTGATATTTATATTATTTTCCAAAGAATGTTCTAAATATTTCTAATTATATGAAAATTTTTGATCTGTTATATTATTTTGGTCTGTCACTTTTCTTATAATATTTACTAGATCAGCTTTAAAATTTTTAAATTTTAATGAAACAATCCATTATCTAGCTTAAAACATATAATTTGATTTAATAATACTTTTACTGATATAAATTTATTACTTTTTTCTCTAATTTCTTTGAAGTTCTTAAAAAATATTACTAAAATTTCAATTGTGATTTTTGTAAAATTATGATATATTTTAAAAAGTTTTTTAGTTAAATATTAGTATTTATCTCGGTATTTTTATTTCTAAAAGAAGCCTTTATAATAGCATTAAAATTATTCAACAAGCATTTTTAAAAAAGTACTCCGAACGTTTTCGCGGATACCTTAAATTCTTGAATAAATAAATGTTATGAAATATATGGGAGGAAGGTGAGAAGAATTATACTTTTATTGAATTTTAATAAAAATACATGTATATACACTGTTGGTCACCGTAAATACAACACCCTGAAGGAAGCATACAAATAACATGAAATTTACAATATGCATTAGCGGAGGTGAGATATGCAAATGATTAGAATTTCAGCGCAGACACACATCACGCGTGCCTGTGACGCCACCTCAAAGCGCTATTTAAGGCTTGGAGATTTCAACGATTTCAAGTTCAGCAATTGTGTTTTTCTTGTGGTTTTTTCAAAATATGATCAGGTATGACTCGTAGAAAACAACGATCAGCTTTTGATCAAGTATCCGAGTTCGACAGAGGAAGGATAGTGGCCTACCGAGATTGTGGATTATCTTTTAGGGAAATCAAAAGTCGTATTGGACGAAACTTAACAACTATAATGCGGATATGGGACCGTTGTATACAGGAGGGTACGACGGACCGACGTGGTCGATCGCATCCATCTGACTGCATCACTTCACAGGAGGACAGGCAAATTGTGCCCATGGCAGTGACGAATCGCTCAGTCACATCACGAACCGTAGCACAGACATTGAGTCTGTAACGCATCATTCAGTGTCTGCGCGTACCATTCGACGCCGTTTACAGCAGAGTGGTCTGTCCGCAAGACGTCCGTTGCTTGGTCTACCCTTGACGCAGAACCACAGATGTCTCAGCCGCCAATGGTGCGATGAAAGAAGGATGTGGGTGGCAGAATGGAATGAAGTTGCCTTTACTGACGAGTCACGCATCTGTCTGCAACACCACGATGGTCAAATTCGAGTCTGGAAACACCGTGGAGAGAGGATGCTGAACAGCTGCGTTATGCACCGCCACACTGGTCTTGCACCGAGTATTATGGTATGGGTTGGTATTGGATATCACTCTCGCACTCCTCTAGTACGTATTGTCGGTACTTTAAAGAGCCAGCGCTACATCTTCGAGGTGTTGGAGCCAGTTGTCCTTCCTTACCTTCAGGGCTTGGCCACAGCTATATTTCAACAAGATAATGCGCGACCACACGTGGAACGCATTGTCCAAAGATTCTTCGTCAAGAAGAATCGTCGTCAGATTGAATTGCTTCCCTGGACGGCTTGCTCTCCGGATCTTTCGCCGATAGGAAACATGTGATCCATGGTTGCTAAAAGATTGACTTAGATTACACCCCCAGCTGCCCCACCAGATCAACTTTGGCAACGTGTGGAAGCTGCTTGGTCTGCTTTACCCCAAGAACACATCCAAAGTCTCTTTGAATCAATGCCGAGGCGTGTGGCAGCGGTGATCTCCAACAATGGCGGCTACACTGGCTACTGATTCTGGCAGGAGCAACACTTCACAGAAAACTATAAATTTAATCATTTGATACTTGTTTAACATGTTATCTACAAAATCAATTTTGTTGTGCTATTTCATGTCTTCCTTGGTGTTGCATTTACGGTGGCCAGCAGTATATATATATTTATGAAGTATTTGTTATAGTACCAATCTTATATTAAGGTTGCAATATAATATAAATAATATTTAGAAAGTAATATTTTAGCAGCAAATATAGTAACGAGATTCAGTACACATTATTGCATTAGTGCCATTTAATATGTAGCGTGAATTTAATTACAGAAAAGCAAATTTTGATATGAAGAATACAAATCTCAATGAAATAAAACGATATTTGAAATTTTTTTATCTGTTAATTAAATACACATTAAAGTTTGACGAAAACGTATAATAACTGTCACATTTACAGCATACGTATCATGTAATTTTAAATAAGTGCAATTATCTTCATTGTGCAATCACAGCATTTTACGCATGTTAAATTCCACGGAAATGAAAGACCGATTATATGTATCTATTATATAATGATATGTCATTTCATTAGAGACATTATATATTATGTGAATGTTAAGTCATGAGATATGTATTTGCGAAAGTTGTAATCTAAGTTGTTGTCAAATACGCGCGCGCGACTGTCAGATTTGATTCTCAGGAAACCAACCTTCTGATGGACATAATCGAAATGTATAAAATGTTGATGTTCTTAAATGAAAGAAAATCACCTATATCTTGCAAATGATTTACGTTATTTTAAAACTTGAATGAAAATTTCGGTACATTCATATATCAATAAAAAACTTTTTCAATTCCTACTATTAGTTCATTAACTAAAATGCAAGTAATTAGAAGATTAGATGCTGATGAACGTCAATCTCAAATGGGTGTTGCATTGAATTTGGCATCTTCAACAATAAGGACCATTCTTAAGAATAAAGAAAAAATACTTTCATAGGCAACTGCAACTACGACAAGCCCTGTAACTAGAATTATCCATTTCAGAAATAATACAATATATGAAATAGAAAAATGACTTTCCATATGGATTGACGGCGAAATTGAACACAATATGACCATTAAGCCAATCTACCTTCTTGATAGAAAGGCAGAGAATTGGAAATACAGAAGAAACTGAATGATCTAAAATGTAGACATACAGACTTAAAATTTTATTTATTTTTTATGTATATTCGTTTATTACGTCTTTATATTTGTAAGAAATAATTTTTTTGTTTTATTCCTATAAAAACATGATTAATATATATATATATATATATATATATATATATATTAAGGTTTGTAAATAAATTATGCTTTTTATTCATCCGTTCAACTTTAAATACATTTTTAAAAACTTGTATTAGGATGACACTTAGTATTAGGATAGTTTCTTCAAATATTAATTCATTGATTAAATTTTATTTTTTAATTTTAAATTTATTCTACATTATTATTGATGAAGTTAGATTTATCTGCAACAGATGGCAACAGTAAGCTTTTTTAACGAAGTAGGAATTGACTTAAAAATTTATTTTTGCAAAAATTTGTTGTTATAGAATACTGAAAAAAATCGAAATTTAATGGTTTATGCATGTTAAAAATTGGCATTTTCAATAGATGATGCTATACTAAAGTGTGTTAAGGAAGGATTTGTACAGGAAAATATCTTTTAAGATAGCTCTTGAAATAATATTATGAAATAACTAGTTTTCTATGATTAAATGACAATATTTGTAAATATGTCTTATTATTTTGTCAAATGTTGAACTTCATCCAAATCTTTGAAGTTTACAATACATCATACAGTTTTATAGTGCCCTTTCATATGTTTTCAATACATTTTTTTTAAAAAAAATAAGAATCTATTTGTTATTTTTGGGTCTTGAGTTCTTAAGGCTCTGAGATAAAATGAGTATACATCATATACATCTCAATAGATGAAGCAGTTAAAAGACACAAAGACGAATAACTATTTTTTCTAAAAAGTTCCCTTTGCACCAGTTTTGGATTCGTGTAAAAAACTATCCATCTTTAAATATAAATACCCTCAAATCGCTTTTAATACAGTAGTTTTGTAAAGTTTGAATAAAAGCCAAAATAAATTTGTATTGTTTACAAGTTTATAAAATTTGTAAAACTACATTTTTTTAAATCTATATTTAAATAAAAAAATTCATCAAACTATTAGTTAAAAAAATTGATAGAAATAAAGAAAATGGAATGAAAAGAAATATTTAATATCAAAACAGTTTTGTTTAGAAACGTTTCAAATTTTTCATCCAAAATTCTTTGTACGAAGTATTTGGAGTAACATACTAATACTTTTTATTTGTTTATATTTTTCAGTGTGCAAGAATATTATTCTAACCACAAAGAGATTATATATATATAAGTTCATTGTTGAATTGTAGCTTTAGAAAGAGTTCCTAACAAGGAAAAGAATAAATCTTAAGCCAAAATAATTTATGATTTCGTATTTTGTAACACTCCGTTATAATACTTAAATATAAGTGTTTAATATATTATAGAGTATTTTAGAATTTTTTTAGGCCTATCTTATTCTCAAATTTAATGGCTTAGAAATATTTTAAGATTGCTTAGCGAAATATATTATTTATCTTCATAAAATTTTAGACTTTAGCAATTATAAGTATTCCAACAGTGCATTGAATCCCTTTTATAACAAATATATTTAAAAACATTCTATTAAAAGGAAAATGTTCAAACTATGAAAAATACTTAGAATGATATTTTACTAAAATTAAGATATTTTTAGGCTCGTGTTATATGCTTTGTGCAAATAAGATAGAATAATTGTTTACTATACGACAATATCACCGCGTTACGAAACTGCGCACCAATAAAAAGAAACACTTCAGATTAGCTTTTGTACCACAATTAGACAATTAGAAGTACACTGGATTACATTGTTTAAAGAAACTGAGCCGCCGAATTCCGATATTTGGTTGTGTTTAAACTAACTAATATCGTTTTAGAATATCGCTTACATTAGTCTTTTGTACTAAGTATAAAGGATTACAGCATTGTTTAGTGAAAATTAGGCCTAGAATTCAGATATTCGGTTGTTTGAACTAACTAATATCGTGCCCACTAATACAATCCCATGATATACACCGAACAACCATTGCATTCTGAGCCCCCTCACGATTACATTGAGGAAGTATACATAATATCCTTGGACAGTCTTTCCACAAGTAGTGCCCAACGACATGAGGAGCAAAGCAGTTTATTTATCAGTTTTCGATAAATGTACAATAATTATGGCTCAAAACCTGGAAACATTGATTTCAGGAACAGTACTTTTGTTATACAGCTCATGTGCAGTCTTTTTTAGTATTTATCGAATGCTGTCTAAGGATGGTGGAACGACAAATTAGGGGTCAGTGGTTTTCGAGAACAATGCATTGATTCCAATGGAGCGCGATGTCTCTTACGTATTGTTCATTGAAGGACTACAATGGCCACTATCACAAACCATCACGACAGTGGTGTGCCTCAACACACAGTGTAACGCACATTGACCGGCATCTGCCTACACAGCCGGCTCTAGAATCGCCTCCCTGAGACTCGACACTCATCTCTATGGTCATATAACATCAACATTGGACCGTAGAAGAGTGAAAGAAAGTCTCTCTCCCCAATGAAGGACATTTTTAGGCCAATCACAGTTGGATAGATTGGGATCCACTTCTTCACTGAACAATCATTGCAGTATGTGTGATTTGTGAACATCATTGCAGATTAGATGTACTTCTTAATAGCAACAGTATTCCAGGAGAGTGATAGTGCTTACTAGAACGATAATGCACTTTTTCATTCGCACCTAATTGGTAGGGAGTGATTCTAAGAACATTTTAAAGAGTTTCATCTCATGTTGTCCACCAAATTCACCTGACGGGAATCTAGTACAATATTTCCAGGTTTTACTTTGAATGACCGTGTCTTGCTGCCTCCTGGAAATGTGCCGAAAAGGCGGGATCCGTTTATAGATGAATGATAACCCCTTTTTTTCAGCAGGTAGTCATAATGTAATGACTTTTCGTACATTGTTATTTTTGTTTAATATGAAAGGACAAGGTCATCATTTGATGTGAGACTTTATTTTCAAAAAAAAAATCAGCATTTTAAAAATAATAAAAAATTACAGCTATTTTACTTTTTTGAAATTTGGTTTAAAATACTTTTTTTTTTTGTAATGTACCATTAATTGGAGAAAAGTTTGGAATTAGTCTGTAGGTTACAAGTGAAAAAATATGTTCAATTGTTCGGGTACCCCTTTAAATATCAACTTTTTCATATAAGAAATATTTTTATCTGTTGCATATTTTCTTTTATCTCTCGAAAACTCAAGACGAGAAAGGAAATTATTGTGGCTTTAAACAATAAAAACGCAGTAACTAATAAAGATAGATAAATTGAAAATATGGGAACCAATTTAAGAAACATTTGAAGCATACATTCAACCAATATATCAGCAATCATATACAAAACATGCACACGAAATTAGGGAAGTTTGGTTTTTGTGCATTTTCTTTTCGAAAATTAAGTGATTGTGTGGGACACACCTTTTGGATTCACACACATAATTTTTCAAACGAATAAGTTGAGTACAATTATGAGGTAATAAATCTATTGAAAAAAAAACGTTTTACATTTCGTTGCCTACTGTCAAATATTAATGTAGTTTTCCCTTATTTACAAATATGATGGTAAATTAAATAATTAATGTTATTTTATATTGATATGGTAAGAAAGGATGATTTAAAGTCTAATCATACAGATGATCGATCCCTTTCAGTTCTGAAGATCGTCACAGAGAAGGAGAAGAAATGATTGATCTTCTTTTCTTTCCAAATGTAGAAAAGAAAACGCTGCAGAATCCTACATTTACATGAACATTGATTCATTTTTTCCTACCAATTGTAATGCTAATATTCAGGTTTAATATCAGAGATGAGTATAACTATCATTCGCGAAGACCAGGTACCGAATGAATTATAAAATATTTACGTGGGAAGTTGAAAATTTAAGTTTTCTTCTATTTCTCAGCAATTTTTTTTCTGCTCTCTTCCGACCACATAGAGTTATTTATTTTAAATAATTTAAAATTGTGCTTAATTCTTGTAATTATATATAGTTTTATTCAATTTGTTTCTAAACTTTTAATTAATATTTTACCAACACATCCGTTTATTAAAAATTGTATACTTCGCACTATACGTTGAGTATTTGATTCATTACACAGGCCTCTATATGATCAGTCAATAAGTATTTGTAGCAAAAATATAAATGTATTAATGTATAATTTGTATTCTATTTGTAGCAAAAATATAAAACTTTCACTGTAATATAAATGTAAAACTGCAAAATATTCAAATGTATTACAAACAACAATCACTATTGAAATAAAAATCTAACAAAATTGTGCTTATTATTTCATTTATTATTTTCATCTTTCAAAATTATATATTATATATCTAGAGCTAAATTCTATTAAACCAGCATCATACTTATTTCATATTTTTGAATGACAGGATATGCACTTTTAGTAGTAGAAAGTATAAATTTCATACATATCCATTGCTGAAATAAAAACTGTATTTTAAATAGGCTTTCTGCGTGGGCTAAGACTAATGAGCTATAAAGAATGCCCATGTTATAAAAATATACGTTCCAATTATTATCGAAATTAGAACAGAATTTCACATTATTAAAAAAAATTAGTGTATAAAATATGTTCCCAATATCTAGTCTTTGGCAATTTCATAAAATAAAGAATTATTTCTAAACATGTGACAAGAAGCACTAACTTATTATTTTTATTATTAAAATTAATTAACCAACGAATAAAAATATATCGCTATATTACTAAGTTTCTTATCCAAAGTAAAATGTTGTCATCAGCAAAGGAATTGAAATTCCTTTTTCTACACCCTTTCAAGACTTTGAAAAGATTTTGCTCATTTCTTTTCGTCACTGGAGTCTCTTTCCAACTTTTTTCAGTTCCCTGCACTTGAAATCGAAATCCTTTGAATTTCCCCGAAGGTAAAAGTGCCAGAGAACCATTAATAAAATCTCAAACTTTTCTTTTAGAAAGGAAATGATCTGGCAGCTGATTCACCCTAAGATGATTCTAATCAAAATTCTTCTTTTTCATATTTAAATCACAGAGTGAAATTACATTCTCACCCACCTTCCCAACTATTTCACGCCTTTTCTTAAAAATATTCAAAGATATTTTTTCAAAGGGAAAAACAATATGTAAAAAGTTTTCATTTTCCGCAGAAATTTAATTGAAATTCATGACATGATACTGTTTGCTAATTAATGTTAATTATTATCAGTCTCAGAAATAGTTTGTTTTGATAAAAATAAGCCAAAAGCTTCGAAACAAACCATTTGGAATCCAGAATACTTTAGATAGAACGTTACTGTTAAAAAAGTATTAAAATTGTCCTTTTTTTAAATCACTGAATAGATATTTTTTATGGAAGACAGTTTAAACAATTCTCTCTCTCTCCTGTGCAACACAAGTATCCCACGAGGCTTACAAAAGTACGTAAAACACACAAAATAGAACAAATAAAATAAAGAAAAAAGTAACAAAATAAAAATTGAGAAACAAAATGAAATTTCAGAATCAATTAATTGTTATAAAATCAACAAGCCCATTACAAATTTAAGCAATTAAAAACTGAAATAATGGGGTAACGTAAAGAAAACGATGCAGTTATAAAAGCAAAATAATGAAAATATTACATATTCAAATCAATAAAGTTACAAAATAATGTGAATGTAGCTTTGTTTAAGGCAACCTACAAAAATTTAGACCAGTTCATTTTAAAAGCATGGATCTTATTCTTCAAGCATTTTCTATTTTTATTAAATTTAGACCAAAAGGGTAGGATGTTTCATCCTCTGTTTACCATCAATATTTCAGTCATAAAGTTTGGTAAGGTACAGGTTAAATATACACTTAAAAATTATCGAGAAATATTTAAAATTCATACTTTTACATTAGAGTACAAAATATTTGAAATATCTTACATCTTGTACCTCTATCAGCAAATAAAGAGTGTTATTTTTCCAGGTATAGAAGTTTAAGTTGGCATTACTGTCCAAGATGGCGACCGATTTAAAAGCTGTCAAGTGATTTATTCTCAGTTTGGTTTCGCAATTCATCAAAACGATCATCAAGCAAGGCGTAGATTTGTCGAATGGGCCCAAAACGAGATTGCCGTTGTTCCCGATTTTAATAAGCGAATTTTGTTTAGCGATGAAGCGCACTTCTGGTTGAATGGCTACGTCAACAAACAAAACTGCCACATTTGGAGTGAACCTAATCCACAAGTGTATGTCGAAACACCGTTACATCCAGAAAAACTGACTGTTTTGTGCGCTTTATGGGCTGGTCATCATTTGTCCGTACTTCTTCAAAAACGATGAAAGCCACAAGGTTACAGTCAATGGTGATCCGTATAGAGCCATGATTACTAACTTTTTCATTCCTGAATTGAACAATCATGATGTCCAGGAGCTGTGGTTCCAACAAGACGGCGCAACATGTCACACAGCTCGTGCCACAATCGATTTATTGAAAGACACGTTTGGTGACCGCCTAATTTCACGTTTTGGACCTGTGAATTGGCCTCCAAGATCTTGTGATTTTACACCGCTAGACTATTTTCTGTGGGGCTATGTGAAGTCATTGGTCTATGCGGATAAGCCACAAACGCTTGACCATTTGGAAGACAACATTTGCCGTGTTATTGCCGATATACGGCCACAAATGTTGGAAAAAGTCATCGAAAGTTGGACGTCCAGATTGGACTACATCCGAGCCAGTCGTGGCAGTCCTATGCCAGAAATCATATTTAAAATGTAATGCCACAAGATTATCTTTCGAATAAAAAAAATTCATGTCAATCGAATAATACATCGTTGTTTTATTGCAATTTAAAGTTCTATACCTCTAAAAAAACAACCTTTAGTTAATTCCTTATCTTTTCTATACTTCTAACTAGCAGTAATGTGCCTGCATTCCGCTAAAACTTTTCATAAGAGCTTTTGGTTGCATTTAGAGCTTCCATAAAGTCTGTTTATCGCCATTTTTTAGTACGATACACGAAATAAATATTTATTCCAAGCTCTGATCTCCTAAACATTGACAAAAGAAGATAAAGTTTTTAACCCATATTTTTCTTATACTCATAGCTTCTTATGAAAGGTTTCCAATAGACTTTAGATAAACACCGCAAAATATTTTCCATAATTCCAATTCGCTTTTAAGAAATATTATCGTATTGGTGGAAAAAATAAAGCGATTGAATAGATTATAAGGAACGAACAACGATAGTGTTGTAGAATATGTATTTGTGACAAAATATTAAGACAGCGTTCTTTGATCGATGATCGAATAACTCTAAATACAACAAAAATTGTTAAAAAAATACAAGCTATTTTTTGTATTATATTAATACTAAATCTCATTCTAAAAATGTAAAAATATGTTAGTATTGTCATATATGTATATGTATAACAAAAAATATAAACATGTTTTTTTTTCTCTTTTTAGAATTATTGTTTTTTTCATGTGTTTCAAATAAAAACAAAGTAATGTGTCAAAATAAAAAAAAATTAAAGACAGAAATTACAGATAACTTTAGTTATTTATCTTTTATGCAATGAACCTTTTTCAATGAATTTGTGTTTGGTATGAAGAGAGACCCATATGAAGAGGTCGACAACGTAGCAGATTTTATTTTTATAAAGCATAGCTAATTAAGTAATAAAGTTCAGAAAAATTTACTAGATCAATATATCTTACTTTTAAAATACTAGGGGAATGCATATGACTTATATGTATGATAAACCTTAACGCATGCTTTAAAATAGAAAAAAAGAATGACATTTTGCAAACTCTTGTTGGGTAAATAAGCTTTTCTATTATAGTATTTTAAATTTTTAAATAATAAAATAACTCTTGCCGACAAATGCAAATATTATGCTAACTTCTGCATATTAACTCTTTAAATATAAAAAAAGTATTGTGATCGAAAAATAAGTACAAATAACATAATAACCATTTTTTACCAAGTTTTTAATCTAAATAAATTCTACAAAATGAAAGTTTTTGTTTCTTTATTACTATATAAGTAAGTTTTCGATAAAAATAAATGGAATTGCTTAGAAATAAAAATCAAGCAGCTTGCCAAGATGCTTTTCTACTAATTGGATCTAGTTTTGAACCCTATCCTTCGAAATAGATATCTTTGAAATATCCAGCTCTTGAACATTAAAAATTCAGCAGCAGAAAGTAATGAGTTCATTCCTTAATGTATATCCATGAATTATAATTGTTAACTTTTTTTAAATAAACAAATCCGATTAACTTTTTCCAACACATATTTATCTTAATTGTATAAGTAGCTTTGGCACCACCTTCTTTTATATAGATTGATTCAATAAGATTAGTTAAAAGATATCACTTGAAATGAGTTCTTGCAAACGTATTTATACTTCAAAAAGAAGCTTAGTAAAACTCATACTGTATCTAAATCCACGTATAAATTTGATGTAAATCATCTTATTTTGTATACTTTACTTATAATAGCATTCATGCTACTAATCAAATTATATTGAGTAATGCTATACGCTGTAACCTCTTAAGCGGTCACCGTTTTGCCCGAAATGATAAAAAAAAAAAGCATATTTTTATTGCATATAACTAATCATAATACTTAACATCATTTGAAAATGGAAGAATTTTATTTTAATTTTCAATTTTAAAGTTTTTAAACTTTTTTTTTACAATTCTGGAACACAAGCCCTCCCCTAAATGTTTGCTTTTTATAAATAAAATCTGCATTCTATGAAGAATGTTTGATATATCTTAAAAGAATTTCTCTCACACTTGCAAAAATGTTATGCTCGTACCTCTTTTATAAAACGGATGAGGATTTTGTGAGTGTGTGCATATATATACACACTTAATTTGAATCATGATATGATACTAAGTCTTAAATTGCAATATGGACAGAGATAATATTGCCCTTTTTGCATTATCTTTCCATTCGCACATTGCCTTACCAATTCTTGTACTTTATCGAATATTTTCAAGAATCTTTACTCTTGCCTTCAAAGAAAAAATCCCGCTTTCACCAGAAAGAAAATCCAGGATGAGAATTATTTCAGTATCAAAAACAAACAAAAAACTTCTCTTAAAAGCAGTCGCACTTATAACTTCACTAGAAGATTTAAAAATATGTGCAAATGAGCGACATAAAGAAGAAAATATCAGTGCCCGTACAGCGTACGGATAAATCGTTTGAGGCCAGCTTTTGGTAGCCCGCACGGTGTATGGACAAACCAGTTAATGGATTAAAAATATTGAAGGATGCAGACAATATATAGAATATTGAGGTAGCCGAATGGTCATGATCATTGTCATGATCTCACTATGGCTATTGTTTCTGTCAAGTCCTAGAACCATTAAAACTGCTCGAGTACGAGGAATGTTGCACATTACATCTTTCTTTGGCTCAAAGTCTTCAAGTTGGCATGGTATGAAAGTTTGGAGGTTTTGATGCTAGTTTAGATGTCATCATCATCATTTGACTACGGTTTAAAATTACGAGACCAATAATCCCCGTGTAACTTATGGGACTATAATAAAGAAACATCAATATATTTTAAACATCCGCAAATAAAACATGTTTATGCATAGTCGGAATACTGTCCTGATTTATTCCTATCCTATATTTTCTTGTATTGTGCTATTTCTGTAAAAAAGAAGCTATCGTCTGCCTAGTTATCACTCTTTGTAACTCCTGAGGCACTAATTTGATACAGGAGATCTACGCTCCAAGTTGTTGCTATGTTCGCCATGATGGGCGATATTATTACCGCTAGGCCGCCTTCTTGGATTCTCCGTAACTCGACAAAAACCGCTGCTTGGCACGATTAAGGAATCGCTTCTAACAGCGTTTGGCGCGTAGCCCTCTTATATCAAATTGAGTTCCTTTGTGCAGTTACGCAGTCTGGTAATTAGGCCGCCGATATGTAACCATTAAAGTGCGAAATCTGTTATTTCATAGAATACCTAGGTATTTCATGAAATAATAACTAGACAAGTCAGTTATTGAATTGTCAGTTATTATTATTGAATTCTATGATTTATAGCTAGTTATCCTATAGAATAACGATTACTTGATCGTTAGAATATGAAATGTAGTATTCGAATTTTAACAATTGTTGGCGAGTAAGTACAAAAAAGTTAATAGGTAGTGGAAGTAAAACGTGTTAAAACAGTGCAGAAAAAATTACCAAGTTTTTATTGGTTATTCTAGCATTATGATATCATTGAAGTTGAAGGAGTAGATAAATTATAATTGAGCCAGTAACAGATGTTAATCATATTCTTTTCCCTCTTTCTGTATAACTAGAGTTAGAAATATGAGTGGTAATATCTCATCTGTGCTTTTCTTTATTATTTACAATTAATCATCCAAAAATAGGGATAAATGTATTTTCGAGAGGATTTTGTAATTTATGATTAAATAATTTATAAAATACCTTTGAAATTGTTTATTTATTTCATAGAATAACTAGTCATCATGAAATATTGCATCGATTGTATACATTAACTGACTTTTGTACTTATTTCATGAAATACCTAGTTATTCTATGAAATAACTACATTATACACTTTAATGGTAGCATATACAAAAAATATGACTTTTAACATTTCTATGAAATTGCCTTATCGACATCTGACTTCAAAAACTTGTATTATTAGTCTACACCTAGTAATTTTATGACCAAAATTAATCCTTTTAATCCAAAAATTATTACCATATCTTTTACGTCTGTTTTATTAGATAATTCTTTAAATATTATAAGTATTAAGAACGATGTTTAAATAGGGATAGATGATTATAAATAATGGTAGATTATATCTATATCATAAGTTTTAAGTATTCTTAAAGTACACACGCGTGATAATTTATAGTCATATGCCATATCTTGAGAAATATTTTGAGACTTTAACTGGATTAGGTGATATAGCACTTTATTAACAAGTAAATAATGGTAAGATTATATTAACTATAATTTCATCTGTCTATTCATATATATATATATATATATATATATATATATATATATATATAATGCATGTACACAGATTCATTTATCAAACTAAACTACCAACTCATTTATACTCACTCATTAGATAACATAACAGTTAAATTTTGTTAATATATGTGTATGGAAAAGTTTTAAAATAATTTGTTATGGAATAAACAAGGGTTACTAATCTGAATTTCCTTCTGATTTTTCCTAACTTATTTTAAAGGCAAAGTAATTTTATGCAATGAATGTTTTTTGTTTATCCAATTATATTTCATTCTGTAGAAAAGTTTTATTCTGACATACACTTTTATTTCATTCCTTTCTGCTAGTTTTACAGTATTCATGTAATTACAATGTATTAATTTAAATAATATTTATAGTTAAACTTTAGAATTAATCCTCAATTTGGCTGAATTCCGCCAGTGAACTATTCTAAATTTAATTTAAATAAATTTGGATGGCTTTTAATTCCATTATTTACTCAATCTCGACTTTAGTTTGCTGATATTTGTGATCTGAATGCAAATGCAAAGTCAACCTAGATTCAATTATTCCAATGAAATTTCGAATTCCCTTAAACTTCAGTAAAATTGTCTTCTTTAGAGTTTGCTTTCGAAAACGAATATGCTTACTTTCTAAACGAAATTCAAGTTCAATACTTTTTAAACTTGTTCATTTTACATTTCTTCCTTAAGATTTTTAAGCAAGAATTTTATTTTCTAATAATTGAAAATCAAACCCTTGAAACATTTGTACATGGCGATACAACAACGTATTAACGTTAGTTGCATTGAAAAATTAATAAGTTATTCAGTTTTAGATATTACATGAAATTTAAATAATATGCGATGTCAATTTAATTATAAAGCTAAAAAATCTTGTTATGTAAAACTTATAATATTCGAAGATGCAGTTTTAAATAATAGCAATTATTCTTGAAAATGTAGACGAGAGTAAGTTAAAAAGTAAAGGTAATTTTGAAATTTCTCTTTCTAAAGTTTGGCAGCAGCTCTGGTATGAGCGCTAAATGACGGGTAGTCAGCAATACTTCTGTACACCGCGTTACTCATCTTTCCTCGTAGTCGTTGGTGTGTAGAAGACAGTTCAACAAGGCAGCTCCATTGTCCATCTGCACCAAGAAGGAAACAAGGACAGTGATTCGCTCTTTGTTTGTGGAGGGTGTGACACCTAAACTAGATATTTGCCATTCCTCCCATCACTATACCCTCGACGATGCAACCCTCAGTGGTTGAAGTCGATGGTCACTTTTCATCAAATGAAGTTCTTCCCTGTTTCAAGCACCCTATCCATTCGTAGATCTTTCTTCGCGATAACAGAGGTCACCATGCTATGCAATCGTATAGTAACCTGCACGGTGCTCAAAGCTAAAATTAAGGTATCCGACTGCGTTCCGAACCGTGATTTTGCAAAACCGTATAAAGGGATAATATTTATGATATTTAGTGTCACTTAGATTAGAAAATGTATATAAAATTGTTTTAAGAATATAAATACAATAAAAAATTATTTAAGTACAATATTTTGACAAAGAAAGAAACTTAAAATGACCCATTTTCGAAATATTCTCCTTTTGTGAAAAATGTTTCTATTGTAATAATATTTTGCCTGTATACAGCTCAGACCTCTGTACAGAGGCTCAACTAGAACTTTTGAAATATATAACTTAGAAGTGGGTTTATCGATGTTTTATGACGACAGAGAGGATAAATTTTAAGAAAAAAATGCTAATAATTACTTCAATTGGTTGTTACTCTGAAAATAATGTGAATTTTCAAAAATCATAGTTGAGCCTCTGTAAGAGGTTATTCTAAGTTAATTTTTTGCCGAAAAAAAGGTTATTCTAAGTTAATTTTTTGCCGAAATATTGTATTTAAATAATTTTTTTTTAAAAAAATGTCCTTAAAACAATTTTATACATGTATTATAATCAAAGTGACACTAAATATCACTAAAATTATCCATTTATACGCTTTTTTAAAATCACGGTTCTGAACGTAGTCGGATACCATAACGACAGGCGTAAAAAATGTAGTCTTTAGTCGCGATGAATTTCGTGGACATTGATCTGATGCTACTGTCGATGAGGTGGCATAAGCAACAACAATTATGCTTGCATGTGACGAATAATTTTCTCGCGTTTCCCAACTTCCTTAGACAAAAAGCGAATCTCTCTCGTACCCTTCTTCTTGGTGCAGATCGACAATGTAGCTGCCATGTTGAATGGTTTCATACACTTCAATGACTACGAAGAAAGATTAGTGACACGTTGTATAGAAGTGTTACCGACTACTCTTCATTCGGTACTGGATACTTGTTGCCAAACCTTGGAAAGAGAAATTGCAAAAGTTCCGTTACTTTTTGACTTTCTCTCGCAGTTGAGATTAACTCTTCAGTTGATTATCAATGTTTTTCTCTTTTTCTAAAGCGATTTATTTTTTTATATTGTTGAATATTAATTTTTAAACACTTGTAAAATTCCCTTTTTATTGGAGAAAATGTTTGTTTTTTATTTCTAATGGACTGCAGATTGGTGTTTTACCATTGCAGACCTAGTACATTCCTGGAAGCTGGTATCTCCTTTTAGTGTGGCACCATATTGATTGATGGAAATATGGTTAAAAGAGCAGGGGAGTCAGCTTTTTCTCTCAAACATTTAAACGTGTCTGGAATCGAACCCCATGTTTCCAAAATTTTGTTACAGGCATTTTTATTTATACTACTTGCTAATCTTTTTGTTTCAATCAATTAAAACGTGTTCCTTGTTTCAGTAAATTTTTGTATCTATATTGAACTAGACTGGAAATAATTCAGTTGCATTTCAAATTTTTTAATTTCCAAACAATCGAATTGGGACAAGTTCAGTTTAGCAAATGAACTCACATTTCGGTTTACGAAGCTTGAAAAAATTCTCTGTTACACTTAATATCTTGTACTTTTTTATTTTTAAAGGCCATGTTAAATAATAGTTGAAATCATAAATATAACACAAATAAACTTTTAAATACAGCTTTGTCAACGAAATTGACTATGCTAAACGCAGACAAAGTTTGACTCGTTAGCAAGTACAATCCACGTACAAGGCACGCCAATAACGAACGAGTGTACTAGTAATACTTCGTAGCGAACTTTGTTATTTTGAACTATAAAGAAAACCGTGTTGATCAGTGGTGCACCCAAAATATTGTGTCGTGTACCATCAATGACAAGCATGTCATTGGTTCGCTATTCCTGAGTTAGAGTGCATCATTTGCGATATTTTTTAATTCAAAACCGAGTGGTTACAATATTTATTTTGCTGCTCTCTCATTTTCATAATCTTGTCAGCATAAGATTAACAAAGCTTAATGAAAAGTAATACATACATTCTTTATAAAATACTTCTTCGCTTTTTATCTGTAGTATACAAATTAAATAAAACTACTTAAAATTTTTTGCTTATGAGCTTTGGAACTCCTGGTCACATACTTAAAGAATTTGAATACGTTCGGAGCCATGATTTTGAAAAAGCGCATCATAAAAGAATAATATCTTTGAAGTTTAGTATCACTTGAATTTGAATAAGCATACATAATTGTCTTTTAAGAATATTAATATAAAAACTAGTTTTTAACACCATTTTTTGTCAAAACGTGAAGAAAAAATAACATATTTTTAAGATATTCGACTTTTTTTTTTGAAAAATGCTCTTATAATAATAATATTTTGTCTATATATAGTTAAGACTTATTATCTTCAGAGTCTGAACTAAGATTTCTAAAATATATGATTTAGAAATGAATTTATTTATAATTTAATACATTAGAGTCAAAAATAATTTTTTTAAAAATAATCGAGAATAATTTTCTTTTTCTTTAAGGAAATTATAACTCTGAAAATAACGAATTTTTTAAATACCTTAGCTGATGTTTTGTACATAAGTGTTTGTTGTATAAATATAGGTGAAAATCACTATTATAAAAGCATTTCTATAAAAAAAAATGCTTGAAAACATGTTTTTTCTTCATTTTTCCTAAAAATGTGTATTTAAATATTTTTTTTATTTCAATAATATTTTGAAACCAATTTTGTATGCATATTTAATTTCAAGTTAAACTAAATATAAAAAAAATATTCATTTATACGCTTTTGCAAAATTGTGGTTTCGAAGAATGTCAGATACCTTAAATTCATTTATGTTTATTTTTTCATTGTATTACTTCTCTTTGATCTTAATGAATAACATAAATGCTTCAAAAAATTTCTTGATTAATAATTACTCAATTATTCGTAAATTCAACACTGTTTTTAAAGTGATAATATTACTTTAATAAAGCATAAACTTCTTCAACGTAGAATAAAAGATGTTGAAATCTCTCTTCTGTATCGTAACAATACAAAAACGAAACAAGTCTGAAAGCTTTGCGACAGTCCAAATACCCAGATCCATTTATACTTGTTTTAGTGTATTTGTTTTCCTTTCCGCGTCTACTTATATCGTTATATGACCAAGGGAAAACACGCCTTCCTGTTTGTTTGGTAGTTCCATAGTGTTGCAACATCAAAGGGGACAAGTACAAAGACAAAGAAAGATGTAGAAAACTCGAAAGAAAGAGCTACAAACGGAAGAAATAGCACGAAAGGTCGAGACAAACACTTCGATAACAAGATACCGTTAAAAGAAAGTTTTTTTTATTCCAATTCCTTACAAGAAACTTCAATCGAAGCTTGAAAGCAGAAGTTGCACAAATTGCTTTTACAAATATTTCTGTTTGAGTTATGTATACCTGCCACAATCAAAATAAAGTGCAGCAATGCCATTTTTTAATTCAAATGCATATTAATTGATCAAACTGAATAGATACATTTGCATTTTTAAAGGGAATATACTAATTATATATATTAATAATTACAGAATGGGCTAATTATATATATACGGTGTCCCATTATAACCCAAGAAATAATTTTCATAAATATCTCTCGTTTATAGTTAAAACTAAATTGTTTTTATTGATTCATACCGTATATTACTCTGGGTTATAGAATATATATATAGCATATCGAGTAAAGTTATACGGTTTTGCTGGCCCAATATCCATTGTTTAATTGAAATTTTCCTTGGCCATTTTGCGTAAATGAGGTTCTATTTCGTTGATACGGGGATTAATTTTCTTCTTCAAGACGTGAAATGGTCGTAGACTTATTAACATGAGCCTTACTTCAAAAATTTTCCAGATTGAAAACCTAAAAGCCACTAAATTACACGACCAATATGCAACAAATTCGGACCACAAAACTGTATATTACATGACAAATACGTTTTAAAATATTATTTGACAATGAGAACGAATTGTTCTTTCGTATAGTACCATTGCACTATTTACACTATTTTTAATAATCCTAAATTGTTAGCAGTCATGTGTTCTTTTTTTTTCTTCGGCAAAACTTTATCCTGCAAATAAATACAAGCCTTGCGTGGATTTTAAGGCACCCTTTATCCATAACTATTAATATAGCTATAATCGATATATATTCGTATAAGTCGATATTTTTTAATGTTAATATTGTATTGAATTCATACATGAATAACATATTAAGAGCTACTTAGATGGTAGCATTTTAAAAATACTTAATTATTTATTGTCAAATTATTTTAATAACAATTAATATATTTAAATGGTAATTATGATCAGTTGAACGTTGTTATTTCATAGCCTAATCTTGGACTAAATCTTCTGATTTTATGTAAATTTAATTTTTAAAATTTTTGTTTAACAGTTAAAATGCAAATAAAGAGATATGCAAATAATAATTATTTATGTGATAAAAAAATTCTTGTTATAAGAATAAGATCAGGGAGAAATAACTAAACTAATTTTATTAAAATGGGGTTGTATCAAAATTTAACTTTTCCTGGAAATTTTTAAAATCATCTCTCTTAACAAAAGCCCGTTTTCCCTGTGTCTTCGCATTCATTGTATGGAAATATAAAATAAAAGAAAACATATGTATATCATACTCAGTTTTTCGAATGGGATGCACTTTAAAATTGTTGTTACGCTATGGAGTGCCAAAAGACATAGTATCCGCTCGTAATATCATGATACATGTATTTTTTTTTGTCCGGAGAACATCAACTTGACGTGGTATTGACTCAAAACATTACCGGGAATTCTTTTAAAAAAATTCATCCATACTGCTTCTATAGATGTCCGTAACTGTGAAAGTATTACGGGTGAAGGAACTGATATTTCGTGCGTGAGCTGATCTATTGATTATGTAACGTACACATCATGGCTGTGAATTATGCCTGGCAATCCAGATAGTAAGTTTATTTACTTTAATTTTCCAGAATATTTTTCAAATCAATTGTGAGAGATATGGCGCAGTGACATGGCGTACTTTCATTCTGAAATATTTCATCCTCGGGAAGAATTGGCAACCATTGGTGAAGTTCATGATTGATTACAAATAATGTGCAAGTAGTTAAGCATAGTTATTTCCAGTCAAATACTATTTCAGTTTGATCAGAAGATTCAATTCAAGATATGCAGGAACACAACCCACATTATTCTGCAAACCCCAAACGGCTTGGATAGTATCTTGTTAACACTTTGGTTTTCATTGTCGGGTGGTGTATGCACTACATTACCACTAGTTTCTTGTTTGTGGAATAGCAACTCATCTGACTCAGCAACGTTTTTCCCCAGTGATCTAGGAATGAACACATTCGTGAACACATTACAGACTCTAATACCGATGATTTGTTGTTAATAAATCATTTCTAGCCTATTCATCGTATCCCATCAATATCATATTTCTCTGTATCTCCGTGGTACATCCAATATTGATATTTGTGGTAATGTTGATGTTATAATATCTGGTATAGTTCATTAAGTAAACACGATTGGCCATTGCGTTGATCACGATGGGAGATAATATCTGAAATTATGTTCACCACTCACTCATGATACTTTAAATAGATTAATTTTGATTTCCTTAACAATTTTCAAAGTGTAATAATCAATACGTCTATCACTCGTGCTCTACATTCCAAGTCTGCTACTTTCATACCGGCGGTCAAATTCAAAGTCAAAAATTTTTCAAAAGAATAACTTGAGTATAAATGAAAGTTCTGAAGACATATTGACCATTTATGTACATATCACGCGATGAATTAACCACCTGTATATTTGCATTATTCTAACTGGTGACTTTTTGCATCACAGTATATATATTAACACTCTATTACAGTGTTTCTCAAGCTTTCAATATTTGCAACCCAAAATTCAACAATAATTTTCTTCGCGCCCCCTCCATACAATAACAATGTATTGAATTCAATAATACTATACTTTGACGCTAAAACTACAATACGACTTTAACCTCTTAATTGCCATCGGCGTATATAAACGTCTCACTCAGCCAATACATTAAATGCCCTGGACGTATATATACGTCTTTCCGAAGTGCGATCTTTTCTGTGCACTGCTATCCATAAAATTATTCCGAAGACTTTGGAATGTTATGAAAGAACCTTGACAGTGTTTGCGACGAAATTACTTATTTCAGAAGATTTACTTATGTATTATTCTTTTTCTACCCTCCCCCCCTAATACACCCCATATGCCCACTTACATGTTAAAGGTTGGCATTGGAGAGCGAATCATGTAATTTTCAATCGGTATTTAAGTAATTATCAAGATGAGGTATTAAGTATCAATGTTTTCCCTTTATTTTCTTTTATAAATATCTGTTGAAAACGTTTACTTGCATTTTCCTGTATATTTAAACACTTGGCTGGCTTAAGATAATTACTTCTGTATTAAATTGCTTTACATTACCAAAATTCGTTGGAAGTCATCGGAAATATTAGAACACGCTGCTATAATTACGTAGAATAAACAGGAAATTGCAAAATATTCTACTTACATTGTTATTGATGTGGAAATTTTTGAACAAAGCTTGAACATTTGATCACGAATTACATTTTTGACATCGGTTATTTCATTGATACACATGAATAAATGTACTTTTGATATTTCTTAGTTATCGAAGAATGCAAAATGTTACTGTGTGTAAAATTTTTAAATATCATAAAAAAATATTCACTGTAGAATGACAGTCTTAATTGCAACCACTACTGCAGGCCATTTCCAGCCCCGAGAGCATAGCGAACGCGCATGCATATAATTGACTATTTGACACCTTACATATCTTGTGTGTTTTACTAACAACACACCTTGATCTTCTCTCTCACTGGAAAGTCTGTCGAACCCTGGTCTCTATCCCTCTCTGACATTTAATTTGATACTTTATTCACCAAAATTACGATAAGCATGGATAACCAAGTTAATTTAACATGAACTGGTGCTCATTATGTCATATGAAAAGAGTCAACAAAGTTTGGACACAAAGTCTGATTCTGATTCTCATTAAAATTTTTCTTATGTCAATTATCACTCTAGAATTTCAGAGCATATTTCAAAGAGTAAGATATTTAAATGTAAGTAATATTAATATAAGTTTATTTAATCCAGGCATAAATACATAAATATATTCATTTAAAAATGTATAAAAATACGTGTATTTCTTTACTTAACATGTACAGAACATAGCATTATACCAGGAAACAAAACATGAAAAAAATCATGTATAAAAATATATACACGAGATCGAATAAATAATATAAACAGAAATAAATAGTTAGATTCAATATATAGTAACAAAGCTAGAAGAAAATATATAAGTTTTTTGTTGTTCTTTGTCAAACAAAACAATTATGTGAATATCTATCTCATTCTATACAGTTAAAGAAGGGCAGTCTTTGTTTCTTATGCTGAATACGTTTCATTTGAATATCCAAATACCCGAGTCATGCCATAGTTATATATACACACGCATTAAAGATATTTCTTCATTTAGACAGATTATTAACAATAGTTGCGTCTTTAAAAAAAAAGGAAAAAAACTGCTTTTTAGCTTGTATTTAGAGCTATATATAACTTTAATTATTTCACAATGTGTTATCTTAAGAATTGCTAGTTCTCATTGTTATGATAATTTTTGATCACCAGAATTCAGCATAAAGTAATAAGGAAAAAATAACACCTACACGTACATTACGTATATCCTTTGATGCACATAATTTTTTTACTTTTAATTATTTTTTAAACTCTTTCGGATAAGCAATGACTGACTCCTCTCTCGTAAAAACTGCGTTTATTAATAAAATATATTTTATTCGATATTCGTCAAATCATGTGATTGAAAAGCAGCTGATTTCACTTACGTAGTAAATCTAACATAAGTTGTATAAATAATCAGGATGCGTAGTAAAATATGTTATACGCATTTTGATATTATTATATAGATCGGGATTCTTGGATTTTATGCTTTCAGTTTAAAGAGTGAAACAGTTCATCAAGAGCGATCAAAAATTATTGTCGAAGAACAATTCTTAAAAACACAGGATACAGCCGTAAAACTCGCACAATAAGTACAAAAAGGTTTTTAAGCTTTCTACTGCATTCTGAAACGACTCTCGGTTTCTAAAAGGAAAGTGTTTTTTTTCCAGGTATAGAAGTTTAAGTTGGCATTACTTTCCAAGATGGCGACCGATTTCACAGCTAACAAGTGATTTATTCTCAGTTTGGTTTGGCAATTCATCAAAACGATCATCAAGCAAGGCGTAGATTCGTCGAATGGGCCCAAAACGAGATTGCCGTTGTTCCCGATTTTCAAAAGCGAATTTTGTTTAGCGATGAAGCGCACTTCTGGTTGAATGGCTACGTCAACAAACAAAACTGCCGCATTTGGAGTGAAGCTAATCCACAAGTGTATGTCGAAACACCGTTACATCCAGAAAAACTGACTGTTTGGTGCGCTTCATGGGCTGGTGGAATCCTTCTTCAAAAACGATGAAGGCCACAACGTTACAGTCAATGGTGATCGGTATAGAGCCATGATTACTAACTTTTTCATTCCTGAATTGAACAATCATGATGTCCAGGAGCTGTGGTTCCAACAAGACGGCGCAACATGTCACACAGCTCGTGCCACAAACGATTTATTTAAAGACACGTTTGGTGACCGCCTAATTTCACGTTTTGAACCTGTGAATTGGCCTCCAAGATCTTGTGATTTAACACCGCTAGACTATTTTCTGTGGGGCTAGGTAAAGTCATTTGTCTATGCGGATAAGCCACAAACGCTTGACCATTTGGAAGACAACATTCGCCGTGTTATTGCCGATATTCGGCCACAAATGTTGGAAAAAGTCGTCGAAAATTGGACGTCAAGATTGGACTACATCCGAGCCAGCCGTGGAGGTCATATGCCAGAAATCATACTTAAAATGTAATGCCACAAGAGTAACTTTCGAATTTAAAAAAATTCATGTCAATCGAATAATACATCGTTGTTTTATTGCAATTTAAAGTTCTATACCTCTAAAAAACACCCTTTATAAGTGCGCAAAGTTTATTCGCACATGTAACTACTCACTAGTAAACTCATCAACAGCGAAAGTAATACTGACACAGTTTCCGCAAGCTACTGCTATGTATAGCTTGCATGGCTGTATTCAAGTACTTTCGTCATTGATCATGATGCTGCCGATTTCTCCAGAAATTTCCAGAAATATCCATATGAATGCCATCTCTTGAAAAACGGTCGTCAAGTCACTAAAATGATGTCAACTTGGTTGTATCACAAATATTTTGACAAGTTTCTTAATGTTTTGTAATGTTATTGTCGTCATTGTAATATTTTGTAAATTCCTTATGAATATTACTATTTTTATCATAAAATAAATAGAAAAAAACTAGTATTAAACACCCAAATATAAATTATTTATAATTTTTTAGCATTAATTACACAGAATTCATAAATTATGGTATAGCTTGCATTATTTTTTAATTTTATAAGAACAAGTACTTATAAATAATTAACTGAACAATTAGGTAATATACGGAAAACAAATGAAATCCATTAAGTGAAATGAATCGGTCATTAACGAATCTATACGAAACTATATGAGACTATATATCTTATACATAATCTTTGTATTATTCAACCATACTTAGTCTGAATAAGATCCAAGTAATAATTATAGTATGTTATTTGTCCCCGGAGGAAGACTCTGAATACTGTAATCTTCCTATCATTTGAAGCAGAAAGCGACGCCTGTCAAGTTACTTCGATTAATTATGTATTATTAATTGTGATGCAGATGCAAGTTTTCAGGATATTACCAAGCTGACTTAGAGATTAGTATATGTTATAACATATAAAGGCACTATGTGTGTACAATTTTAGCTGAGCTATATGGAGACACGATAAGAATAGTATATTTTCATACATATAAATATATATGTATGTGTGTATATTTTTAAAATATTATTCAAATATAAAATTATTTTTCATAGATATCAACTCTTTTTATAATATGTATATATATCTATATATATAAAGGAGAAAAGCGACTCACTCACTCACTCACTCACTGACTGACTAATCAATATATCTCCGAAACTATTAAACCTACATAATTGAAATTTGGTAGGTAGGTTCCCTTCATGGAGTACACGTCAGCTAAGAACGGATTTTGCAAAGTTCGAATCCCAAGGGGCATTACGGGGATTTAAGGGGCGTTATAGATAATTATTTCCATTACCAAACTATTAGATGTACAGTCGTAAAAAACTTGGTACACAGGTTTCTTTCATAAAGTAGAGATTTCCTACATAATGATTTTTACAAAAATCGACCACCAAGGAGCGTTCAGAGCGCTTAAGGGGCGTTATACATAATTATTTCCATTTGTAATCTATTAGACGTACAGTCCTGAAATTTGGTAAGCGGATTACTTTCATAGAGTAGAGATCTCCTTACAGAATGGGTTTTGTGAAAATCGACTCCCAAGTGGCGTTGTAGAGAATTAAGTGGCGTTATAGGCAATTAACTCCTTTTTTAAACTATTAGACATAAAATCTTGAAATTGAGTAAGCAGATTCCATTCACTGAGTAGAGATCTGTCATAAGATGGGCTTTGTGAAAATCGTTTCCTACGTGGCGTTGCGGGGGCTTAAGGGGAATTATAGATAATTATATTTCCATTTTTAAACTATTAGACGTACAGTCTTGAAATTTGGTAAGCGGATTCCTTTAATAGAGTACAGATCTGCTGCAAAATGTGTTTTGTCAAAATCGACTCCCAAGTGGCGTTATAGGGAATTAACTCCTTTTTTAAACTATTTAACATAAAATCTTGAAATTTAGTAAGCTGATTCCATTCATTAAGCAGAGATCCGCTATAAGATGGGTTTTGTGAAAATCATTTCTAAGTGGCGTTGCGGGGGCTTAAGAGGCGTTATAGATAATTATTTCCGTTTTTAAGCTCTTAGACGTACAGTCTTGAAATTTGATAAGCGGATTCCTTTCATACAGTAGAGATCCCCTACAGAATGGGTTTTGTGAAAATCGACCCCAATTGGCGTTGTGGAGAATTAAGGGGCGTTATAGGCAATTAACTCCTCTTTTATTAAACTATTAGACGTAAAATATTGAAATCTAGTAAGCTGATTCCATTCATTAAGTAGAGATCCGCTATAAGATGGGTTTAGTGAAAATCATTTCCTAAGTGGCGTTGCGGGGGCTTAAGAGGCGTTATAGATAATAATTTCCATTTTTAAACTATTAGACGTTCAGTCTTGAAACTTGATAAGCGGATTCTTTTCATAGAGTACAGATCCCCTACCGAATGGGTTTTGTGAAAATCGACACCAAGTGGTGTTGTGGAGAATTAAGGAGCGTTATAGGCAATTAACTCCTTTTTTTTTTAAACTATTAGACGTAAAATCTTGAAAATGAGTAAGCAGATTCCATTCACTGTGTACTGATCTGTCATAGGATGTTTCTTTGTGAAAATCGTTTCCTAAGTGGCGTTTCAGGGGCTTAAGGGGATTATACATACACTGGCCTCAAAAAAGTTAAGGTACAACCGGGTTTTTGTGTCTAATTTGCAAATTAATGAATGTAGAAACAAAAATTTGGAGAATATGTGCATTAAATAGTTTTTTATTGAATGCGTCATAGAAATTTGTATAAGTGTATTGCAAAAACGATTTATAACAAAAAAAAGCAATCTCTGCGGAAAAGTCCATTCTTGGAGAAAACAGCACATCACAGTGTTATGTAGTAAAATGGCATAAAAACAATACAAAAATGGGTTCTAATAAGGAATGTGTCCACCCCTAACTTTGGCGGCATCGATTTCCCATGCTGTTTATTAAGTTGTCGGACACCGGAATAGGAAGCGAAGACCAGACACAGAGTAAGCCTTGTTTCAGCTCATGTAACGACCTTGGAGGAGGATTTAAAGCAGCCACCTCTCTGCCAAGATAGTCCCAAAGATGTTCTATCGGATTCAGGTCTGGAGATCAAGCTGGCCATTCCATTCGTTCCAAACCGTGATCCTCAGATACTCCTCAACAATCCGAGCTTGAGGTCGTGCATTATCATCCATCAGAATGAAGTCGTTACCAATAGCAGCAATTATGGATCAAGGGTCTCATCCCGATATCTAAGACCAGTTACGGTTCCTCCATAGAACACATTTGTGGCCACCGAGCGAGATCCCTGCCCAAACCAGGATTCCACCACCTCTATAACTGTGCCTTTCAACAGTGTTGGATTGATGGTATCTAGTGCGCTGTTCCCTCCAGATCATTAGACGCCCTGAATCACTCTCCATTGTAAATCTGGACTCGTCTGTTGTTGCTGCGTCCAAGAAACATGTTCTCTTGCCCAGCATAAGCGGTTCCTTCGCTATCGTCCGTTGAGGGGAACGCACACAACTGGTCTTCTTGCATACAGACCTGCATTGTGAAGACGATTTTGCACCGTAGTAGCGGAGATTCTTCTTCCTGATGCTTGAAAGTGGTCTGCAACGAGCTGCGGCACAGTAGTGGTTCTTCTCCTTCGTGCCGAAAGAGCTAGAAAAGGGTTTCTGCAGGTGTTGTAGCTCGTGGTCGGCCTGGAACAGGTCTTCTGGACACAAATCTTCGGATTGGTATTGTTCCCAAAGTCGCTGAACAACACTACGAGACACATTGAGACGTCTAGCAGCATCAGCCTGCGACAATCCCATTTCCATCTATCCAACTGCCCGCCACCTTAACGAATTGGGTAAACGACGTCTGTGAGACATTTTCTAAACTCTATTGACTATTGTCACCGAAACTGCCAACAACTGTTGAAAATCAACACAACTTACACACAAAAGTACGAAAGCTTAATATTTGCATATTTTTCTCTCACTCATAAATATACGTTCTTTTCTATAAAATAAAAGTGGCAGCAATCGTTTTTGCATTAATGTTTTTAAAGTTCGTTATTATCATTCATGTAAACTATGCATTTTATTGTTACTGCCATTTTTTATGGTGAGCTTCGAAAAACATGTTGTACCTTAACTTTTTGAGGCCAGTGTAGTTATTTCCATTTTTAATTTATTAGACGTACAGTCTTGAAATTTTGTGAGCGGATTTCTTTCATAGAGTACAGATCCGCTGCAAAATGGGTTTTGTCAAAATCAACTCCCAAGTGGCGTTGTAGAGAATTAAGTGGCGTTATAGGCAATTAACTCCTTTTTTAAACTATTAGACGTAAAATCTCGAAATTTAGTAAGCTGATTCCATTCATTAAGTAGAGATCCGCTATAAGATGGGTTTTGTGAAAATCCTTCCTAAGTGGCGTTGCGGGGGCTTAAGGGGCGTTATAGATAATTATTTCCATTTTTAAACTATTAGTTGTACAGTCTTAAAATTTGGTAAGCGAATTCCTTTTATGGTGTAGAGATCCGATACAAAATAGTTTTGGGGAAAATTGATCTCCAAGGGTCACTGAGGGGATTAAAGGGCGCAATAGATAAATATTTCCGCGTTTCAACTAATAGAACCACTTGCTTGAAAATTCGAAGGTAGGTTCCGTTCATCGAATAAAGTTCCTTTTAGAAAGAATTTTGCGAAAACGGACCCCCAAAGGAGTGGGATTGCGAGGATTAAGGCGTGTTATAGAAAAATTCCTGTTTTTGAATTTAACTCATTTACTTGAAATTTGTTGAGCACTTTTCTTTAGTTGAATAGAGTTCCACTAAGAATGGATTTTACGGAAATCAACTCCAGGGGGAAGCGGGGAGAGATATTGGGGCGTATTGATAGACAAAATTCCCGTTTTTGAACTGCTAAGACTATACTAATAAAATTTGGTTTGCATGCATTTTTTGTTGAATTGGAATCCGCTAAGAATGCTGTCAACGAGGTATTGATGATAAAAATTCCGTTTTTGCTCTGTTAGATTTAGTTTTGAAATTCAGCACGCATGTTTATTTTAGGGAGTAGAGATCCACTGAAAGTTGCTTTGGTGGAAATCCACTTGATTATTAGGTTAAGTGAGCGAAAAAAATCTTCCTACTTCTATTTTAGATATAAACAGAAATTAGATATAATAATTTATGTTCTTTTTATATCAAGGGGCCAGAGTGTAACAGCTATAAATATATTTTTCAATACAATCGAATTCTTAATGCGAGATATCAATAATTAATATATATATAAACAGTATACATATATACAACATCGTGAAATACCCAGTGAAGCGGGTGGTAACAGCTAGTATATATATAAAATATATATATATATATATATATATATATATATATATATATATATATATATATATATATATATATATATATATATATATATATATATAGTCTAATTTTCTACAATCAAGAGATAAACACATTCACCAATCACATTCGAAAAAACACAGAGACAGTAAACAGAACATACAATGAAGGGCACTAGATTAAAAATTATAAAATGTATGATGCAGTATTATAAACATTGCTGAGTTAGGACAGCTAATATATAAATTATATAAAAGTGGGGTTGGACATGTTTTCTGGCCAGCCAACCTTCCCCTTTATGTTAATAATACTGAGCAAAAACCTATTAAAAATGATGGATAGGAATATCTAAATCCATTACAAGATAGAGGTAACTTACCTAAAAATTACACTTGAAAATGCAGAACTCGCGCTAAATCTGAGTGCAATAAATAGGTTATTGCGAGATTCTGGACCTTAATGCAGATTAAAAGGATGTGAAAGGCTGAAATGTAGCACTTAACAAAAGTATAAAAATAATAGAAAGAAAAATTAATAAAAGAGTACAAAATACCATAACGTTAGTGACACTAGTGTATAATGAATTAAATAATAATAAGTAATTTTATCTATTAGAATATGGAGGTAGCTATAACTATGAAATATGTAAGTTTATATTAGTAAATTATTGTCAATCTGAGAATTTTTAATCCTTACTAGTTGAATAGCTTTATTCATATAACTATTAATAAAATTAATTGGGTATTTCTGATTTAAGCAATATTTAGTAAAATGTTTATAGTTATTTATTATTTTTGATTTTTTTGACACCAGAAATTTATTGCATCGTATATAATTATTAACAATATTTCTGAATATAGAAATATGTACTTTACTCTCTCAATGTGGAATTTTTATTATATTGAAATTAAAATCGTCTCTTTTATCATAAATATTGGAAACTATTACATTATCTATTACTTTGATATGTATGGGAAGAAAATTTGCGTCATTGTTGTTACTATTTATACTTATATATATATAAATCTTCTGTGCGTTTGTCACTAAACTCCTCCTAAACGGCTGGACCGATTTTGATGAAATTTTTTGTGGGGGTTCAAGTAAATTTGAGAATGGTTTAGATTCCCAATTTGGTTCGATATCGCAATTAGTTAAAAAGATATGAATTAAAAACATTAAAAAAATACAACTCAACGTTCACCTGCATTGTTGTAATAACGCTATTATTATAAACACAAGTGATATAAAAAAAATTAAAATCAATTCCTACTTAGATCAACCATGAAAAATTTAGTTTAGCTGCTTTTTATTAAATAGTTGCAATTAATATAAATATGTATATACATATGACAGAATCACAACATTAAGTAGTAATTAAAGCATCGTTTATCGTTTCTTTAAAGCATCGTATTTTCATCCAAAACAATCGTGTATATAAAATTTCCTTTCAACTGAATGCTTTATTTAACAAGTGAGGAAAAACCCTTTTCAAATTTGACATAAGTCGCCAAAAGGGTCCCTAAGTCGCCAACGTGGCTGTATTTGTAATTTTTTAAATAATTAGTTTTAATCAATTAATTTTTATTAATTCTATTTAAATTATTGTATTGTCATCCAAAATAATCATGTACTTTACATTTCAGATCAATTGAGTGCTTTAAAATGTATTTTATTAACGATTCAAAATTTTACCAAGATAAATAAACAAACAAATAAAATATGTATAAAGAGCGCGAGCTAATAGTAGGAATAGAAAAAGACGTAAGTTGGCGTTGAAAATTGATTTTCAGCCAAACTGGCCAAACCCGGTCTTTATTGTTACGAAAATGCAGACGATTCACGCTTTTTAGCGTTTTTAATTAATATGTTTTCAAATAATCTTTATATATGTACTTCTGTGCGTGTGTATGTAACTGAACTCCTTCTAAACGGATGGACCGATTTTGATGAAAGTTTTTGTCTGTTCCAGTGGCCTCGAGAATGGTTTAGATTTATAATTCGGTTTAGAACTGTTTATTTAATTAATTTTTTTATTTATAAATTGTTAATCTTGGAATGTTTTACATTAGATTCGGCAGACTGAGCTAAGATCGCAGTATCGAATATTCAAAAATCTTTTATTATAATTCATGTTCGTCTCGACAGTTGGTGCTGTGATCATTTCAGGAAAATATTTTGTCACTTCATGTTATTATTTTGTTGAAATAAATCGTGTGTTAATTAAATTATTACATTCAAATGTAATTAGTGTTTGAAGAGTTTTGAAGTGTGCATAAAAAACTATGCATTTTATGTACAATTTAATAAATATACCTGTTATAAAATAGTTTGAGTCTCAACTTTTTCACCTTTAATTAAAACAAGTTTAAGTTTTTATTCACACAGCCTTTAGATTTAACTTCTCTCATAGTATACACATACTCACCCACTATCGATTGATTGAATTGTGATAACCGTACATGCGTAATGACGTTAGACATTGTAATAACTTTTTAATACAAATTTTACTCAAAACCGTCCAGATTGTTAAAGCTTATTCATAAAAAATTTGAATTTTTGTATTTAAGATGTGTGTACAGGACAACATCTGTCGGGTCCTCTGGTATATATATATATATATATATATATATATTTAAATATATAAAATCAATCATCAACAATCAATCACAAAAATCAATTAAAAATTAAATATACGAATCTTATAATACTAAATCCTATTCCAAAATATCAATGGCGAATATAAAAGATAAATTCCATCGTTTTCAAACAAAATTAAATATATATATATAAAATTCCATCGTTTTCAATATATATTAAATATATATATATATATACACATAAACACATATAAATGTGTGTGTATTTAAACATATACACTCTGTCGCAAAAAATATATGCACCCAGAAGAAATCAAGCTACAATCACGAAACTCGGCAAGAATGTAGTCTGGTAAGAGATATGCAAATGATTAAAATTTCGAAGCCAATGAGACAAGGCTAAGTGTGCTATGCGCATATTAGTTGCGCAACTGGGAGAGTTTAAAAGCATGAGTACGAGCGCCGTACGGCTATCCAAACGAATCTGATGACTTTGATAGACGATATTGAGACTTAGGATGCCTCTAAGACGTAACCGGCGGCAGTACGAGCAGCTGACGGACTTTGATAGGGGCCGTATAATAGGCCTCAGAGAAGCAGGTTGGTCGAATAGACGTATCGGCCGCCACCTCGGTCGGAGCGATATGGTAGTTGCTCGGTGTTGGCAACAGTGGATCACAGAAGGTAGAGTGTACCTTCGCGAAGGGTCAGGACGTCCCAGGAACACAAATGATCGCGAGGATCGTGCAATCAGAAGAGTGGCCACTTCGGCACCAACAACGTCGCTAGCATCGATTCAACGCCACTTACCTCCTTCCAGACATCCAGTGCCATCAAGAGAAACCATAAGGAGACGACTGACCGAAGTTGGCTTGAGGAGCCGACGTCCGCTAAGACGCTTACCACTGACCCCACATCATAGGCAGTGTCGACTGGATTTTTGCCGACCTCGGGCAACTTGGAGTGTGACAGACTGGAGACGTGTCATCTTCAGTGATGAATCCCGATTCAGTCTCAGTGCTGATGACCACCGCACACGTGTCTGGAGGCGCACCGGCCAGCGGTCCGATCCGGCATTTATTGTCGAGCGGCATACAGCAATTTCACAAGGTGTGACAGTGTGGGGAGCAATTTCTTGGGACACACGATCATCTTTAGTGGTCCTTCAAGGCACTTTGACAGCTCGCAGATACGTGGACGATATTTTAACGCCGATTGTGCTACCCATGCTATCAAGTCGCCCAGGTGCCATTTATCAACAGGATAATGCTCGTCCACATACTGCGCGACTCTCCCAACAATGTCTTCAAGGGTATGACGTCCTACCATGGCCTGCCAGGTCACCAGATCTTTCGCCAATAGAGCATGTCTGGATGCGCTGGGAAGGCAACTGCATCCGTCCCGAGATACAGGAGATTTAACTGCGCAGATGCAAAGACTATGGCAGGATCTTCCACAGGGGGTCATAAGTGATCTAATTGAATCGATGCCACGCCGAATTTCGGCTTGTATAGCTGCCAGAGGTGGCTTTACTACTTACTGATTTTTAACCTTTTGCAAGCTGTAACCGCTTAATAAAATGATATTTTGTTCTGAATTTTTAATCATTTGTTTATTTTCATATACACTACATGCATACCAAATTTCGTGAATGTAGCTCAATTTCTTCTGGGTGCATATATTTTTTGCGACAGAGTGTATATTCACCTTTCAAATTTTTTAACTTTCTACATAAAAAAAGTACTACAGATCATTATTATTAAACGAAAGAACTTTTAAATTGATTATTGGAGTAAGTGTGTGATTTCAGTGTCCCCTTTTATAAATCATTTCTAAGTATTATTAATAGTTTGTATCACGCTTTCGAAAGAAGCATTAATAATTCTTCGCTTTCTTGAAGATTTACGCAAGAGCTTTAATTAATTGTTAGTTTATCGCTTAAATTTGTATTAATGTTTCAGCATTCTTTTAATAGTTTTCTTTTTGGCAATGGAGAGTTTTTTCTTCTCATAATATTTTCTTTGTTCTTTCACAGATCTGAATTTATTATATTTAAAATTCGTAATCATGTTGAAGAATATGGACAAGGGTATTGACGTAAGAAAGATTATTTTATTAAAATTGACTAAGAAAAAATTATAAGTTTTATAATTATGCGAAAACCTATCTAGATAAAACTACAAGTTAAAAGTACTTAACAGTTCACATTTAATCAAGTGGATCATATTTAGTGTATAGAAATGGGGTTTCATGGCAACAAGTTGTCATTCGTTTGGCAAGAACAGAGTGCACCACTAGGGATGGCAATTCTTTCTGAAAAAGATCGGTTTTTAAATCGATTCGAATCGTAACTTGAAGAATCTATTCACACAAAAAAAATCGATTTCTAAAAAATCGATTTTTTTCAAGTCTGCATTTACAATGTAAATATAAATCTCTTTTATGAAAAACAAGAAATGTACCATAATAAACTATCTCTTATTAGTAAAATCGGGAAATTTTTTAGTTCAGAGAATTCGACAATTACAATTATTTTATTACCATATCAAAGTATTAGGTATAAAAGACGTTTATTTTCGAAATGTATTTGTTACATTAAAAAGTTTAGAAAATAGATAATATAGCTTATAGTTCCCAATGCATAATATCTAAGCTTTTTTAAAAACAACAGTCTGTCAAATCTACTGGGATCCAAGCGGGTTTCGCTCATCACTTGCGATGTTGCTAGCAATTGAAAAAAAAGCGCTCACAAGGAACAGATGACCCCAGTATACTCATATACATCATGGCTATTGAGTGAAAGTGATGATAAATAGAGTTTTTCTTTTGTTCCTGCCAGTAAAGTATAGGATCATACTTCAGGTGCACACAACTACCTGCGATAAATAATGTTCAAAGATAGTAAGTACATTTAGCAAATTGTAAATAATTTTGTGGTTCCTACCGAAACAGGACAAACTCGAATGTCGATTTTCTAGGAGGAAATATCAATTCACTGAATCGATTGAATACTACATATCGATTTAAAAAATTGACTTTTTTGGCCCGGGAAAATTCATTTTTCAATTAATCGATCTCAGATTGCCATCCCTAGGCATCACGTGTAGGGGACCGATTTCATCCCCTCCTCCTAACAAAAATCACATATAAAGAACTGATTTGCAATACTGTAGATCCCAAGCCATTGCAATACATATGAAAAAAAGAGGGCCCATATGTCACTCAAGATTGGATCCCAAATGAACACAACCAGCAACCCGTTATATATCCTCCAACAACGAAACAAATAGTTTTATTCTGGATTTAAAGAAGACTCCGTGAAAGAAATGATACACTTTTTTGAATTAGTCTACAAGTATTTATGATTTCTTGCCTTGAACAGTTAGTGTGGTCTATTTTAGACATGCTAATGGTCTTGACTGCTTACAGCAGTGCCTCTCAAACTTTCTATATTTGCGACCCAATTTTCATCAGAATTTTCATCGCGCCCCCCTTCCCCATACAATAACAATATGTTGAATGCAGTAATAATGTATAATATTTTGACGCTAAAGCTAAAATATGAAACCTAATTTTAAACCGTACAAAGTATCAAGATATGTATTAAATTTTGTGTATGATAAGCCCATTGAAAAATCACTAGTAATTATTAAACTTGTCCTTAACTTAGTATTGATACTTAGTATGAAATATATTGTACCGTACTGATACATTTATAAGTATACTATATCAGAGTAAATGTGTATTTTTTATTATGTTAAAATACATTTTGTTTTGTTTCCTTTTTGTAAATTGATAATTTTTTAAATAATATTTTATTTACGACTTTCCGATCCGCTCGCGCCCCTCTTGTAGTTTTATCACGCCCCCTAGGGAGCGCGCCCCACAGTTTGAGAAACACTGGTTTACAGGATTACCGGTATATAATGAGAATGACAAATTGACTTTGTAACCCTGACATACCTTGACTGGGGTTCGTTTCAATAATATCTCCTGCTGTTTTAAACCGTATTTCTTCAAAGACTGTTGTTTGCGCTGTAACGTTTGAAAGAATAACGGTAGCGTATTCTTGGTTAATTTAAATATGGAATTTATTTACGTCACAACTATTAAATATTATTTACAGAATAATACATTACAGTTATTAAAGTTAATTATAGATTGTTAGAGTCCACTATTTTGTGAGAGGAGGATTCGTTGGTTACCGCTCCCGTGCAAGTTCAAAGCATCTCTCCTCTCATCTTTCGGTCGACGAGCTAGATTCCTCGGGGGGTCAAACAGGGGTTGCGTTGCACCTGCAGATGCACGTGTGGGTGTCGGGTCCACAAAGAAAGCCGACTAGATGTTGATGTTTTCGAGAAGTGACGTTACAGCGCCTTTGGTGACTGTTATTATCAATCTACATTTTATTAGACTGCTTGTCGAAAGATAAGGAAAGGCATAGGATAAAAAAATATTTAGTAAAGTTACACATAGTTATGCTAAAAATATTTTTTATTTTAATTCTTAAACTTTCAGGGCTCACAAGTGAGTAAATTTTATGACCAGTATGCAATTTATTATACTACTTTTAATTACGATATCTGAACTGTCTAAACGTATAGTTTCTATTTCTCTATCCATTAACATCTCATGATGAAATAGGTTTACCTGTATTTAAGATTAGATTTATGTTGCTTCATTAATTTCCAATGTTTTTTATTAGAACATATGCGTCATTTTTGCTTGAAGACAGAACGATTCAGAGTGGATAACTGTACAGTAGAGCCCAGAGAGAATGTTGCATTTCTATTGTTTTGGTTCTACTAGAGCGAAAAGGCACTAACCGCTTACGTATGTTAAAATAAAATGGTTTAATCTTATATGAAAGGTAATTATCTCTACGGTTTGCGTTTTGATCTTTCACTTAGTGAAGAATCCCCCTTACGTATATAATTATTTTTCTGACTTGCCTTTTTATCACTATAAGGACATATTTTTCATTTGTAAAAACAGAAGTTAAGAAAACTACAATGTCGTAAAAATTACTATTAATATTCATGTAACTTAAAGCGCGCGCTTTTGCAAAATTCTTATTAACGTAAAATCCGGCGTATATATATATATATATATATATATATAATGCGCACCTATACTCCAAGCTGCATTTTCTAAAATGTTTAGGAATATTCGCCGGACAACGTGCACACCGGTTTTTACGAAGGAGCCTGAAATGCACGAGTGCAACACTCATGTTTTGAAGTAATTTAAGCGAGGTATTATCCCAAGCTTTTTTTTTTAGAAAAAGAATCATACTTCTAGAAAACTATATAAGCCTTTAAGTTAATTAGTTATGCGATTTATTTGAAATCTTTGAATTTTCCTTGTATTTTGATATATGAAGAATATAATTTTTCTTATACTCACCTCTTTTTTTATATTTAAATCTATACTTTTTATACTTGGCATAAAACGCGCACAAATAAATTTGGATATTTTATTGTTTCTGTTTTCTTTTGTTACAAAAATGTGCATTGTATGCCAGATTTTTCGGTAAATATCTTTTAAAGTTATGGATAAAAGTTAATTTAATCTGTTGACTAAGTTCGTTTTTTGTTTGAGAAACAATTTTTGCTCAAAATATCACAAAGCAATTTAATCAATGCATTTAGTATTAGTTACTTAAAAAATTACTCGTATTTGAATTTATTTTCCACATAGTTTGTTAATAATATTTTTAAATACAATTTTATCAAAACCCTCATAGAGCAACCGAACAGCGTCAGATCCCTAACAATACTTTATTTCGCGAATTATTCTAGTTCAGTATTAAAATTTATAATTAAAATACATATAATTATAAATTTTATGCAGTATTAAAATCTGTTTCTTAGTGCAGTCACAATATACATGTCTTTCAGTAATTCGTGCAGCGTTTGTCTGACTTATTATGTTTTGAGTATAATGCATTTTCGATTGATTATTATGCTAAATGTTTTCAATTTATAATTTAAACCAAAATAAAAATCTGTTGTTAAATATGAGAGATATAATTTTTAACAAAATGTTAAATAAAGCACTGTTTTATACATATTTCTTTTTGTATTTGAAAAGAACAATTTTGAAAAACTGAATTTTTTTATAATAATTAGTAACTCAAACGAAACTAATTATCATAACTTGTTTAAAAGTAATCTCATAAAATTAATGTTAAACTTGTAAACTAAAATCATTTATGTAATACAATTCTATTTTAAAATGACCTGCTCAAGTATTTTTTTCCCTTTAGTTAATCTTAGCTTCTTAAATTTAGTTTTTTTAACTCTTATCCAGTTTTATTTGCTTATCCTCCATTTGGAGAAAAAGAATCATTTTGGAAATAAGAATGAAAGTCACCTAAAATAAAATCATACCACGCATTCTTTTTCAATTCCATCTATTAGTTCATACTCTTCCTATATATATATATATATATATATATATATATATATATATATATATATATATATATATATATATATATATATATATATATATTTAGTACTAGAACCTGCAGTGTTAAAGAAGTAAGAAATTGGAATTCAGCAGACACAACAAATGTAGATACAAAAATGTTTTTGGATTTAACTGGAAACCTATTATGATTTCAAAAGCTGTCCCTGAATTAGGCCAGCGAATTAGGGTTAGCAATGCTTTATAGATCCAACCTTCTCCGTACAGCAGAAATTTTCAAAATAATAGGAAAAAAAAAAAAGTTGAAAAGTTAAGCCTAATACAACACGTGGATGATGATCCTGACAATATATTAAGAAGAAATTGAGAAAAGCGAACAATAATGAATCTCTCAAGGAGAGGAATAATACATTTTTTTATATAGAAAAAATTAGGAAAAACTTACTGGTGAAATAAAATATGGAAATCGAGAAATCTACTCTCTGTATATATATATATATATATATATATATTAATCTTGTTCAAATTTTCAATCATAAAATAAAATACTTTTTATTCATCCATTCAAGCTCCAATACATTTTTTAAACTTGTAGTGGATGACACCTCATGTTAATACAGTTTTTTCAGATATTAATTCATTAATTATATTTAATAAATGAAAGCATAGTAATAAGCAAAAGTAATAGTCCAGAACATTATATAAAAAGGTAAATCGCTCGTTGTGTCCCTGTAGCGCAATGGATAGCGCGTTGGATTTTTAATTCAAAGGTCATGGCTTCGAATCCCACCTGAGATGGCCTAATTTCTCAGAATGTGATTCCTTTTTATTATACAATTTTATTGGAATAGTTAAATTTAATTTATGAATAAATAGTATCAAACAAAAATAATATTCCAACACTATATATAGAAAGGCCAATGGAAAATTGCAATGAAAATCGCTTTCTACTTTGCCACATAATATTTGATTCTGTCATATGTATATACATATTTATATTAATTGTAATTATTTAATGAAAAGTAACTAAAATAAAATTTTTCTTTGTTAACCTAAGTATAAATTGTCTTAATTTTTTTAATGTTAATTATTTTAAATATTGATACAGCCCTTTAAAATAAATTGTAATTAAAATATTTCAAAGAAAAGTTAAATTATATATTTTGGAAATTTTTTTATTATCTTTTAGAGCGCTTACGCAAAATACCCTTTTTTATAAAAAGTCATTGACTCGAACAAATACCATTTTTGCTCTAAAGTGTTCCCGAAATAGATGGTAACATAATTAAAAAATACTTTATGTATAACTTTCAAAATGTTTACCCCTTTTTATCGCGAAGGAATTAAATACTTATCAATCCAAGATTTCTTAAGCCTAAGTTATAATTAAAGCATTTATAATCATCTCTGAAACTAAATAAGATATTTAATCCCTAAGCTAACACAGACTCCCAGTGAAGCTTTAAATTTATTACGTAAATGGTTATAAAAACGAAAATGATAAGGAGCAATGAATGTTTAATTTCTTGTTTGCACAAGTACGTTTTCAAACCTAATCTTTTCTTTCAACTAAATTGGACGGAATAGTATATTCTCTTTCGAATGATATGATATTGGTAAAACGTTTAAAAATTATTGCTTCGAATTTATTTTTTTTCTCTTTTTAATCCTCTATCTTAGAGTTTCAGACTATTTAATTAAAATGCCAAATTATGAAGGCATTTAGATGTGTAAATCAAGAATAGTATATTTGCTTAGAATGAAATGTTATGTCTGAAATGGTAGAAGAGATTAATAGCTGCTTACTTTCAGAAAAATACGCGTCTCATATTTTGCGTACTGCTTTTTAAACTGTTAAGGTATCCGAGACTACGTTCGGAACAGTGATTTGAAAAAAGCGCATAAATGGATAATTTTCATGATATTTAGTGTCACTTAGATTAGAATACATGTACAAAATTGTTTTAAGGACATTTTGATAAAAAAAATTAACTTAGAATAACCTTTTTTTCAAAATGTTCCCCTTTTGTGAAAAATGCTTCCATTATAATAAGACCTTTGCTCAGACGTTTGTACAGAGGCTCAACAATGATGTTTGAAAAATTCACATTATTTGCAGAGTTAAAACCAATTGAAATAATTACGGGCGTTTTTTTTTAAATTACTCTCCTCTGTTGTAAAACATAAATAAACCCACTTCTAAGTTATATATTTCAAATATTCTAGTTGAGCCTCTGTACAGAGATCTGAGCTATATACAGGAAAATTATTATTATAATAGAAGCATTTTTCACAAAAGGAGAATATTTTGAAAATTGGTCATTCTATTTTCATTTTTGTCAAAATATTGTACTTAAATAATTTTTTATTGTAATACTATTCTTAAAACAATTTTATATACATTTTCTAATCTAAGTGACACTAAATATCATAAATATCCATATATTCGCTTTTGCAAAATCACGGTTCCAAACGTATTCGGATACCCTAACTGGGTTTGGTGATAATACTTCGTCACGCCCAGTTAACAGTTTAAAACTACTAATGAAATGGTCATGACGAAATATTTACTATATAATTGTTACTTTTATAACTATAATAGATATTATTTATAAGTATGAACAAAAAAGGTATCCAAGTGAAACGAGTCGAAACAAAGTTTATCCCTCGAAAAACAAGCTAAAAATATCTTTTGTTTAAAATATTTCAGATATCATATGTAATTATTAAAATGTATTTACATATTTACTTATTTATGCACAATATTTTATTATTGGTGTGTTTTTACTTACACTCATCAGATTTACTTTGTATTAATCTTGCATGTGGGCTATTGGTAATGAACCACATAATTTTGAATTTTGGTGAATTTGCGTGGTCGACACTTTAAATATAGAGACCCCCTCTCCAAGCTTACCCAAAACACCCAATAGTGGAATTGATTCTTTATATTTAACATGCATTTACTTTTCTACACAGTAGATCTGTAATGACAATAAGACATGGACTCATGACACACCGGCCACGAGGTCGTTACCATGACCACTAGGCAACCGCGGCAGCCAGCAGTGACCACAGTAGTCTAGTGGTCATGTGTCAAAAAATTATAAAGTGTGTTTCAAAGATTTTGAAGTCAAGTAAACTAGTCAACACGTATTGAAGTGGTTTTTTTAAAGGAATATTTCTTTCTTCCCTATTTGATACTAATGTATGTATTCAAAAGTGTTTTAAAAAGTATATATATCTAAAATATATAGTCTCTCTCCGTTCAAAAAGAGTGTATTTTTACTTTGTCCAAATTAATTAAGGTATCCGACTAAGTTAAGTATCGTGATTTAAAAAAAAGATTATAAATGGATATTTTTATGATATTAAGTGTCACTCGGATTAGAATTTATATATATATATATATATTAAATTAATATAAGAATATTATTAGAATAAAAAATTGTTTAAATGCAAAATTTTTTTGCAAAAAATGAACTTTTAACTGCCTATTTTCAAAACATTTTCCTTTTCTGAAAAATGCTTCTATAATAACGATATTTTGCTTATATAAAGCTAAGATTTTTCCAGTGGGTCTGAACTTGGAGTTTTGAAAAATTCACATATTCAGAGTTGCTACCATTTGAAATAATTATTGGAGTTTTTTTTTAAAAAATATCCACTCTATTGTATTAAAGCATGGATAAATCCTCTTCAAAGTTATATACTTCAGGCTCTGTACAGAGATACAAGCTATTTATAGGCAAAATATTATTATTATCAATACGCATTTCCCATAAAAGGATAATGCTTCAAAAATGGGCAATCATATGCTCTTTTTTTTTTTGTCAAAAAATGCTTTTAAACAGTTTTTACTGTAATAATGTTCTTAAAAACAATTTTATATATCAGTGCTTCTCAAACTTTCAATGTTGGTGACCCAATTTTCAATCATAATTTTCATGGCGCCCCCCTTCATATAGTAAAAATGTACTGAATTCAATAATATTTTGTCGCTAAAGCTACAGTACGACTTTAATTATAAACTGTACAAATTATGCAGACAAGTATTAAATTGTGCTTACAACTTTGCATGTGACAAGCCAATGGGGCAATACTATTAATTATTCACCTTCTCCTTAACTTAATATTGATGAATTACTAATCAAACACATAGTGCAGTACTGATACATTTATAAGTATACTATAATATTGTATAAATGTGTATTGTTTATTATCTCAGAATGTATTTTTCATTCTAATTCCTTTCATTAAATTAATATTCTTTAAATTTTTTATTCTCGACTTTTTGATATGCTCGCGCCCCCCTAGTAGCATTACCCTGCCCCTCTAGGGGGGCACGCGTCACAGTTTGAGAAACGCTGTTATACATGTATTCTAATCTAGTTGTCACTAAATATCGAAAAAAAATTATCCATTCATACGTTTTTGCAAAATAACAGTTCCGAACAGTCGGATACCTTAAAGATAATTGAGCTGACAACCAGTTGTCCAAAGTTTAATACAACACCAATTGGAGAACTTTGAGTATAGATAGATTTAATGTGCCTCTACCCCTACATGTGACTAGTTTTTAGTGGCACAAGGACTCAAACTAAACGACTCAACAACGCCGGCCACGAATTAGCTACTATGGCCACTCGACTATCACGGGTATTAAATTTGTTGGAATGAAAACAAAAATAATGGAAAATGTTTCTTCTAATTGTCTATTTTATTCTTCAAAACCTGAACTGCCGATTAAATGTTACGCGATTCGTTTCCCAATACCACCGTTTTTCACATCGGATAACAGATGCAGTATATCGGGGGGGAGAAAAAAGTCACGAAAAAGCAGATTTTTCTGTAAAAGAAGTAAACCCTTTCACAAACATTCAAGGCCATTTTATTGAATTCTGAGCCCTCCGGAATAGTTTTACTAACAGTATTTCAAACAAAATAATGGCATTTTGGAAGGACGTATATATACGTCCAGGACACTTAACACAAAGCTTTGGCGAGACGTATTTACATGCCAGCGGTAGTTTAGGGGTTAATAATTATTTCGTATAAAATATTTTATTCTCTTACCCATGTTCTTGTGTTTTTTAAGAAATCTTATATTTTTGTACGATATTTCCATCATTATTTGATTTTTAACAGAATGTTACTATTATTTGGTAAACTGAACTATATTTACATTTCATCCATCGATTTTGTTTTAAATAATAAAGGTTATAAATAATTTATTAGGTTCTTACTTTATTAACAAATATCAGTTGAAATAGTGTATTGTATAGTGCTTAATACAATTGATATTGTTTGATGCGAAATTGCTTTATTATGAAATATTTATCATTTTCATTACGTACATATTATTAATTTTCAAAATTGGGTTTTTCCTTTGAGTGATTTAGTTTATTAAAGGGATAATATGGTAATTTTAAAAGCTTTTAATAATAAAATGTGATGATGGTGACAACAATCTAAGAACTTTTTATTTGATTCATAATAAAATAAGCTAACAAAAATAATATAATTCGAAATTTATTTTATTTTGTACGCCTTGTATTTATCGAGTTTTAAAATTTAATGTATTTTCTTTTTAAATTCCTAAATAAAAATATGGTTTCTCCAATCAAAGAGTTTTCTAACAGTATTAAATCATATCTCATTTTTCTTAGAAAACTGTGCTTAAAACATGATAGAAACATGGAAACTAAAACTAACCAGAAAGAATACTCATTTAGTCATCGTTTTTTGACTTATATTTTAATAATTTGTTTTACACTGTTTGTATGATAAAAACAATAAAGCGATAAATCCCATGCGTTTGAGAATTAGAACGCATTTATAAAATCATTATTAAAAATCAAACAACATAAAAAATAATGTTGCATATTAAGTAATTAAATATTTGCTTAAATTTAAATGGTTTAAAAAAATAATTATTATAAATGATTGAAATTTTTTGGTTATTATTTAACATATAATTTGGTTCAATCTACAAATAGACAACAATAAAATTTTATGAGCAAGAAAGGTTGTTTCAAAAAACTGCTTCTGGTATTTGATATATAACTGGAGGAAAAAAAATTCTTATATTCTCAAGATTAATTTTCACCAAACGTAAGATTAACTTACTTAACTTATTACGTAACGAAACTTAAACAAAACACATCCTCTAAAAAGTTATCTTTTTTTTTTAATAATTATTCTCATAAGCTAGAGCTTCACAACATAACATGGATACTTCTGAA
>BMAU01016815.1:0-251008 GCA_019973935.1 Trichonephila clavipes | reverse complement strand
AGGACTTCAGCTTTAGTCAGAATTTCCAAAAATAAACCTTATCTTCAAAAAATTTTCATCGTTTTAGTGTTAGTTATTTTTATCCTTCTAACAAGCTAAATTTTTAGTTATTTTAGGATCAATATTTCATTAGCTAATTTGGTATGAAAGAGGATATGGTTAAATGACGTTTTGCCGGGAAAAAAATGATATTCTTATTCAATTAAAAATTACATGTTAGAATAGAGACTTTTTAATGTTTCAGTGAGTCCGCTGAAAGCAGAGAAAGAATATATATATATATATATACACACTGGTGTGCAAAAATTAAGGACGAGACGGTTTTTTCAATATAACTTTGTACAAAAGCTTTCCAAATCAACACATTTAATACCGTAAGATCCCCAATACATAAGGACATGTGTAATGTAAGCAACACTTACTAAAAGAGAAATCAGAGGGATAAAAAGAAGCTTGATAGAAAAAGTAGCATGGAGCGCAATGCGACTGAAGGCCAAAACATCCCCTGTGATGGGTGTCCAGCAAGAAACATCCGGTCTTTAGTAGGGAAAATGATCTCCCCTGACTGTTAGGCAGGTTTCACAGCGTCTGCCCATGTTGAGAATGAGGGTGTCAATAAGTTGTTGAGGCATTGCTGCCCATTCGTCTTGCAGCGCCAATCGAAGCTCCCGAATCGTTACTGGTGGTAAGGTACGAGCTGCCGCGTCTGCCTAGAAAATCCCATACATGCTCGATGGGATTGAAATCCGGAGATCGTGCCGGCCAATCCATACGTTCAATATCCTCACTCTCTAAGAGCTGTTCGGCAGCTACTTTTTGTGCGATGACATGGTGCATTGTCGTCCATGAAAAGGAACTGCAGACCCATAGCGCCTCTGAAAAAGACTCACATATGGAAGAAGAATCTCGTTACAATAACGGTCCCGTTGACTGAACCTGCGTCGAAGATGTGCGAAGGTCTGTACGACTACCAAACATGATGCCTCCCCAAACGAGAACACCGCGACCTCCATACCTGTCCCTTTCAATGATGTTCGAGGGATGATTGCGGCTTCACCGCTCTCTCCAGATGAGTATGCGATGAGAATCGCTACTCAAACTGAATCTGCTCTCATCTGTAAAAGAGTACTCATCCCATTCATTGTCTCTCAATTCCGGTGTTCCGGCACCACAGAGAACGCCTTCTCCGATGGGCAGGCGTTAAAAGGTACACCGTACAGGGCGTCGTGCAAACAGACCACCACCGTGCAGTCTTCTGGCCACGGTAAAACGTGATATCGGTCGTCCAGTCGCCTGTGTCGTGTGTCTAGCGATTTCTCCCGCTGTCTGTCGCCTGTTTCTTCTGGCCTGTAAGACAATGTACCGGTCATCTGCGGGTGTGGTTCCCCGTGGTCGACCACTACTGAACCCCGGATAGCTGTTCTATTGTAGTTTGAAATTGTCTCCAAAGTCATGAAACGATGCTGTGAGCAATTCGAACTCTGCAGCCACACACTTGTCACACTGCGGCCTTCCTCCAACTTCCCAATGATTCGACCTCGGGTAAAAGCATCCAGATGTCGTCTAACAGATTGATTATTCACCATTTCTCGCTGAGGAAGCAACTCGGTGTGATTTTAACTGCTATACGGCGTGCACAATCTCTTTGCCAGAAATACTGATCTTACACCGACAATATGCTTTATACTACTCAGACACTCCCCCATTACGTCTACCTGCATATCTGCGCATGTGCTACCGTACATCACCTTACTTAATCTCCTGATTGGTCTTTCTGTCCGCTCTGCCTCTTCGTTCAGCTGATATGCTAATGTTTCGACTTCGTCCTTAATTTTTGCACACCAGTGTATATTCGGACAGATTCACTGTATGTTTACAAATTATTGGTTCAAATTAGTTTCACATGAGGTAAAAATTAAGAGAAATAAATGAACTAACAAATATTTCGTACTGAAAAAAGGTCCTGTAGTTTGATTCTGATAGTAGCAAGTTCTGGAAATTATTTAAAAATTAGCGAAATTGGTGAAAATAGGTGTCAGTTATATACACACACATACATGTGTATGTGTATATGTTTAGATTTTGTTATAAGTATGTAGGCACAATATTTGTTTATTTCACTTAAAATGATATCAAAATTAACCAAACATTACCAAAATAATTTAATATGTTAGAATATACTTATTGTGAACTAAGAAAAAGCTCAACTATTGTACAAAATACAAAGAAATCTCATGGACATTTATTACAACATGCAATTTTCCTTGCGTAACATTATTACTTATTTTTTTGCTGCGTCTAGTGTTGGTCTTATAACATCTATTAAATGTCTTTTAATCCACATTATTTTACATAAAATTGAGTCTACTAAGCATCAATTTCAAGATAAAAACTCTTTGAGACTTTACATTCTATCATTCTTAGACGATAATGAAACTTGAAAACGAAATTATTTTGAAATGTATTTAAATTGTACCAAAATACTCGTAAAATAAAAAGAAATATGGGTATTGAATAGAGTTCTTAAATAAACTTTGCAGTTACAGAATTACGTATTTTAAAAAAATGTATATCACACACACACACACACACATTATTACATTTTCATTGACAAATAAAATCGAGCAGGAAAATAGAAGCACGACAAAATTTGGCTATCTTAAGATGAACGTTTTTATTGTGTTTCAAACATTGTATATATAGTTTTGCAATTTTTTCTAAAATGAAAATAACAGGTAGAATTTTCTAATATAGTACGGACTATTTGCGGTATAATAAGAGAATCGTATTGAATGCTACATACATTTTTATTTTAGGCTCATAATTATTTTACAAACTTCGACACTGTGCAATAATGTGAAAAAATTATTCTGGAATAAATTAAAAAAGTCAAATAGCAGAAAAAGATAACGAAAAAAGAAAAGAATATATTTAAAAGGGTTCGATTATTTTGTTTATTTGTCTAGTGGGGATCGAACTCACCCTACAAAGTTTAAAGCCATAAAACCAAAATCCAGAGGTTAAATAATTAAATATATTTCTTTATTAATATGGAGGCCCTGGATCTGAGTTGTAGCGTATTGCGCATTCAACACCACAACTCCGGGGCTCTATCCTCGGGTTGGGCAAGGTCGACTCAGCCTTTCATCCCCTCAGTGGGTTGATAAAGGAGTACCAAACTTGCTTGGGGACTTAACACATTGGGGGTTTCACTTCAGACTGATCACCTGATCAGGACATCTGATCTGGCACCTCAGCGCGAAATGGTCACGTATAATGAGATGGGCACAGTAGATCTTAGCCCTCATGGGCTTTTGCGCAACTGAGTTTAGTTTATTTATTACTTTATGATTTTTTATGATTTTAGTTATAGTGATTGTGTACAACAGCAGATAGGTATTACATCGACTCATAAAATTCTTACTAAATAAAAATTAGAAATTCTAACTGGTTATAGTACCATAACTCTTGGTCATTAACCCTGAGTTATTAATTTTAGTTCCACTTACATTTATAAATAATTACTAGCTAACATTGATATTTACTTTTGAGGTATCATGCAGAACATTAGACAATGGAGCATTGATGCCTATTTTGAATTTGACTTAGTTTTTTAGTATTCTATGAAATATATACCTGGGATTTTATATTAACAAGTACTTCTCTCACCTATTGCTTTGATTCTATTTTGATTTCTAAGCAGAGTTATTTATCTACAGACGAAAAATGTTCTGGATGATAAATTATAAATTAAAGGAATTTTACATTTGCCGCATGTCATCCTAATAATGAAATTAAATCGAATAACTGTTGTTTTTCAACTCCTACTATTAGTTCACTCTCTCTCTCCCTATAAATATATTTATACATACAGTGCGGGCCACCGTAAATGCAACACCCTGAAGGAAGCACGCAAATTACATGAAATTTACAACATGCATTAACGGAGGTGAGATATGCAAATGATTAGAATTTCAGCGCAGACACACATCACGCGCGCCTATGGCGCCACTTCAAAACGCTATTTAAGGCTTGGAGATTTCCATGATTTCAAGTTCGGCAATTCTTTTGTTTTTTTCAAAAAACGATCAGTTATGTCTCGTAGAAAACAGCGATCAGCTTCTGATCAAGTATCCGAGTTCTACAGAGGAAGGATAGTGGCCTACCGAGATTGTGGATTATCTTTCAGGAAAATTGGTAGTCGTGTTAGACGAAACCAAACAACTGTAATGCGGATATGTGACCGTTGTATGTAGAAGGGTACGACGGACCGACGTGGTCTATCGCATCCACCTCAGTGCACCACTTCACGTGAGGACAGGCGAATTATGCGCATGCCAGTGACGAACCGCTCAGTCACATCACGAACCGTAGCACAGAACATTGAGTCTGTAACGCATCATTCAGTGTCTGCGCGTACCGTTAGACAAGGTTTTTTTTCAGCAGAGTGGTCTATCCGCAAGACATCCATTGTTTGGTCTACCCTTGACGCAGAACCACAGACGTCTCCACCGCCAATGGTGCGATGCAAGAAGGATATGGGCGACAAAATGGAATAAAATTGTCTTTACTGACGAGCTACGCATCTTTCTGCAACACCACGATGGTCGAATTCGAGTCTGGAGACACCGTGGAGAGAGGATGCGGGGTGGTATTGGATATCACTCTCGCACTCCTCTAGTACGCATTGCCGGTACTTTAAACAGGCAGCACTACATCTCCGAAGTGTTGGAGCCAGTTGTCCTTCCATACTTTCAGGGCTTGGCCACAGCCATATTTCAACAGGATAGTGCGTGACCACACGTGGCAAGCATTTTCCAAAGGTTCTTCGTCAATCACCAGATTGAATTGCTTGCCTGGCCGGCTCTCTCTCTGGATCTTTCGCCGATAGAAAACATGTGGTCCATGGTTGCTCAAAGATTGACCCAGATTACACCCCCAGCTGCCACATCAGTTTAGTTTAAAAACGTGGAAGCTGCTTATCTATAACACCCCAAGAACACATCCAAAGTCTCTTTGAATCAATACCAAGGTGTGTGACAGCGGTGATCTCCATCAATGGTGGCTACTCTGGCTACTGATTCTGGCAGGAACGACACTTCACAGAAGTCTATAAATTTAATCATTTGATACTGGATCAACATGCTGTCTACAACATAAATTTTGTTGTACTATCTCTTGTCTTTCTTGGTGTTGCATTTACAATGGCCAGCAGTGTATTTATCTTGTTCAAATTTTCAATCGTTAATAAAAAAAAAATTATTCATCCATTCAAGTTCAAATATATTTTTTAAACTTGTAGTGAATGACACTTGATGTTCGCAGTTTTTTAAACATTAATTCATTAATTACTTTTACTTTTTAATTTTAAATTTATTCTGCGTTTTATTCTGACGAAATTAGATTTATCCGCAACAGATGGTGCCAGTACATTTTTTTAATGAAGTAGGAATTGACTTTAATTATTTTTTTATATTACTTGAAAAATATTCCTTTTCATTTGTACGATCTTTGAAGTAGTTGAATCCATATCACAGCTTGAGTAGACTTGGTGTAGTAATCTACAATTTAATTGGAATTTTAGCAATTTAAATATTCTTTAGTAGCTGGTAATATTCTGTAATTTAATTCTTTTCTTTCTATTTGTTCTATTTAAGAGGCATTTTGCATGACATGAAAAAACTGTGACTTTGTTATTTTAAAGTCTTTATTATGATAAAAATTACTTTTTAACTAATAGTTTCAATAACTATGCACAATTTTCATTGTCATAGCTAATATATTACCATTTAAAAATTATCTTATTCTTTACAAACATCTTATCTCTTTGTAAAACATTTTGCTTGAAAGATTAATAAAGTTAAAAAGTCCGGCGATTTTGTTTTTTATGAAAGTTAAATAATCGAAGATCAATGCGCTTTCAAAATGTTTTTTCCCCAAAAATATTCTTTCTAGTTAAGATATTTTGATCAATATTAAATATGAATGAAAAAATAATAATTTATTAGATAAATTTTTTAAATCTCGTTTATTCTTAGTAAAACTGATAGTGTGTTAGAAAAGAATTTTTGAGATTAATGACTTCAAAACAGAAGTTATTGCGCTTAGATAAATAACAATTAATCATTTGTATCGATAAAATTTTAATACTATTTTAAAATCATTTTCAGAAATGAACACGCATACCACATGATCAATAATTTAATATGAGTTATTTTGAAATTAATGTTATATATTATGAATTGTTTATGTAATAGTTATTGTGTTTCCTTAATATAAAAACACTAATACAGTACTTAAAAATATTTCTCACACACATAGACAGACTTTGAAGAAACATAAAAATGTATTGAGAATTTCTGTCATCTGAAATAAACAAATAAAAACTGTATTGCTTTGAATTTACTTTTTTATTTATTTCTTTTATAACGTAATAGTTGCAATTCACTCACAATAAAATTTTGTACTATTAATAAACTGTTAAGTCTTTTGTCAGATATATTTCACAAAAATTAACAATTTATACCTTACTTTTAAGTATTTATAAAGTTTCAGACGTAAGATTTTTTCGGCAAGATTTTCTTAAAAAATTTTCAAAAACTTAATTTAATATTTTATTAAATTATTGGATATATATATATATATATATATTAAATATTTTTGGTTTTATATCTGCTTGAAGACGAATTTTTTATATCCAGAATATTGTTATAATTTCAACGCATGATATTCAGATACATATTACAATATTAATATTATCTCAAACACTCATTATGTAAGAAGTATGAATTTTTCAATAAAAACGTGTTTCTCTGCAAGAACATAAGTACAGTTTTGCATAATACAATGCAATTTATATAAATAGCTTGGAAAGAAATTATACTATATATTTAAAATAAAGTGCCTGTTTGAAAAATGCAGTTCATAAGTTTTCAATTTAGTGTAGAGTAAATCTACAACGGAAATACTTGAAAAAAGAAAAAATGTGTACTGCAAAATTATTCTTATCTTTTTTATTTGAATTTTAAAATTAAGTTTCTCGGAACAAATTTCACTTATATATTTCCTAAATTTTCTTATTCCAATATTCTGAATGATATTTGTCGCACTCATACTCTCGATTTATATAATCTTTTGTATCCAAGTATTCAAAAAGTCACATGTAATTGTGCATGTCACATTTATTAAATCTTCTTCAAATATTCCCCCTTCATACAATAACAATGTATTGAATTCTATAATAATATACTTTGACATAAAGCTAGAATATGACTTTAATTTTAAACCGTACAAATTATCAAGATACGTATTAAATTTTGTATATAATTTTATATACAAAAGTTATACAAGTTATAAAACTTGCTCTTAACTTAGTACTATTAAATTAATTATGTGAAACACATTGTTCAATAATGATGTATTTATAAATGTATCAGTGTAAAAGTGTATTTTATTTTTTATTGTGTCAGATTGTATTTTGTTTTATTTCCTTTTAGTCAATTAATATTTTTTTTAAGTAATCTTTTGTTTTTCAATATACTCGCGTCCCCCCTTGTGAGGTTATCGTGCCCCCACTTAAGGGGGATGCATCCCACAGTTTGAGAAACACTGCATTAGATGGTTTATTGTATTTTAATGCGTTTTTCATGACTTAACATATTAAGACAGCAGTTAAATTATTTTTTGCATTGTGATGCTGCTATTTTCTCTTTTTATTTGTTGTAGGTGATTAACATATCGTCGGCCTAATTATCACACTGCGTAACTCCACCGGTGTTACTGATTTGATGTTAGAGTGCAACGCGCCAAGCGCTTTTTGGCGCTATTCCTTAGTCCTTTTGTTTTGTCTACGCCATGCCTCAGTGCGCGCTTCGCTTTTAATTTATTCCTCGATCAGTGTAATCACTACTTTTTTTTATTTCGTAATACAACTAGATTTCGAAGGGAAAAGTGGTGACAAGATTTTAACATAAAGTATATACTACAGAAAGTAATATTAATGTATTACACTTCCAGATATAAGTTATTTACACTATTTTAAGCGTTCATTACACAAAATTTGTAACAATGTGTTACTTTAGATGAGCAGAGATCCCGGGGGAAAAGAAAAACAAAACAAAAAACTAACACTAATATACGTTATCCCCATGGCAACCACATTACCGCACGATAAAAATATCAAAGTAAACCATATTGTAATATTATCGCCTATCTTGGCGAACATAAAAAACAACTTGGAGCTTAGCTCTACTGTATCAAATTAGCATCCCAGATGGAGTTACGCAGTCTGATAATTAGACCGACGATATATGACTTGTTTTTCATTTTTCATTTTTTTTCTTTGATACATAAATAAAATGATGATAAAATAATGATGAATAAAATTTTCTGGCACAAGTAATATATTATTTATTACTATGAAACTAATATGTAATATCTTTGAGAAAAACGTCGAAGTTATATTAATATTTAACTTTATTGCAATTTATAAAGATAAATATTTACTTTTCCATTTCGTCGATGCTGTCGATAAAGCCGCCAAAAAAAATGATACAACCGACGCCAAACGGAATATTCCCGCTGATAACCTTTTACAGCCACAATTTCAAAACAAGTCGTGGTCTGTTCTTATCAGTAACGCAGCGTTTCTCAAACTGTGGGGCGTCCCCCTTGGGGTCATTGCAAATCTACAAGAGGGGCGCGAGCCTATTGAAAAGTCGAGAACAAAAGATTATTTAAAAATTATTAATTTACTGAAAGTAAACAAACAAAATACATTCTGACATAATAAAAACTAAAATATACATTTATATTGATACTAGCCGTTACCCACCCGCTTCACTGGGTATTTCACGATGTTGCATATATGTGTACTGTTTACATATGTATTAATTATTGATATCTAGCATTAAGAATTCGATTGTATTGAAAAATATATTTATAGCTGTTACACTCTCACCCCTTGATATAAAAAGAACATAAATTATAATATCTAATTTCTATTTATGTCTAAAATCGAAGTAGAAAGGTTTTTTTCGCTCACTTAACCTAATAATCAAGTGGGTTTCCACCAAAGCAACTTTCAGTGGATCTCTACTCCTTAAAATAAACAAGCGTGCTGAATTTCAAGTCTAAATCTAACAGAGCGAAAACGGAATTTTTATCATCAATACCTCGTTGAGAGCACTCTTAGCGGATTCCAATTCAACAAAAGAGACATGCAAACCAAATATTATTATTATAGTCTTAGCAGTTCGAAAACGGGGATTTTGTCTATCAATACGCCCCAAGAACTCTCCCCGCTTCCCCCTGGAGTTGATTTCCGTAAAATCCATTCTTAGTGGAACCTCTATTTAACTAAAGAAAAGTGCTCAACAAATTTCAAGTAAATGAGTTAAATTCAAAAACAGGAATTTTTCTATAACATGTCTTAATCCCTCGCAAACTCACGCCTTTTGGGGTCCGTTTTCGCAAAAATCTTTGTAAAAGGAGCTTTATTCCATGAACAGAACAACATACCTTCTAATTTTCAAGCAGGTGGTTCTATTAGTTGAAACGCGGAAATATTTATCTATTATATACGCCCCTTAATTACCCTCAGTGACCCTTGGGGATCAATTTTCCCCAAAACTATTTTGTAGCGGATCTCTACACCATGAAAAGGAATTACCTTACCAAATTTTAAGACTGTACGTCTAATAGTTTAAAAATGGAAATAATTATCTATAACGCCCCTTAAGTCCCCACAACGCCACTTGTGGTCAATTTTCACAAAACCCATTCTGTAGGGGATCTGTACTTTATGAAAGGGATCCGCTTACCAAATTTCAAGACTGTACGTCTAATAGTTTAAAAATGGATATAATTATGTATAACGCCCCTTAAGCGCCCTCAACGACCCTCGGAGGTCGATTTTTGTAAAAATCATTATGTAGAGAATCTCTACTTTATGAAAGAAATCTGTGTACCAAGTTTCATGACTTTACATCTAATAGTTTAGTAAAGGAAATAATTATCTATAACGCCCCTTAAACCCTCGTAACGCCCCTTGGGGTTCGAACTTTGCAAAATCCGTTCTTAGCTGACGTCTACACCACGAAGGAAACCTACCTACCAAATTTCAAGTTTGTAGGTTTAATAGTTCCGGAGATATCGTGATTAGTCAGTGAGTGAGTGAGTGAGTGAGTGAGTCGCCTTTCTCCTTTATATATATAGATATAACACTTATAAATATATCAGTGTTACACAATGTACTTATAACTAATTTAACAATACTAAGTTAAGAACAAGTTTAATAATTACCCATGATCCCATGGGACTGTCATATACAAAATTATACACAAAAACTAACACTTATCTTGATTATTTGTACGATTTATAACTAATCACTACCGTTTAAAAGTTACGCAATTCGCTTCCCTATGCCAACTGTTTTCCACGTAGTCGCGCGTATATAATGTATTAGATTGGGGGAAAGTAATAAGGAAGCAAAAATAATCTGAAAAAAGTAAATCCTTCGTAAACACTGCCAAAGTCCTTTTATTGTATTCCAAGGCCTTCGGAATAATTTGATAGATAGCAGTGCACAGAAAAGATGTCACTACTAAAAGACGTATATATACGTCAGGAGACACTTAATAGGTTAAAGTTGTATCGTAGTTTTAGCATCAAAGTAGAGTATTATTGATTTCAATACATTGTTATTGAAGGATGAAAGTTACGATTGAATATTGGGTCGCGAATATTGAAACTTGGAGAAGTACTGCAGTAACGTTTTTTTTCATAATACATAAGAAATTGATGAAAAACCAATGAGAACTAACATTTATTAACAATTTTATGCGTATACTCAGGCGAGCCTGCTTGGCGAGATTACTGCCGGCACAACGGAAAAGTACCGTGAATACTTAATCCGTAAGAAAAGTTTTTGAAAAAGTAAAACGGGACCTGAATTCAGAGTGTGCTCGCATAAACGAAAATATCCAATTAATCAAATATTAAACATTAAATTCGTAAAAACTTTTGTTTTTTAAAATACGTGAAAACCTAGAAACATTTCGAATCTTAGATATCTTTATATGCCTCTTTTCGGCTAGTTCATAATACTAAATTTTTTTGTTGACATAGTTAACATTTTTGGCAAAATGCCTGCAAGAATTATCCATTACGATAATAACATTCAGATGTTAAAGAATAATCATATTAATCTCCTTGTCAAAAGCTTCCGTAGGAAGAAAAAAGAACATTACTTGGAAGAATTTAGAAAAACAAAATTTTGGAAGACACGACCGGAATTTTCGAAAAACCATCTATTCATCAGAATCGATATAATCTTGAGATGAAAGTGCCAGCGATAAAAATTCAGATTATTAAATTTCACGAAATTTTCTTAAAACAACCTACGAAATTATTTATTTTGAAAATAATTATCTGCGCAGGTAGATAAAAAAGTGTTATTTTTGGAACTTTCTATTTAACCACAAAACGCGTATTTAATCACATAATTGTTTCTTCTTTTTTTACAGGTACTTTTATTAATTTAAATATATCTTATGTGATATTTGTACCTTTTGAAACTTATATGATTATTTTAAATAAAGGATTTATTTTTCGTGCTGCAACTTAATAAATAAATTTTTCTAGGAATATAATGCAGTAAATATATATGTATATATATGTAAGGGAAATGTTTTTTTTAATTTTAATTAAGAAATTATAATTTGCTGATATGGTTCTTTTTTTCGTTAGCAATGTACAATTGCATAGATCTTAAAGTTAGTTAATCATATTTTTAGAATATTTTTCATGCCTTTAATTCCAATTTAAATCTGCAATATCTTAAAAAAAAGATATTGAAATTATTAATATTATATTCAAAATATATTTTTCATAATTTCTAGATACATTTTTTGACGCATAACTTCCATATTTTTCGAAAAATATTCTGGTTATGTTTAAAAAAAAGCACAGCCTTGAAACCATGTAAAAAGTACTGAATATATATCTCACATATAAACAATGTAACTCAAATTTTAAGAAAACATCATGGGGAATATTTTAGAGAATAAAATAAACTTAGATTTTAAGAATGTTATAATTCAGTAATTCCTTTCATTTTAAATTACCAGACTAAGGAATAAGATATTGTAAAACAAGCTTCCTACTGACTATTTTATAAACAAAGGAATGAAGTGTATTCTGTATAAAAGTTCGAAAAGGTTTGACCTACTTTTAATAGGCTCGATGCCAAAAGAATTTCTACAAAGTATAAAATTCAACTATAATAATCTCATTTTTGATATGTTCTATACACCATTTTTTCAGAAGAGACTTTGTAATTAATCCAGTAAAACGCGAATACGTTTGGAAATTTACTTTTGTAATTGGTTGTAATTCAGTTATATAATTCCCATACTCATTAATCTTTATCTAGAATATTTAAGAGAAACACATGTTTTGCTGTTGTTAAAGTTAAGTAACATTTATATAATTATTCTACAAAAAACATATGGTAAACTAGAATAAATCGCTTTCAATTAATACCACAAATTCATTTTTAGAAAACTTACATAATTGTAGCTACACCGAAATAGTTTAAATCGAAAATGAGGCCCTTTAATATTAACTTAAGCTAGAATCGGGAAGAATAAGAATGAACGTAAAAAGTGAAAAAGAAAAAAAAATTATAAAGATTCCAGTCCTATTTGTTTTTAAGAGAAATAATTGAAACATTATAATTAAAAAATTAATGATAACTAATCTTAAAAACACTCATGTGTTGACCGGGTGTGAAGAGCTTTCCCAATGTAGCTCCCTTGTAGCTCATGCGACTAAAATGGGTGACCAGTCTCTGGGTTCAAAGCTAGATATCCTGCCTCTGGGAATTATATCAGGCGACTGGTTGGGAGTTGGGTGTAGGGTTAACAAATGGACCCTGTAAAAACCTTTTGTTATGAGATTCAATGAAGATGATTTCTCGATAATGTATAAACAAGCTGACATCATTAAATACGTAAAAATAGATCGAATAAATTGAATTGCCCACATAATTTGAATACCAGATGATAATGTCAAAAAGGAATGCACTTCAAAGTGACTGAGATTTAGAAGCGTGGAAGATCAAGACTGAGACGGGCAGACTCAGTGGAATCAGACTTTGGGATTATAAATGAGAAAACTTGGGGAACAAAAGTAAACAAGAGATAATTGTGAAAGAATCTTCAAAGGAAGGCACTGGCCCACGAGGGGCTGTCTTGCCAGATCTGATGATGATGAATCTGAAGGAAAGAAGGTTCGTTCTCTGGGTACCTTCCGTTCCGAACGAATGCGAGTACTTTACCGATCACGCCAAGACGATCGTCATCGCGTGATGTTGGTACTAGTTCATATAGATATCACACCGCCACATACTCCCTTGCCAGTGTTTCGGCGAATAAGCGAACGAACGATACCATATTAGTGACGAGCATGTAAGCAGTTGCGTCACTTGGTGGGTTGCGTCAAGCGTGACGGCTTGAGAATTGCGTCATTTGTGTGAGACGGCTTGAGAATTGCGTCATTTGTGTGAGACGGCTTGAGAATTGCGTCATTCGTGCGTGACGACTTGAGAATTGCTTCATTTGTGTGATGGTTTAATTGCGTCATTTGTGTGAGACGGCTTTGAGAAGTAACGGCTTATTTGCGTCAATGTTTGACGGTTTCGTTGCTTTTGCGGTGGATAGATGGCGCCACGACTGCAGCGTTCGAAGATTGCGTGTTCATATCACGGCCAGGGTCACCAAATGAAGGAAGGAAGGTTCATTCTAGGTACCTTCCGTTCCGAACGAATGCGAGTACTCTACCGATCACGCCAAAACGATCGTCTTCGCGTGATATTGGTACTAGTTCATATAGATATCACACCACGACAAATCTTAAAAGACAAAAATATTTTAGAAAGAATTCTTTCATAAATAAAATAAATTTTCTTCTTTTAATAAAGTTTTTGTTTATAAACATTAAAATATTATTATAATAAGACTTCCTGTAAGTATTTCATATTGCGGTGCGTTAGAGGTTACAAAATAAAACTAAATGTGGTGAATTCATAGTGTGACCCTGCGGTTGCTTGTGAAGTTTGGGACATCGATTGAATAGCCATTGATATAAAAATAACTAAGTTTATTTGATCTACCAACATACTCTCAAGAATTGTTAAAAACGAGGGGTCAGTCAAATTTTGTTATCCAAAATTCTTAAGACAAATTATGTCACTTAACTGCTTGTGATCTTTTGTAACGGCACTCATCATGTCTCGCACGAGTCAACTGAATATTTTGGACTGAATCTTCTTTTCAAGAACACTAAGAACTTCCGACAGTCACTCTGCTAATCTAATTTTAATGGCAGCCTAACATATAACTCTAGCACTCACTTTACAAGAGTTTTAAAGCATAAAATCAAGTTCTCTCCACCAAAGGCGGTTTTAACTCATATAACTGTTAAAGAAGTATATTTCCACAAGAATATTAGTAAAAGGACGTAAAATGGTTCAAAGAAGTCTTCTTCGGTGTAACAATTATTTATTAATTTAATTTAAGTTACACAAAGATAACACATATCTTTAATAAAAATAATGGACAAAGAAGTTAGACGAATTTTCATAGCGACAACATTATTTCGTTACCTGGTCTTTACTAAAGATGGATGACTGCTAGAGGGCTCTTAGGTGCTTTGGACAGTCCGTTACACTTATTAAGGACAAAAGCGGTTACAATATCTCAATTAATAATAATTCTTACCATTCATCTTATACAGTATTTATTTTAAAACATTAGCTGATGTATATATGTATTGTTTTTGAGTAAGCACATGTTAGAGTAATCTTCCATATCATTGATGCGCTTCACACAAGGATAAAATATTATTAAAAATAAAATCATATTCTTTAATTTTAAAAAATCATTATAAACATGTTAATTCAAAACACACTAACTACTTTATTTAATACAACTATTAACTAGCTTTCAAATTTAGTACCTTCAAAGAAATCCTTAATTAGATAGAGCATTTTTTTTACGTTTGTACTTAGTGTATTTGACTTTTTACTCACTAGTACATAAACAGCACACAAGATTTTTTTTAAAAAAAGAAACTTAAGCCTTTTTATGCAAATTGCCGAACGGAGAATTCTCTAATTTTCTCTTTTCGGCAATGCTCTCGTCTCACTTTTTAATGAGTCAAGAACTAATTTTTTTTCCTCCGAAACCCAATCTATCGTCACTTTGCTACGTAATTGAAGAAAGCGTCGTACAATCTCGACTTTATCTCGAAACAATTTAAAATATGTGGAAACTCAATTTTCTAATTTTAATCCAAACTAATGAGCCTTATCGTATTACCTGCTTCTTTCGCTTCGTTTTAGTCTCCGAGAATTAAAAAAAATCGCATTTAAGATAAATTATTCTGGACTTAATGACATTGGTAATCTAATTAAACTACGTTGACGGGTACTTTTAACGATACAAGCCTTTTTCCCATCAATTCTGTATCTTTGTCTATCGCTCGTTCTCTTATTTATATATTACGGCTATACGAAATCTCATAGGTTAAGAGTTCATTTTTGTTTTCAATTTCTTCTAATAACTCACATTCTCTATTTATTTATTTATCATGGTGGAGTTTTCAATCGTTAATAAAATACATTTTAAAGTACTCAATTGAGCTGAAATTTAAAATACATGATTATTTTGGATGACAATACAATAATTAAGTTATAATTCAAAAAACTAATTGATTAAAACTAATTATTTATAGAATTACAAACATAACCACGTTGACGACTTAGCGACCATTTTAGCGACTTGTGTCAAAACTTGAAAAGGTTTTTTTCTCACGTTTTAAAGCATTCAGTTTGATTGAAATTTTATGAACACAAAATTGTTTTGGATGATAATACAATACTTTAATGATAATTAATAAAAATTAATTACCATACTTAATGTTGTGATTCTGTCATATGTACATAATATTTATATTAATTGTAACTATTTAATAAAAAGTAGCTAAAATAAAATTTTTCTTTGTTGATCTAAGTAGAAATTGACTTAAATTTTTTTTATATTACTTGTTTGCTTATTAAGGTATCCAACTAACCTAAAAACACGATTTTTGTTTTAAAACTTGACAAATTTTTTTATGAATTTATTTTATAGGCCATCTTGTTAGCTTTATAAAAATACCAAGTTTTTTTTATTTTCCATTCACTAGAACAAAAACTACAAGTGTTTTAGTAAAAGCTGATGCCATTACTTTAAATAAAATGTCAAACTTTAAAATGCGCTTTATTCAAATGTGATTTTTTTTCTATCGAAAAGCTCTAACGGGGACGACGATCGATCAAAAAGTTTTTAAAATAATTTGCTGTAATTTTTCGTGTATCTTCTGTATAACAGCAGAAGTGTTTTAACCTTCAGATTTATCAGTAATTGTTTTATTACAAAATTTACAGTCCCTTATGTGAATATAATCACTGTTTTTTCAAGCTATTTCATATAATAACTAAGATAAAGGGCTCTAGTTTTTATAAAAATTAAAATATCTCCTATCCTGAAGGTCATTTCAAAAAGCAATAGCAAAATAATACATTTAAAATTGAAAAATTAATAATTTGTTCATTTACTATTTGTACAGAGTGGGATCCGCTTATGTAATTTTTTGTCTTTTGCCCATTTTTACCCATTTTAGTAGTAATAATTTATTTTTCTCTTCTTAATTTTAGCCTTTTTCTTAAAATGTCTTAAATAAGTCTAAAAACTACAAAAAAATCTGCATAATTCCATTTTTAAAAAAAAAATGTTGTCGCAAGTAATCAGATAGCTTAAAAGCAATTCAATGTAAATTTGGATATTACGAATGTTTTTCAGATTCATCCAAATGTAAAAAAATGAAATGATATTTAAATGTAAATATTCTATTATTTTAAATCAAATTTCAGAAAATAAATAAATAAATCCTGTCTAATTTTACAATGTTACAAATAGGTATAAAATAAGCACTGAAATACGTTTAACGTGAAAGTGCTTAAGATGAAATATCGGTTAACACGAAATAATACAACAGTCCCGACAAACTACTATGGATTGTCATGCATTTTTCTCTTAACATGAAACGAAACTCGCTTAACACGAAAAAATTTCACTTCAGGGAATGAACAAAATAAGGAAAACGCCAGCCGGATTGGACTGTCATATTATATTATCAGAAGAATTCATTGCGGTAGATGATTATAATGAGTGCACAACCACAATTCTCGCAGGCAAAGACATGCTGATGTTTGTTCAAAGCTCAAAAAATATTGATGTAGATTCCGACCATGAAAATGTAAGGAATAATGTAGCTCCTGTTCTCACATTATCAGAAATGAGGAACGTCATGAAAAGTATGCGCAGTTATTTAGGCGTACATTCCAATGGTGAAATGAACAACAAAATGGACAATATCGAATAATTTGTTGACAATTTGATGCTAAGAAAATTTAAAGAAAAATACCAGATGGTTTTCCAAAAACTCAATAAATGTTTTGTTTTTTAAAAAATTTTAAGATTTTGAATAATATATATATATATATATATATATATATATATATATTTAAATATATATAAATCAATCACACAACTTAATAATCAATTAAAAAATAGAAATTATATGAATCTTATAATAATATTAAATCCCATTTCTCAATTATTTTAATCTTATAATATTTCCCATTATATATATATATATATATATATATATATACACACAAATATGTAAACAAATATATATATATATATATCTATATATCTATATAGATAGATAGATAGATAGATATAAATTTCTTTAAGTTCTCGTGAATGATTTTGTTTCATTGATTTTTATTAAATATATACATATATAAATATCTATGTAAATAAAATTTACTCTAATAAACTGAATTTTGTTGAATAAAGGTTTTTCTGCAATATCCTTTAACACGAATTTTTTTTACATGAAAAAATATTTCAGTCCCTTCAGTTTCATGTTCATTGTATGTTACTAAATGTGGAGAATTTTTCAATCCATATTACAGATAACTATTACTAAACATAAAAAAATAGTCCTTTTTGAAAACAGCTTTTATATTAAAGCCATAAAAGATAAGGATTATGTTTTCCGTTAAAGACTCTGTGTGTGAATTCGAGAAATTTTTCAATACGATTGATAGTGAGGATAAGACTAAAGTTCTTTTGATTTGATTTTAATTTACTTTATATAAGAAACAAAAGAGCTGATGACATCGGACCTTGCAATTTGGAACCATGGTCAAGTGACTAAGAAGATTCATGAGCTGGTGTTCTCCTCTACAAACATCCACACGAGGAGAACTTTAACCCTCTCCCCCACGATTTCAACAAGCTAAGTACACGTATTAAAGGTAGCACTTCGCAGCGCGAGGGTTAAGTCTCTACAGATTTAAAGTCTATCATACTTCCATATTGGCTTACAAAGTCGTAAAAGGAGATGGTTGGTACCATCAAAATAATTTAACCCCCCTCTCCCACTTCTGCTCTAAGCTTAAAATTGCACTTTGATTTTGTAAGCATGATTCTTCTCTTTTTTCCCTCTTTAAGGATTATTTTATTTCAATTAACTTATTTTTTCTTTATATTCGTAGAAATTTTTTATCTAATACTTCAGGCATATATGGGTGTTTTGTGATTTAGAGACCTCATCAAATAGAGGTCAATCTATGTTATATATATATAAGATGTATATATATATATATATATATATATATATATATATATATATATATATATATATATATATATATATATATAAGATGTGACACTCAGAAAAAAAACCGAGACTGAGTGTGTGTTTATCTTAAAAAAGAGTGTAGTTGGCAACAACAGTTTTAGTGACGCCATCCCACGCACCTTATCTATCCACATGACCAGTTTTGCCTTATTCGATCACGCCAGTTGGGAGAACTGCATCATGGAGTGAACACGTGCAACTGCATTCTGCCTGAAAATTGTCGATTCATCAACAAGTTTCTTGTGAAAGTTAAGAAATCAGCCACGAAAACATTTCAATGATCAACCGAGGCATATGGAGATGAAACTTTGTCTAGTGCACATGTTTTTGAATGGTATAAGAGGTTTTCATGGGGAAGGGTCAGTGTAGAAGATGCTAAACGTGCAGGGCAACCATTGTTAGTGATTACAGACCAAAACAGAGCATAATTCGTGATATAATGGGTTCCTACTCACATCAGTGGCCAGACTATTAATCAACACTAATACGTTGAAGTACTAAAAATGCTTCATGAAACAATTAGAAAAAAAAGGGGGCTCCAGCTGTGGAGTGATGAATGGCTGCTGCACCAAGACGATGCATCCGCTCACAAGGCCTGATCTGTTAAGCAGTTTCTGACCAGTAAAAATATTACTGTGATGGGGCATCCTCCTTATTCACCTGATTTTACCCCATGAGACATTTTTTTTTATTTCCTACAGTTAAATCTTGCTGAAAGGGAACCTATTTGACCTATGTTGAAGAGGTTCAGGCAAAAACGGAAAATCTCCTAAAGGGATTTTCGAAAACCATGTTCAAGAACTGGTACCAACAATGGCAGCACCAAATGCAGAAGTGTGTGAATGCTGAAGGGAACTACTTCGAAGGTAATACTGTCACGAAGAACTGATTCTGTTTGTACAATGATTTATTGGACCAGTCTCGTTTTTTTGGATCACACCTCGTAAATGTGTGTGTACAAAAATATTTGCTTTATTTACTTAATAACATTTAAATCTGATTTCATACGATGTATACTAAATAAAATCAACACACAATCAACAAATACTGAATGAAAAATATAACACAAAATTGACTGGCTTGTTTCACTATGATTACTTTGATATATTCAGATGAATATTCCATTATTATGAAACATCTGACTAAATATTAGATACGACATTCGACTGCGCGTTACCTTATATAGAAGGATATTCCATTCATTGTTATTAAAAGACGGTTCCAATCTGTTGATTCACGATAGCTTTCATATTTCAAATACGCTACAATCCACATCCTTCTCTCGGCTTTGGTATGTCTCGTTTCATGAGCAGTAAAATCAATATAATACGGCCGTCAGGAACTAATGGAGGCGAGTTATTGGAAACCTTAATCCTTTAGGTGCTTCAGAAGGATAATCTTACAATTGTCAGTGAATGCTGTCATTGAAGTGTACATCAAGTAATGAAATCTTTATTAACAATCCAGAAAGTTAGTTATTCCTGAAATGAGATTCCTTTGAAGCTCGTATGATTATATTTGTTACGTATTTTAATATAAGTGCATTGATATTCATCCTTTAGCTAGTTGTTTGAAAGTAAACATCTTACATATAAATAGAAAATCAGTTAAACATATATAAATTTACGTATCTATTCACGTAATTTTGAAAAAAAATGAAATTAAAAATTTGTTTTGTATGAATATTACTAAATATTTTTAGTACTGTAATTGTTTACTGATCTTTATTTAAGTAAATTATAATTTAACTATTTTCAAAGCGATAATTTCACAGAGTGCATTCTTAAAAAATAATTTAATAATTATACAACAAATTTATTACATTGTATTTAAATTAGTAAAATAATAACTTTGGGGATTTTCATAAATTTTATAAATACTTTTAAAGCCGTTTTTCCCCCCTCTAATTTCATAAAATCAAATACAAATTTTAAATGAGACTCAATTAATTTTGTGTTAAGTAAGTAATTTTAGAAAATATATATATTTTTTGCCTTTTACTAAGTAAACTTTCTACACTAATCTTAAATGAAGCAGAAATTTTGATTTTTAGAGTTCCGAAATTTTTTAAAATGTTAATATGCATTCCTTGAGTTAAATGTTTACAAACTTAATTTCCTATACTTTCGTACATGATATTATATGATATATATTAAATAATATTAATAATATATTAATAATATTAAGATACATTTTATTACATACCTTCTAATTAATGAATTTTATGCTGTAAAAATTGCTTCAGAAAATATTTCATCCATTAAGATTGAATTTCTTTTAAATTTTGTATTCGTTCTTTTTCTTTCAAATAAATAATTTTACAGTCTTTCATTGATTCCATGTTTGAATCATTAATATTTTTTTATTCGAAATAGCTATTTTGCTTTATTTATTAACGTGAACTTATTTGACTTTCAATATACGGCATTTAGACTTAAAAATAGTAACAAGCCCTTTCAATGGTTTCATCAATGAATTTTCAATTAGGAAAATTACTTTTAGTACCTATCATCATATTTGTGTTTCAAAATTAAAAAAATATATGTTTTGCAAAATTAGTTTTTGAAATGCTTTAAAAATAAATCATTCCGTAACGTTTAATGTTATACCGCTGATTAGTCTTCTAATTTGTTGTCAGAATTACTTTATATGTTCTGAAGACCCTATAAAGAAAACACTACTTTAATTAATTGCAAAATTATGGAAATTTGCTTTAAAATTTTTATATATAGTTAAAATAGCAAATTTTACAATTTTTTAAAGAAATTTCAAATCAAACCTTTTGAATTTTGCTTTTTTATTTCCTATATTGTATTGAACTAAATTTCATAAACTGTGTTTTGTAGATCTTAGATGAGACTTTTTTTTTGTGAAAGAAATGTATCATCACATAAATTCAACAATGATTTTTTTTTTTTTTTTTTTTTTGTAAATTCAGCACGCATTAAAAATTGAAAAAGAAATAAGAAAAACAAATAACTAAAATAAATTTTCAACAACAACATTAATCTAGGGAAAAAATTTTCCCCATTTAATGATCAAATTAAATTATTAGAAAAAGTTTCGTAACATTATTTAAGCATGCCATTCTTACATTTCGATAAACATTGTATTAATTTTTGTCCTAAGACTTAATACTTCTTATACATGTTTAAAAGAAATATAACTCCCCTATTACCTTGAAATACTTAAATTTTGAATAAATTATCTAGTCGTAGGGGAAAGTCGGAAAATACCAATCTTCTTTCCTTTTAAAAAAAATTACATTTTTGAAGAGAAAAAAACTACATATATATATGTATATCATAATCTCTTCAAACTGTGTTGCTATTGTTGAAAAATATTTGCATTGTTATCTCTTTATTAAACACCTCGTCTTTATAAATTATTCTCAACATTAATTAATGCAAATTAATTCGAAAAGAAAAACTGGCGATGTAGGGAAATGTAAGTTATCCCTAAAGAATAAGAAAACATGTAAAAGAAAATTTTCTGAGTTGTTAAACGATTTATAAATGAATCCTTACAAACGTTTTAACTAAAACAAATCATGAATTTAAAAAATGTGTGCTAGGCAGTTTGAAAGAGAATCTTTACGTTAAGAGAAGAATTAAGATTCTGTTTGTCTAATATGCGACGCTGTGTAATCATAATTTTTGCTTAATTCTCTTATAATTCTTTAAAAAAATACCCTTTCTGTTTAAAATAATGTTGCAGAAATCTACAATTTAATCCTTATTCATCTAAATAATTTACATTTTTTTTTATCTTATAATTTTTTATACATTTATTTTAAATTCCAAATTAATATTCTAAAAATAACATTTATGTGAACCAAAACTTTTTTCCTTATTACGTATGAATTTATTTATATAATATTGTTAAAATCCACCATTTTTCTTAAAAGATGCATTCAAAAAGTCTAGATTTACCAAAACTAACTTAGGTGTGTTATAAAGTTATTTTCAAGATTAAAACTTGGCAGACGAATTTCAAAAAACAAAGCTTCAAATCATTCTTCAAGAAATAATGATTAAGAATTCGAATAAAATTTCAACATCAATCTTGATGGAATTTCTAGTATTCTACTCAATTATATTCCCCCATTTTTCTTCCTTTTTATCCCCAAATGGTCTAATTAAAATTTTTCCTAAATGCTTAATCACTGGGAAATGAGTGGCTGCATTAGGAATTTAGAATGAATTGTTCCGCCTCAATTTAACGAATTCGAATTTCCGAAAAGAATTTAGATATGTTGATGCGTCTGTCGTAACAGGCAATTTAGTTTAATTTAAGAGAGTGCCATGTTTTGAAATTCGTCTTTATTTTATGTTAAAAAAGTCATTTTGGCTGTATTGAGATTTCTGACTAAGACTTGAAATTTAGATTGCTGCTGCAGAGAAGAACTAGTCAAATAGAATGAAGAATGAATGCTTGTCTATTTATCTTTATCTTTCTTTTATAAAGTTTAATCGCATGACAAATAAACTTTGTACGATAGTTAATTATTCAAATAGGATAACTAGAAGAACAGATGAGTTAAAAATGAGGACAATTAAGATTTTTATCTTACAAACGAATGACAGCTGGTGGCAAATTATTTTTCAAAGATTATTTTTTAATAATTGAATTCCACATAATTTGAATTATTTTATCTGAATCTTAAATATATAATTAAAGAAAGTTTTGAAAATTAGGCAAAAATAATGATGATAAATAGAAATTATCAAAGATTATGCAATATTTCTCGGAAGACAAAATTTAAAAAATCATAGAATAGCTGACAGTGGCTGGAAAAAATATTATTGTGACAAAATTTCTTTTAAAAAGAGGTGTACGTATAAAGAATTAAAAAATCAAATCTATGATACCTGGTATGTGTATTCCATTTTTTATTTTTAAAAAAATTTTTTAACTTAACGTTTATATCATGCATATTTTAATTTTGTCTCTAATGCTTACGTATTACTACTTTGGAAATGGGAAAAAAGTTGCATTCTTCAACTCTTCTTCACATCCAAAAAACCTCCCACTCTTATGTTTGAATGCATCGAAGACAAGGCTTAATGAAATGGCTGCAGAAGAGTTATTCATAATTCGTGAATACATATGACAAACGTTTAAATGAAAGGAGAAAATGATTGAATAGGAAACGAAAAAAGCTTCACATATGTAAGATAGCTATTTTTTTCCAACAAATATTGTGTTTTTCATTTTGTATAAGTGAAAGATCTTTATTTTCTAAATAACCCTCGTATTTCATAGTTTCCTTACACGGTTTAATCCATACTAATTCTCCGTGGTGTTAGGATAATATTAGTAGTTTATTAGTTGGAGTAATATTATCAGGTTAAGTATTTTGTTCAAAAAGCTAAGAATTATATCATTAATCCAAATATAATAGAAACTGTTGATAGTATTTTTGTAAATTTTATTAATAATATAACTGGGAATGAAAAATAGAATCATATTTGTTTTTCATTTTTTATAAAAACATTATATAATCTAAGAAATACACATCTTTAAAAATGTGGATAGTTATAAAAACAGCAGCTATTTTTTTTTTATTCGAACAACATTTGTTTCCCTACAAAAATTAGGATTTCGAATAAGGAGTTTTTATTTCTACAACTCGAAAGGGAAGTAACAAGGAATATATTTCTCTGACACACTTAATTCGGAGAGTTTAAAGTATTTATAAATGGAATAATATACCTATATGGTAAATAACCCAAATGCTGTTTTAGAAAATTTAATTAAAAATAATTTTCTCCACAATAAATACATTTTAGATAAATTAAATATACATTTTCACAATATCTTTTCTATGATGAAATCACAATGAGTCTTCAACAATAATTGATCTTTAACAAATCCACAAAAGGGTACTTGTGAACAAATATTTGCTCTCTGAAAGAAAGAAAATTGTCTTTTTCTGAACATGAGAAAAGGATAGGAAATTTCTAAAGTGCAGTTAAGGAGGTCTCGAGAGGTGAATAAGAAACACATCTCTGAAAAGTTATTTTCAATCCTACGAAGGTGATTTGTCATCATCTTTTTTGAGAGATCCTTTTTGAGGTTGGAAATCTCTCAGAGGGCACGCAAAACACGGCATAGGGATTTGAGATCCAACAAGAAAAAGTTTTTTCTTAGTTTCAGTATTCACAGAAAAGAAAGTCCGAAATGTATAGATTTAAAGAGATTCAATTGTTTTTCTCAATAATAAAACAAAATATACATTTTTAAATTCTAAAAAGCAATTTTTATAATGAAAATTTATTTAGGAGTATAATTTGTCAGAGAAACTTCATTGATTTCTCAATGAATGATTTCATAGATACAAGCTTTTAACGGGTCTATTCGCGTTCTTTCTACTAATCTTCTTGGGGAATAATGGTTCTTTAAATACTATTCTATTGAAAACTTTCCTACGAAGAAGAAGACGCGAATTATTCAAATAAAGGTTTGTATCTAAAGATTAATTTTCAACTTCGTAGAGAAGGAAAGTAAAAGCTAAAAGGATAGCAAGTTGTCATTAACATAAAGTTAGTCAAGAGCACTTCGTAGCTGCTTCAATTGGATCAGGGTCAGCTTGAATTAAATTAAATTAGAAAGTATCTTTTAATATTCAGACGTGTTCAGTGTAAGCGATTCGACTTATAATTATATTCCAATTATCTCGTCTACCTTGCTATTGCTCCCATATTCAACTGTTGGTGCATTTCTTAGCCGGGGTTGTTGAAATTTGTTACGTTGTTGAGAATTGTTAGTAAATTTTGAGTTTGCTTAAGACTATGGCTAATCTTCCTTCTAATCCTTGCACACTAATGGATGGGACTGCGCATCCATTAGTCAATAACCTAGTTATTGACATATTTTTATATAAAAATCTCTACTTTCATTGTACGAAATGTAATGAAAATTTGTAAAGATTAAAAATATATCCATTCGTATAGTATGTGGGTGCAATTATAATTTAAAACCACTTAATTAACATGTAATCGAGGTAATTTATTTTTAACATGTTTATAAAACTAAAAAAAAAGACTCTTATTTATCAGAAGCAATCTATTTGAACAATTGTGTCTATTTTCAACAGCTTTTTATGGTATGGTATGATATGCTTTTTATTTGATCATTTATAAAAGAAATGGATTAATATCTCAGTAAATAGTTTAAAAAACTTCTTAATATTAATCAGATTAAAATTACTATCTTAATGGTTTGCATGTCTAAGGTAAAATTTTTTATTTAAATGCCGGCTGGGTGGCGTGATTGGTTTATAACTGGCCTTCTGCACCTAAGGTTGCGGGTTCGACCCCGCTCCAAGTCAGTGGATTTTCATGATGCAGGAAATCGATAGCGGCCATGTCGTATGATTATACGGCATGTGAAAGATCCAGAGAGTGTCTGTTTGGCTTGGGTGCTCTCGGAAAAATTAAAATCTTGCTACAGACTCTCATCGTCAAGAGCTCAGGTGCCTCTCTCTGGGTAGTCAAAATTACTTGCGGTAATTGGTATCGTCTATTGTGGTGCCGCGACAAAGTGATATCAGCTCCTGGGAAATGTACTAGATCTGTAAAGGTTAAAATACCAATATGCAACCTAATTAGAAAAAATAATTAAATACTTAAATCGAATTCATTTGATGTAAATAAATTACTTCTTTTTTGACTGAAATATTTACTTCAAACTCCAATATATATGTGTGTGTGTTGATTTAATTAAAGAAGATATTTATTCCCAATTATTTCTTAAGATACTATCCTATGTCCTCCTTCGTTTTGGGTCTTTATGGTAAATTAAGGGAGACGTTGTCACTTTAAAACTACATTTAATCCTACAATCTTTGGCCTAAGCCCAAGAATTTGCTAATTAATACTGTGGCTATTATGCTTTTTCCTACATGGTATAGCTATTTTCTTTCTTATTGTTCTGTGTATACACACATATATGAAAAGAATAAAAGAAATGAATATTTCAATAGCATTTTTTAATCTGTCATTATGTAAAAACTGATACATTAAAACATTTAATTAATTTACTTTGACGTAGTTTCGAATACATATTTCATACACATATAATATCGATATTGATTTAGAAGGTGACCCTGATTAGTATATTATAATTTGAGAGACAGCGTATAATTAATACTGCAAAATACATATAAACAGAGGTTCAAGACAAACTTCCTTGTATGTTGACGCAATTAATATATATTCACATTAACGGATCGAGTTCTAGTTATACCATTTCTAACTCTCATTTTCATGTTATTTTAGTGTGATAGACGAAAATGATTTAAAGGAATTGTATGGCGTGAATAATATCTGAATGAGAAAAAGGACACCTATTATTAACATTCTTACGTAATTTAAGAAACATACAGCATTTAAGTTTGTATATTTTCCAATTGGATATATTTCTCTTTAATTCTTTCACAAGTGTAAATTAAAGAACAAAAAAAATAATAACGCAGACGATTTTGTTCGAAAGGTTAAGAAAGAGCTAATTGTCCCTGTTCTCTATTTTTTCTCTTCTTTTTTTTCGTTTTTGTCTCAGTATTTTGTAGAATAAGAAAGGCTTATTTTATTTCCACTTGATTTACGCTATTTAATAAATTTAATAAATGTTATAATCTATTTTTAATTTCCTTTTATCTGTATTGTTTCTCTTTTATCAATTATAAAATCTAACTTAAGAGTCTGTAGTCAGACATATTAAAAAACTAAAATTGATATTTTATGATTTATAGATGCTTGTATCCTCTCAAATATCACTAATTACTTTTGCAGTTGCTTCTTAACGTAATCGTTTTCCTTAATTCATATATAACGATACATTTATTAAATCCAGATCTGTTGAAGGTAGACGCTTATGAAAAAATATAAAGTTAGTAAAATATAAACTTTATAACAAACTTTATTAGTCATCAATTTTTAACATTTTCTTAGTTTAATATACATCATGTACTGAATACCATTTATTTAATCTTATGTATAGTATTTATAAGTATTTTTTAAAAAAATACGTATAGTTTTTGTTCTATTGGGAGTAAAACATTACCTTTTAGTATTTGTGTACGTGCAAAAATTAATGCTCAATGGTTTGACTGTCTTTAATACTGTCAATCTAAGTATCAACATAAAATACTAAAAAAGAAAAAAACAGTATTTTATTTTTTCATAAATGTATTTAATAAAAAGTAAATGCTTGAAATTTAATAAAATGTGTTAAAAATACTTAAGTGGTGTGTTGAAATTCGTTAAAAAACTAATAAGAATATTTTTTGTTCGGAAAAAAGTTATTTTAAAAGGGAAACTACTTAAAAATAATCTCAAATGTTCAAGTTTTATTAGCTTTGCAAAAAAAAAAAAATCAAATATATATAAACAATTAAAAAAACTGCGATAATGAAACTGAAATAAAAGAAAAAAGTATTAAACCGATTATCATTAATTCACAATTATTCTGAGAACAAAAAATTGAGTTTGGAAAAAAACTATAATTAGAAATTTAATAAAGAATTTACTGAAGTAAATCTTTTAGTAAAAATTAATTAAGTTTTATTTATTCCCACAAGTCAAAACAAATGTTAGCTTTTTAATAAAAAGAGTAAATTGAAGTCTTGGGTGTTAATACCTCGGTTAAAAGGAACAAATAAAAAACTTAAAATACTGTATTTTACTTAAATCTTAATTCACTTCGAAAATACTAAAATAAATACATATGGCAAAATTTTCGGGAAATTAAAATGTAAATGAAGTGGTTTTAGGAAATATTCGAAGAAAGATAAAGATAGGATTGGCTTATACATATGTTTTCTGACTGTCCTTATAAACATTTAAAAATGTGAGACAATTTTTTTTTGGATTCGTTTTCAATAATTTTGTTCCGATACTTTAAAAAAGTAACAATTTAGAATAACTATATTAAGTTTGATGAGATTTCTTACTTTTTACTTAAAAGTACTTTTTTAACTTTCAAAAACATCAACATTTATTATTAATACATAAAAAGAAATACAGATTTTAACATAAAACAGTAATAAAAAATTGCCTTTATAAAACGCCTAAAAGTTATTTTTTATTTATTTAGCACTTTGAAGATTCTTTTTTTTTAAACGTTTAAAAGATTATTTTGTTTAAGTTAATTTTTCCGTCCCAAAAGTAGCTAATTCTACTAATGTAATAATAATCTAATCCTATAAATATATTTTTAAATACATTTACCTATGATATAAGATTTTTTTTAAACTAATCAAACTTAAAACAGAATACTTAATCTTTAGAAATGTTCTGCATTACACTTTTATTCATAAATTAAGTATATAATTTTTAAGAGCTTGATGTTTTTAATATTTTTATTGCCTTTAATTGTAAAGTCTTGCGGCTTTTAAATTCTTCACATACATTAATTTTTACTCTCGAGTTTTTTTAAAATGTTTTTCATGTGCTATTTTTTGTTGTGTTTTTAGTGTTTTCTCTTTAATATTTGGTTTTTTTAACTGTTTATATCTGTTCAATTGCACTTGGTTAAATTTTTCAATTCTTTCTGTTTGTTTTTCTCTCATGTACTTTGTAACTGGATATTTTGCTGTGCGCATTCTCTTTAAATAAGAAAGTAAAATAAAATTCTATTACATCACCAGCAATGAAATACTCAAGTACTAACGATTCACTGACAGTCATAAGTATGTATTTATTATACAATAAATTTTTTCTCAGAACATAGGCTAATTTAATTTTTGCTTGATTAATTTAATTGCATACTGTTAATCATAGTTAAAGAAAGGATAAAGGTTTTTAATAAAGTGAATTAAGAGCATGAAATATTGCACATTCAATGCAATTTTGTTGATGCTAATTTTTTAAATCTAATGAGAATTATGAGTTTTTTTATTCAACTACAAATTTTCCATAATTAAAAAAATCTCTCATTTTTGGCTGCATTTAACATTTTTGATAATTTGGTCAACTTCTCCCATGGGCCGTAAAATTCGACGTATAACGCACATCTATACTTTCAAACTGTATTTTTTAACTTCTAGGTATATTCTCCGTATAACGCGCACTCCCTTTTTCTACGCAGAAACCTGAAATATGTGTATGCAATGCACTTACGTTTTGAAGTTATTTTTCCCGGTCTTTTTAAAAAAAGAGTATATTTCTAGAACTATAGCTCATTAAGGCTGTTTTCGCCATATGTACAAGAGCGTGACCTTAGAGCGGAGCACATTTTTTTTTTTAAAAAAAGCTCCAATTTTTATAAAAATTTGAGACATTGTAACTCATGCATTTGTTAAGATAGTATGGTGTTTTTAAAATTTCAGAATATTTCATAAATAATTAGTTTTTCCATTTAACATGTAAGGGGATAGCTCATTTAGCATTATAGTAAAGGAGAAAAAATGAGAAACACATTTTATAAAAGAAAAAATGTATCAACTCGTATAAAAATGATTAGTATGATAAAATAAGTGGTTCTCTCTACAGGATTGGAAAGCCAGAATATAATATTAATGTTTGAGTACTTTTATATTTATGAAAAAATATTCCTCATTTGAGTAATATTCTTTAACATTAACCGAAAATAGCCTTAAGCTCATAAAGTCTGTCATTTTTATTAAATAAAGACTACTTTGATGCATGTAGAAGTCTAATTTTTTTTATTGTCATCTCTTTATTTACTTTTTAAGCTATCATTTTTATACTCGCTATATAACGGGCATCTGTAAATTTCGAATTCATTTTTGGTGTTGAAAGTGCGCGTTATACGCCGGATTTTACGGTACTTAAATGAGCAGGGGAAAACAGAATACATATAATATTTCTGTGGTTTTTATTGTTTCCTTATATTTTTCCCCTTATAGTAATCTTTCGATTTGCGTTCTTCATATTTTAGTTAAAGTTATCTTTTTACTACCTTAACCTTATTACTAAAAGAGAAAAAAATACAAAATAAAAGACCATCATATTACGTTCTATGATGATACATTGGAACTTCAATCAACAGAAACGTGCTGAGACCACGCAATTATAACCTCTTCTTTTTTTTTCATGCGATCAATAGTAAAAGATTAAAAAGAAAACATTCGAAATGAGAAAAGTACGCTGCTATGTTGTATACTTCAGGGGATTCGTTGACTGCTTATTGCAACGCCCAATAGCGATAAACATAAAGCAATTGATGCGTTTGGGTTATCTTGATGTGGCCATATATTTAAAAGCGACCGTATCATAGCATCTCTGGCCATTAACAGTTCTTTTTTTCTACTTTATCGAATTGAATAATTCATGTTTTCTTCCGTAATACAAAAATAGCTTTTCGCTTTCATTTTATAGCTTAAACAAAGACGGACAGTTTATGGTAGATATCAACTACGAATTTAAATGTTGCAAATTATGTAAGTTTGAATAACGTTCATTTAACTTTATTAAATGCCGTTTTCCAAATTGTATATCGAAATGATTAAACAGATTACTTAAAGGAAATGAAGTGTCTGTTTTGAAAGACATTAACGTTAATTAACCGTTAAAATCTTTAAAATTTTTATTTGTTCATGTTTAAAATTTTAAATTTAAATTGTTCACGATTTTTAAACATTTAATAAGTGCGCAAGTAGAAACCTCGGATCTGATGTCGGCTGCAGTAAAAACCATATTTTGTAACACATCCAAATTACCGATTATTTCGGATATATATAGTGTAATCATTGCTTTTTTTCTGACTCAAATTTCAATCACTTACGAGATTTCATTCTGTATGTATGAATTTAGTAAGAGATAGATGTCAATAATTAACATTTATACCACAGCACTTTATTTGCTTTCAAATGTAAAAAAAAATCATACTTTTCAAGCTTTGGAATTGATTAATTCGACTCAGGATAAACATTCTCTGACTCATTCAAAGTAAAAAAAGGGGGTTGCAAGACTTCGTGCTGGAAATGTTAGTCTTGAGAACGATTCACGTTCAGATGCAGTACAAATATTTGAAGTGGAAGAACTTATTTCCATATGAAAAATCAGTCAATTTGCAGGAATGCTTGCAATTGAACGCTGATATGTATAACATAAGTAACAACAAGTAATATAAAAAAAATTTTTAATCAATTCCTACTTAGATCAACAAAGAAAATTTTTCTTTTAGCTACTTTTTATTAAATAGTTACAATTAATATAAATATGTATATACATAGGAAAGAAGCACAACATTAAGTGGTAATTAATTTTTATTCATTATCATTTAAGTATCGTATTGTTATCCAAAACAATCGTGTATATGAAATTTCAGTTCAACTGAATGCTTTAAAACGTGAGAAGAAAAAACCTTTCCAAGTTTTGACACAAGTCGTCAAAAATGATGCCAACGTGACTGCATTTGTAATTCTTTGAATAATTAGTTTTAGTCAATTAATTTTTATTAATTATAATTGAATTTCTGTATTGTCCTCCAAAATAATCATGTATATGAAATTTCAGCTCAATGGAGCGCTTTAAAATGTATTTTATTAACGATTGAAAATTCCACAAAGATAAATGAATAAATATATAGAGAGTGTGAGCTAATAGTAAGAATTGAAAAATATTTAAATATGTTTTATTTTAAATCAGTCCATTATTAAAAGATGAAATTCTTTATCTTATCTTTCAAAACACGAAACAAAGCTCCACCGGTTCCCCCGAGGGCATTAGAAAAGGCAACCTTGAAGAAAGCATTTCCACCTTCTTGCTTGAGAATCTTAGCCCAGCAGTAGTGTTCTTGTACATCAGATCTGCCTTGGTACGTCCACTCTGCATCATCATACGTCTTCTGACGGTATCAAAAGGATAAGAAATTATGCCAGCAACAGTGTTCACTGTTTGAGTAATGGCCTATGAGATTATAATCGAGGGATTCTTGGGATATGGCAACATATCCTTGGCAGTAGCTAAACGTCCAAAAGAAGCAGCTCCGTAGATTATAATTCCATGAAGAGATTCATTGTTGTTGTCGTGTGTTTCAACCTGGGATACATATGAAATACGAGATATTGACGAACAGAAACATACAGTACAAACTCAGAAGAATATAGAGTTTTATTATACAAACGATGATCCCAGCATAGAACAGAAGGGGTGCGCTGCTTTCCTTTCGAGACGGGAATCCATTTTAGGCGAAAGTCCGACTTCTTTTACCGAAGAAGATACAGACATGCCTTACTCCGATTCGAACCCAATCCCACTCGATTACAAGCAGAGTGACATATCCACCATACTGTGTGGGACGTCACCCGGCGAATATTGTGGCTATGACCCTCGGCTTTTTTATTTTTTCCAAAAGGACTTAAAGAAAATGAAATCACTCTTGTTTCGAAATCTAAGTCATGCAACGAAAATTCTGAAGCATCCAAATATTATATGTTCCAACGTAACTTAAGGTATCCGACTACCCTAAAATCATGATTTTTTTCAAAAATTGACAAATTTTGTTTATGATTTTATTTTATAGGCCATCGTATAAGCTCAATAAAAATACCAAGTTTTTTATTTTCCATTCACTAGAACACAAATTACAAGTGTTTTAGTAAAAGCAGATGCCATAACTTTACACAAGATGACAAACATTAAAATGCGTTTTACTCGAAATGTGTTTTTTTGCGAAAAGTTCAAACGGGGACAGTGATTGCTCAAAAGTTTTGAAAATAATTTGCTGAAATTTTTTGAGTATGTTATGTATAACAGTAGAAGTGTTTTGATCTTCAGATTTATCAATCGCCGCTTTATTTTAAAATTTACAGTCCTTTATGTGGATATAATCACTTTCTTTTTTTAAGCAATTTCGTATAATCACTAAGATAAAGTGCTCTAGGTTTTGTAAAAATTGAAATATCTCTTATCCTGAAGGTAATTTCAAACACGAATAATAAAAATAACACATCAAAATTGAAAAATTGAGAATTTTCTCAAAAAAATTTTGTACAGAGCGGGCCCCGTTTATGTAATTTTTTGTACATTTTTACCAGTTTTTTCCCATTTTAATAATAATAAATTTTTTTCTGCTTTCAATTTTAAAATTTTTTCCTTAAAATATACTAAATAAATCTAAAAATCACAAAAAAATCCTCATATTTCCATTTTTTCAAAAAAAAAGTTGTCGCAAGTAGTCGGATACCTTAATGATCATTCAACTAAATGTTGATGCATTTTTCTTAACTGATAGGGTAGTTAAATGATACAAATACTGAGGATTAATCAGAGTGTGTGAAGTTTTATATTACTTGTATTGAAATGAAAGAAATTTGGGAAAAAAGCAGTATACACTTTTAACTTTTACACATGTGGTATTAATGTAATATTCCATTACTCCCTTTTTTTACTTTTTTATATCTTTCGAAAGGAAAAGTGTGTATTCAGTAGGATTTGGGCTGTTAAAAAAGGCTCGCGTAAAACTTACATTTTAAAAAGGACTTTTAGGAAATGTATTCAAAATTTGCGTTTTTCCTATCGACACCTAATTTATTAAATTTCTAGAAACACAGTACATTGTTTTTAGTTCTTCAATTTCTTTGTTCCTTTCTTCTCTGACAAAATAAAAATTATTCAATCCATGAATTAAAATCATTTTTCTTACAATGAATTGCCTTTAAGACACTTTCTCTGATGTTTTTTATTTCACAAGCTTGAACCATATTTTAAAATTTAAAATTTCATTTTTAATATACAAGTAGCTTTTCATGCTTATAATACGTATATTCCTTTATTATATCGTGTCCTTAAAAATTTGAAATAATTTGAATATGTACAATTTGTTTCTTACTTTAAGAAATAAAATATGAATTTAGCATTATAATAAAAGGGATGCAAAATGGATTGATTCAAACAGAAGGGAATGCTATTTTAAGTAAGTGTTTGAGTATGGAATAACCAAGCCAGAATTTAATATCAGAACTGAAACGCTCTAAGTGAAAATATTTCGAGTTTATTTCGAGTTGCCCTATTCTTCAATAATAAGAGAAGACATCCTTAAGAAAGCCACATTATGCAACTGAATTTTTTTAAAATCGATAATTTTCCATTTGAAATCTTTCCAGAAATCTTTTATACAGAAATCCATTCAGAGTTTCCTTCATTATACAGGAAATGAAAATCTATTCAGGTATCCAAATTTTTTTTTAAGCTTAGGCATTTCCAAAGGGAGGCTGTGCAAGTGCCACGGAAGACCCCCTGAACTTACCTTAAAGGGTTTTGATTCAGAGTCAATGCAAAAGATAAACAAGAATTTAATAAAATCCCTGAGATGACAGGAGTGAATGATGAGATGAGCACTAAAGGCGAAGAAGGGCAAATATTTAAAAGAGCTTTGAGGAAAGAAGCTGTTGGTCCTTTGGGGCTCAAAATATCCTATCGGGATGTTGAGAAATCTTTTCTGTTTACAGAGCAATAAGAAAACTGCTTCAGAGAGAGAGAGAAAGAGGTGTTGGATGCTTGGTTCGAATCTTCCTGCGCTTGTCACTGGAGCTAGCTGTGTTTAATTTCTTGCTTATTGGATAAGGCAGGGCTTGAAGTTTCATTTTACACATGCAAAAGTAATAACTTTAAAATTTGTGTCTTCTCGGTAAACTGAAAGAGAAGTTTTTCACACTTCAAAAACAAAAAAAAGGTAGACTTTCTGAAACTCTTATCAATAAATAAGTTTGTAAATCAATAATCAAAATACATAAAGCTTCTTCTAAACAAAAAAATATTTTTCTGGAATTTCAATTTGTATATATATATATATATTAATAATGAATAGATTGAATGTAGCTGATATTCCATAAAAAACTAAAATAAAAAAATACTGATTCCAAAATCTTCTTACACGATGTTAGATTCCAGTCTACTGTTTATTTTTTGCTTATGTGTCTTTCTATAGGGTGGCTACGTTAGGTGAGGAGTCATAGTAACGAACTCGTGGCCAGTGCTTTCGAGTCATTGAAGAATCACCGTGTAGAATAGCTGATGCACATTAAATCTGTAGAGGTTCAGAATCCTGCCGATTCACTTGTGTGGAATTGTGGAGAGGGGTACTGCTCACATGTCAGCCGCGTTACTTCATCACGGTTCAAAAATACGAGGTTCGTCATCAATAGCCCTCCTGTTGCTTCACTGTGCGACGTAAATTAACCCTTTAACTGCGGATTAAAAATTACGTTATTCGCTCCCCAGTGCAACCGTTTTTCACATAGGCACGCGTATGCGGGAGGAGGCACAAGTAAGTAAATCGGCACAAATCAGCAATAGCAATCTTCGCAAACACTGTTACGGTCATTTTACTGCATTCCAAAGTCTTCGGATAAATTGTAATAATAGCAGTTCAAAGAAAATAATTGTGTTTCGGAAAGACGTATATATACGTCCGGGACACTTAAAGCACCGATTGAGAGAGATGGATATACACGCCAGTGGTAGTTTAGGGGTTAAAATCAATCAATCGAGTCTCTTTATAAGAAAACAAAAATAATAGTGTGTTACTTTACTTATTATTGCTATTGAAACTAATTAACTAGTAAATTAATTAAGTAATTAGTAAGGTTGTGTATCTCTCCTTTGATAAATAAGTACATAAACTAAGTAAGGGGTTGTTATGCATTCGGTTTGAAGGACATCCAATTAAAGCATCTTGAGTACATTCTTGATTAGTTCCGGTGGCAGATTAAATAGCAAAAATGTTCAAACATATTCATGACTGTCGTATACAATTTCAATTTTTGACAGATCTCTTTCAAGTAAACAGTTATACTCATACAATTAACATAAAATAATTAGTACTTTTATTTAACAAGAGCCTATATACCGTATTTTCCTGTATATAATCCGCAGCGGCGTATTATCCGCAAAGCCTTTTTTTCGAGTAAAAAAAAACATTGTATAATCCGCAGCGGCGTATAATCCGCGGCAGTTTTTAGGCCGAATAATCCAAAATATAAACTGCCGATAATGAATGTCATATAAGACAAAAAATACACAATATAATTGAAATTAGAAGTAAGAAATTGTACAGGAAAAAAATTTATTACGAAATGTCTTTTCAAATATGTATGATAATATTTTTTACGATAATCTCAATAAAACAAAAAAATTCTTTGCTACTGCCATCTATGTTTTGAGTTGTTAAACAAAACATTCCATGCGGAAAAAATCTTTTTTTTTTTTAATTTAGTAAGTTAACAGCAAAAAAATTAAGATCGAGACTGCTTCCCCACTGTCTCTTTCTTTTAAAATCCTTTTATTTATTTCTTCCTCTAATTCTGGCCAGTGAGGTTTACCAAAATGATCGGCACTTTAACGTCAATCACAATTTTTGAAGTTTGTCTTGTTTTTTCTCCACAAACGAATATTCAATTCGTCAACGTTGAAAAACCTTGCAGCTTCCCGATTTTGGTAGCCTTTTAAGTTTGTAGTGTAACTTAACACTTTCGCTTCAACTTGATGAAAACTTTCGAAGGACTTACTAGCTCTAGTCAAGAGAGAGAAAATTGGAAATGGCGCCAGCGACTAATAACTATTTTTTCCTTCCAAGGAATCGAATTCGTTTTTGAATGTAATTGGACAAAAACTAGTTATAGCTGAAATACGTCATCCGAGTCATGAAAGCGCCATCTATTATTTATTTTATAAAACATAAACGGCATTTCTTCCAAAACTTTATTGTTCGCTTTTCTGATGGAGAATGTTTTTTCTCAGATAATCCGCGGCGGCATATAATACGCACAACGAAATTTGAAACTTTTTTTAACACATAATCCGCGGATTATATACAGGAAAATACGGTACTAATAATTCAACCTTTTTGTGTTTGATTTAATCACAATTTTAAAAAATTAGTTGCATTAAAATAATGATTAATCATTTTTGAAGTGAAGCAATATGTAATGATAAGAAGTTTTTGAAAATAATAATTTTTTTTTTATTTTAAGATACAACTTAAGTAAGAATTAAAGATATATTTTTTGCTAATAACCTTTATTCTGGTTTAAATTTTATAATTTAAAATCATTTTGCTTTCCAAACATGGATGACTTTTCTCAAAATCGATTGGAGTTTAAATGTAGAGGATCTTTTTCCTATATCCCGAGGGATTTCAAAAGATACAATATCTTGGAAGATAAAATTATTTATCTTGCGCTCTGATATGTAATATTTCTGGTACTATATAATATGCAACATGTATAGTATATATATATACATATATATATATATATATATATATATATATATATATATATATATATATATATTTATATATATATATATATATATATATAGGGGTTTAAATCATACCTCAGCCATATATTTTATATTTGTATTGTGTAAGTTTTTCTGAGTTTTATTTCCATATGTATGAGATGATCGTTATATTAAACACAATATTTATCTTTTACAGGTTATAAGAACAAACAGGAAAATATTTTTCATTTATAGAATAGTTTTGCGACTATTTTGCGTTAATTTCAAGTTATTGTTCTAAATATTAAAAACTTGGCCTTATACATTTTAAATTATGAAATTTTCGTGGTATTTATGTTTTATATACCCAGACAGGTGAATTATAACCTTAAAGACATTATGTATAAGGAATTATTGTTAATTACTGGCAATTTTCTATTATTCCAAAAATTTAATTTATTTTAAATCATTAAAATCTTTTTGCTTGCGTCAATTTTAGATTTGCCTTAAATATTGCAAGATTTGTATTTGATTTTTAAGCAATTATAAGTAAATTCAAAATGGAACTTAAGTAGTATCTAAAAGTCGGTAATTACGTATTACCGCAACAATCGCCAATTCTATTAGTAACTCGCCAAATTGGCAACCCCGATTTCTTATGAGTCGAAAGTGCTGAATTGGCCACCAGGTGCTTCGTTACATATAATGTCGCCAATAAGTTGCGATAATACGTAAGTACCTGAAAGTCTTACTTAAAAGTCTTACAAATACTGTCTTAAAGATTTATCTGCATATTGATAAGATTGTCATAGTTCGCTGCTCGTTGTATTTCGCATTTTCATTCATATTTTCAGAAATGTATACGTATCCATTTTCACAAATCTTTTTCAGAAATATATATGTCTTGTTTTCATTAAGACAAGTATCACTTTCATTAAGTAAAAAGTGTAATGTATCAATTGTGCCGGGTAAATTTCTTTCATTTTATCTTTGATTTAATTTTTTTTAAATGATGCCTAATGATTTTTACGTATAACTTTTAAAATTCAATTGTTTTGTAATATTAAATGCTTAAAAATGCAAAAAAATACTTTTAATTTCATATTCCTTTCATTATTCTTTTTAAGTTTCTTCAAAAATATCACATTTTCTTTAAGTTCTATGTTATGAAAATCTCATTATTAGTTAGCTTACAATTGATATTAGGGATGTATTGTTTTTTTTAACAGGGATACATTTTTTAAGGTAATTGTAATAAAAACTGATAGCCTATTTCAATAGTTTCCTATCCCCTATCCTTTTACTATCTTATACCTATCCAATCAAATTTCAATAGTCACTATTAAGCTTTTTTTTGCTAAATTTTTATGTTTTATCTGTTATTATTTAAATAAATGTAAACAAAATTTTTTATCCTAAATTTTATTGCCGATAAAAAATACCTGTCTTAAAAAATTGCATTATATTGCCTTTATAATAGTAGATAATATAATAGTTATATAATACTTTAAATAAAAACACAAATACCCATTCACCGTATAATCTGTCGTATAATGCGCTCTTGTAACGCAAAAAATAGAAAGTTATGACTGCGCATTATACGACGGGTATAAAAATGCTAACTTCAAAAATAAAAAAAGAGATGAAAAATAAAATTATACATCTATATATATCGAAATGATGTTTACTTGAAAAAAATTACATACCTTATGAAATTAAAGGTTTATATTTCTATAGACATATATGTACATATTATTTTTCAAAATCCTAAAATAATACCTCGAATAAAGAAAAATAAAATAATATAAAATAATAAAATAATCGAATAAATTCTAAACCAAAGAACGTTGTACACGTAAATTTCAAGTTTCTTTGGGAAAAAAGGGATACGCGTTTTGCTGTGAATATACCAAATTTTTTTAAAAAATCAGCTTGAAAGAATAGATGCACGTTATATATAAGCAGGACTTCATGGTACTTAAAAAAGTCATGATTCATTTTTTATTCTCCTACTTTTTACATGAGACTTCTTTTTAAAACTCATTACATTTACATCTGAAATACTGCCTTATAGTGAATTAATCTGTGAAGTTTATTTAAATCTTTTACTAGAATGGGAAATGTTATTATAGTACGTTCTTTTTTCTTTGCTTACATTAACATTTAGTCAAAGTTTTAATAATATTTCTTCTTTATTTTCTACAAAAGATAATAATTACAGTAGGAATTACTATCGTTTGGCTTAATAGAACATTTTGACACGTAGTCAAAATAACCCAATTTCATTTAAATAATTATTCCAAAATGCACTTATTACAGTATTTTAATATACCTAATATACATATAAAATAAAGGCAATCAAATTTTTTTTATTTGTTCGCATAAATTTATTTATTAAAAATAAATTCTCTGTATAAGCCGATGAAAAACAGTCATTTTTTTTCAAGCGAGATGTAGAAAGACAAAATTTTACTCTCTTTTAATGTTTCCAAAAGAATGCACTTATCTTTACGTGTTCTTAATTAATATTTTTACTACTTAATGCTCACAGGAATAATAACTACAAACATCTAATTATTAACTATGTAAAATTTTGTATGTGTTTTGTAGAAAATGGTAACGCAGTAAGCTTTAAAGTTTTATTCCCACACACACATTAAATAAAATTCAAAAAGTTTAAAAAGAAGCACTAAATTAAAATCGAATAACGAACCCCTGTGATGTTTAATAACAAGAATAATGTCTCTCAGGGATAGTAAATAAACAAGAATTTGAAATTGGAAAATTAAGTACTACGGCACCCAAATGCATATTGAAAGTGTTTGAATAAAACGGTCTTTCATAGAGACCGTTACCAACAACAACCAACTGTGCCAAATATTTTGGCTACTATCCAATAACCCCCACCCCTCTAAAAACCCCTTTCTTCACTTGTATAACTACAAATGTTAATCCCTTTAGAAGATTGAAGTATAATGAATAGAGGGTGTTTGGAACATGCACACGTTCCATTGTTACATAGACCGAACGAAGAGATGAAATTATTCTTTTCGAAGGAAAGATTTCTTTCTCTTTTCCATGAAAAATCTTTTTTCTTTTTTTTTCTGATTTCTTTCAACAAAAGTGACATCGAAGTAAAAAAAAAAATTGATACTCAGTTCTGAAAATCTGTGAAAGGAAAAATTCGAGTCTTTTTTATGTATTAAACTAATATATTTCATTTATTAAAAGCATTATTCAGGGTGTATTAGATTTTTTTAATTACGCGGCATTTTAAATTAAATAAATTATGTTTTGTATGCTTTTTGTTCTAAAGTTTTATATTGAAACTTCAAATCATAATCTGCACATTATATTGAGCTGCTTATTGTTAGGCACGTTCCTTTTTAAAATTTACGTTAAATTTTATGCTAATAAACACAATAAAGTTATAAAAAATCCTTTAAAGCAGCGTTTCTCAAACTGTGGGGGCATGCCCTTCGGAGGGGGAGGGGGTGATAACACTACGAGTGGAGGGGGTCAAAAATAAAAGATTTAAAATAGTTATTATTTTTTACTGAAAGGAAGTAAAACAAAATACATTTTGACATAATAAAAAATAAAATATACATTTATACTGATATAGTCATAAATATACTGATATAATTATAAGTGTATTAGTACTGCATAATGTATTTGGTAACTAATTTATCAGTACTAAATAAAAAAAACAAGTTAATTCATTACTAGCGACATCCATAGATTTGACATATACCAAATTTATACAAAATGTAATACATATCTTTATAATTTGTATGGTTTATAATTATAGTCATATTGTAGCTTTACTTCAAAGTACATTATTATTGTATTCAATACATTGTTATCGTATGAGAGGCAGCACGATGAAAATTATGACTGAAAAAGGGTGTCAAATGCTGAAAGTTTGAGAAGCACTGCTTTAAAGAAATAAATACAATTGTTAATCTAAGACTTATTTATAAAGACTAACTTAACTGTTGAGAGAGTATTTATTAATGTCACACTCTATAAACAAACACGAGAGCTGTAAATGAGCCACCTCGTAATTTTGAGCCACGTTCAAGTGACGAGGTCACACCTGAACCGGCACCACTCCAATGGGAGGACTTTCAGTTTCAACGGATTTAACGTGCATCAGCTACTCTAACAGTGGTTCTTCATGGCGCTACAAATTACGACCACGAATCCGTGACCCTGACTACAAGGCTACGATGCAGGGGCGTAGCTACCGCCTTATCAATGATACGGGACCGCAATATGTAACTACGGGCTCCCATATCTAAAAAAGGGCACCTTAGGAATTTTGATACAGGGCCATCTCAGAGCTAGCTACGTTGGTGCTACGGTGCCCTCCTAAAGTAACTGTTATTGAAATTTAAGATAATGGTTTTATTCTCCATAATCTAAGGGATTTAATAAATAAAAATGTATTTCTTGTCTTTTATAGTTAAATACAGAAACAGTTATTTTCTAGAAGTTGCTAATTTTTCACGAAGCATATTTAATATTTCAAATTATTTGTGTGTAATATTTAAATTTCGAAAAACGAAAAATTTCACTCTACAAATTACAACTCAACTCAAGAAGAATGCGACAGAAAAGTAAGAAAAAGGAAAAGAAGAATTCTTGATCCAGTGTTTTTGTTGTAAATCAGGGTATTTTTTTAAAATATTCTATTCTTTTCTATGAAAATCATTATGAGATAAATGTTTGAAAAAATATGGACTATAATAAAAAATAAAAACGGTGAAAAAAGTGTTGAAAAAAAAGATATAAACAAAAGTTGCTTTTTTGCTGAAAACTGATATTAAAAATGAATTCTAAAAGCATTTTTCGTAAAACGACAAATATAAAAATATGTTTAAAATAGAACACAATCTTCAAAAGATGTAGAAATGGGAGGCAACATGTAGCCTGTTTTTTCATTAGTGAGATGAATTTTAAAATTGCTTCCTTTCTTTAATATTTCGCAAAACACATAATCGTATAATATATCTAAATAATTCCGGTTTCTATAATTACATGTTTTATGAATCAAGGTTTCAAATAGTTTCTCTTTAGAAAAGATGTGTGAATTAATTTATAAAGTATTATTCTAATATATACTTAAGTTTAATTACGTTTCTTATTACTTTAATTTCAAAATTATTCGTACAATTCATTTTTATATATGTTCTTATTCTACAACAATGATAATAATATGTGAAGAACAAATACTTTTTATTTCCTTTTCTGAAATACTCAATATTCCAAATAAAACATATAGTTAAACATTGCACTTATGGTTTTATTTTTGTTCATATATTTTCTTCAGAGAATTTCAGTTAAGATTTCAGAAAATTTTCAAAGCATCACCTATGCAAACAAAATTTTTGCATTTAAAATATATTCCTTTTCTACACTTTTTGTTAATAATAAAACAAATTGGGTAAAAAATTAATATTAATAAAAATATCATTAGGTGCATTACTTTCATTTCTTTTATCAAAATTTGAAAGGTTTATTGAGAACAGGATTAAAGAAATCGAATTTTAAAAAATAAAAGCATGACAGACATTTTTTTAAAATTTTGATTCTTAAAATACTTGATTTACATTTAACTATTTTTTCTCTTCATGTTTTGGGGAGCAACATTTAAATAGAATCATAAATAAATGTCACCCCTGTACCTTTTTCATTTAGCGATTTTTTTCTTTAGCTTACTACGAAACTGAAGTCGATGACTCTTTAATGTAATGCCTAGTGATGTACCTTATGCAAAGAAAATATTGTGCTTTTTCTGGACTTTCAACACAACACCTACTTCAAAACTACCAATAAGAAAACATTATACAAGCAAGTAATATAAAAAAAAAGTCCATTAAGTCCAATTTATTAAATGGTTACAATTAATATAAATATGTATATACATATGACAGAATCACAACATTAAGTGGTAATTAACTTTATTAATTATCATTAAAGTATCGTATTCACATCCAAAACAATCGTGTACATATAATTTCAGTTCAACTGAAGGCTTTAAAACGTAAGAAAAAAAAATACCTTTTCAAGTTTTGACACAAGTCACCAAAAGCGTCGCGAAGTCGCCAAAAAATGATGCCAAGGTGGCTGTAAATTCTTTGAATAATTAGTTTTAATCAATTAATTTTTATTAATTATAATTAAATTACTGTATCGTCATCCAAAATAATCATGTATATAAAATTTCAGCTCAATTCAGCGCTTTAAAATATATTTTATTAACGATTGAAAATTCTACCAAAATAAATAAATATAAGGAGAGTGTGAGCCAATAGTAGGAATTGAATTAAGGTATACAACTACTTTCGACAACTTTTTTTTTTTTTTAAAGAAAAAAGGTATGAAAATTTTTTTGTGGTTTTTAGACTTATTTGTCACATTTTAAGAAAAAAAAAGCTAAAATTGAGAAGAGAAAATGAAATTATTATTACTAAAGTGGGAGAAATTGGTAAAAATTTACAAACAATTTCTTAAACGGGACCCACCCTGTACAAAAAGTTTATGAACAAATTCTCAATATTTCAATTTTGAAGAGTTACTTTTCTATTTATTTTTGAAATCACCTTTCGGATAAGAGATATTTCAATTTTTACAAAAACTCGAGCCCTTTATCTTAGTTATATGAAATTGCCTAAAAAAAAAGAATTTATATATTCACATAAGGGATTGTAAATTTTTTTAATAAATCAATGGTTGATAAATCTGATGGATAAAACACTTATATCATTACACGGAATATACACAAAAATTTCAGTAAATCATTCTTCAAACTTTTAAAGCAATCGCTGTCCTCGCTTGAGTTTTTCGAAGAAAAAAAAACATATTTCCAGTAAAACGCATTTTAGTTTGAAATCTCGTTATAATTTATGGCATAGGCTTTTCTGAAACAGTTGCAGTTTTTGTTCTAATGAATGAAAAATAAAAAAAAGAACTTAGTATTTTTACAAAGCTCATTAGACGGTCTATAAAATAAATTCATAAAAACGGTCTATTTTTGAAAAAATTAGCGTAGTCGGATACCAAAAATCTCACAAAAGAATCTGTGCTAAAAAAAATCCTCAAATAATGCATTATTTTATGTACTATCAGACATATCTTTAGTAATTTACCCTAAAATAACTTCCCAGTCGTTTACATTTGTCTTCTATCGGATATGCTAGCTGTTCTCTTTGAAGGCTCCTCTGGGATTCTATTTCGGATTTACAGCGACTTGTAATGTGAGAAGAGCTGTCTTCTTTAATAGGGTTTTATGAGATTTATGATGTAGAGGTAGCGACGGTGATTTTATATACATGATAATGACTCCATCGGGAAATGTCACTCAGCACATATATCACGGTTTGATGCTTAAATTTCCACTGGGAACATCTTTACTGTCGTCTGAATCAGTCGATTTTTAATTACGTCATTTGAATCGTTCATTTGCTAAAGTTTTGTTAAAGACATGGTTTCAAGTCACTGCCGTAAAATCCGGGGTATAACGTGCACTTTTAACACAAATAATAAGATTGACATTTACGGGTGCGCGTTATATGCCAGGATTAAAAATGACAGCTTTAAACATAAACAAGTAATATAAAAGAAATTTTTGAGTTATTTCCTACTTAGATCAACAAAGAAAATTTTTATTTTAGCTACTTTTTTATTAAATAGTTACAATTAAAAGAAATATGTATATACATATGACAGAATCACAGCATTAAGTGGTAATTAATTTTTATTAATTACCATTAAAGTATCGCATTGTCATCTAAAACAATCGTGTATATAAACTTTCAGTTCAACTGAATGCTTTAAAACGAGAGAAACAACCTTTTCAAGTTTTGACACAAGTCGCCAACGTGGCTGTATTTGTAATTCTTTAAATAATTAGTCTTAATCAATTAATTTTTATTAATTATAATTAAATTATTGTATTGTCATCAGAAATAATCATGTGTATAAAATTTCAGCGCTCAATTGAGCGCTTTAAAATGTATTTTATTAACGATTGAAAATTCCACCAAGGTAAATAAACTAGACAGAAAAAAATGAAAGAAAAAAATTAGACTTATACATAGATCGAAATAGTGTTTATTTAAAAGAAATGACATTTCTTATGAATTTGAAGGATTGTACTTCTAGAAGTATACTATATTTTTTTCTATAGCTTTGAATAATATTTCAAATAAATGACTTCAAAACACAAGAGCATGGCTCCCGTACATTTCAGATTCCTTAGTAAGAAAGGGCATGCGCGTTATATATAACGAATATACCTAAAATTTAAACATTGGAACTTTAAAGTATAGATACGCGTTATACGGCGGTGCGCGTGATACACCGGATCTTACGGTAATATTAATAACACAACAAATTAGTCTTTTGTTTTTCATATTTATGAAATGTTTGAATTAATAGAACATAGGAGCTAATAAGCTTAATGGAGAAACCGGATATCATGAATTAAAGTCCAATGATTGAATGTAAAAACTACATATTTTAGAATTAATTATTTTAAAAAAAATATTCCTACGCTGTCTGTTTTTTTGTGAATAAAACTAGATAAGCTTTGTAAATTATTAATCGAAAATATAAATCTGAAAAAAAAAATCTTATCCCTGGAGGAAAAAAAGAGTTTTATATTCGAAAATGCCTTTGCAACACCATGCTGAATGGAGGCAACAGAAAACAGTCTGACAAAGAAAAGAAGTGGAAGAAATTTCAGAAAAGGAAATTTTAATGACACAAATATAGTGCATATACACCCACACAAAAGTGCCGGTATCCAAAGGAAAAGGGAAAATTTCCATGGAGATAAAGTTATACCTTCGGAAAAAGCCGATCTCTTCCAACGGGGCAAAGAGGTGAAAGAAATTTCGAAAAAAAAATTTTTTAATGACATTTATATTGAAATCACACATGCACCAGGATGTGCTGATAACGAGAGGGGAAATTTCCTTTGGCAAAAGTTATACACTTTAAGAAGCCCGTGCAACTCCAGGCTATGCAGCTAATCGAATATAAAAACTGATACATTTTAGAATTCTAATCCATATCAAAGTTAGAATTATAATCCTAAATGGTTTGGCAGAAACTTGTTTTATTATTTAAAAAATTATAATTAATTAAATTTTATTTCCCATTTATTTCTATCTTGTACAACATTTAAGGTATCCGACTACATTCGGAACCGTGATTTTAAAAAAGCGCATAAATGGATAATTTTCATGATTTTAGTGTCACTCAGATTAGAATACATGTATTAAATTGTTTTGAGGACATTTTGACAAAAAAAATTATTTAAATATAATATTTTGGCAAAAAATTAACTTAGAATACTCTTTCTTCCAAATGTTCTCCTTTTGTGAAAAATGCTTCTATTATAAAATTATTTTGCCTGTATATAGCTCAGATCTCTCTACAGAGGCCCAACTAGAATTTTTGAAAAATTCACATTATTTTCAGAGTTACCACCAATTGAAATAATTATTGGCGTTTTTTCTTAAAATTTCTCCCCTCTGCTGTCGTAACATATGAATAAACTCACTTCTAAGTTATATATTTCAAAAACTCTAGTTGAGCCTCTGTAAAGAGGTCTGAGCTATACAGGCAAAATATTATTATAATAGAAGCCTTTTTCACTAAAGGAGAACATTTGGAAAAAAGATTATTCTAAGTTAATTTTTTGCCAAAATATTATATTTAAATAATTTTTTGTCAAAAAAATGTCAAACGCAAAACAATTTTATGCATATATTCTAATCTAAGTAACACTAAATATCATGAAAAGTATCCATTTATGAACTTTTTAAAATCACGGTTCCGAACGTAGTCGGATACCTTAACCGATGTTCAGTATCAAACTCAGCAACATTACGATATCTGTAGATCCAATAAAATCAAAGGTATACACTTAAAAATGCTTAAAGTTCAATTTAGAAATGTGTTTATATTTGCAATGTTATGTCAATGAAAATAATTCGGGGGGTAGATATCTGGCTAGAGAAAGGTCTGAAAATAGTGTCAGCTTGGTCAGTGCTTCATGAAATGGGCACACATTAGCAATTTTTTTATCTCTAGCTGATGATCACTATCAGACTCTCATTAGAAAGAAATTAAACTATGGTTTGTTTCAATAAGAAATTTACAGTCATCCAACTTGTCTTGCTTCTATTAAACATGGCGTAAAACTTTGTTTAATTATTTACGGACGCTATGTACTTAATATACATAAATTTATTATATCGGAAAAGTCCAAAACCATATTAATCATGTGATAGAAAAATCAAAACTTTACCAATTTAGCTAGCATAGATATTTATAAAAAAGGATAAGATATGATTGCATAAAAACGAATCATTTCATGCTTAATAATTAAAAATTGTACTAAAGATTTTGTTAACCAAGATTAACAACTTTCATGAATAATGCGCGGGTCATCTTATTAGATTTATTTTTTAAATTATAATTCATCTTAGTTTTAAAATTATGATTCATCTTAGCTTTTAAATTATGATTCATCTCAGCTTTTAAATTATGATTCATCTCAGATGTCAGCTTGGTGGCTTAGCGGAAGCGTGTAAGCCAAATGCTACGGTTGGATTCTAGACTCTAGATTTTTCGGATGCAAAAATTGTAGGCACCCATGTAATATGATTAATGTGGCTTGTAAAAGATCCTTTGAGTATCAACTTACCTCTGGTACTCTCTGCAAAATTAAATCGCAGCTATATTTAGTATCCGACGAGAGCTTGAATTAAAATTAATTCTAGTGTCCAAATTAGGTAGTGAGAGCCGACACTATATGGTGCTATTATGAAATGGCTCTCACTTTTGGTTGCTTGCCGTGTCTGTAAAGGCTTAGTTGCCAGTATGCAGCCCACTAGGGAAAATGAAAATTTTTAAAATTAAGTCATAGATAAAGAGGGGCAGATGAATTAATTATGTGAATGTACTTAATACATTAGTTATAACAAGATGTAAATCACGTTAGGTATTTTCCTTTAAAATAAATGCTTTTCTTAAGAGTTCTTTCTCAATTAAAATTTTTCCCCCAACTTATATTTTTTAAAAAATGACTTTTAAATTAATATTTTTAATACTAGCTTTTTTTGCCAACATTTTAATCACACACGGTAAAGACAGAGTCACAACATTACCACCATAGCTCTAGATGCTTATTCATATCCTCATAAGAGAAAAAAAAAGCAAAATAATCTTAATTATATTTTCAAAACAAACAAAATTGCGCGTGCAAAGTTTTCATAAACTACTTTGTATTCATAATGTTTCTCTCTTTGCGATTATTTTATTCGAATACACTTTTTGCAGTCATGAATAATTTTATAACAATTTGATTTTCAGTAATAAGTAAGTAAAGCGTATTACTAAAGCCCTTACGTTTTATAAAACATATCCAAGCGTAATATACTTTTATTATATTACGTTTATTTTCCTTTAAGTTATCCGACTGCGTTCGGAACCGTGATTTTCAAAAGCGCATAAATGGATAATTTTCATGATATTTAGCGTCACTTAGATTAGAATATATGCATAAAATTGTTTTGCATTTGCATTTTGCATTGACAAACAAAAGTTTATTTAAATATAATATTTTGGCAAAAAATTATCTTAGAATAATCTTTTTTCCAAATGTTCTCCTTTTGTGAAAAATGCTTCTATTAGAATAATATTTTGCCTGTATATAGCTCAGACCTCTCTACAGACACTCAGCTAGAATTTTTGAAATATATCTTGGGAGTGGGTTTATTCATATTTTACGACAACAGAAGGGAGTAATTTTAAGAAAAAAACGTGAATAATTATTTCAATTTGTGGGAACTCTGAAAATAATGTGAATTTTTCAAAAATTCTAGTTGAGCCTCTGTAGAGAGGTCTAAGCTATATACAGGCAATATATTATTATAATGGATCCATTTTTCACAAAAGGAGAACATTTGGAAAAAAGATTATTCTAAGTTAATTTTGTTGCCAAAATATTATATTTAAATAAACTTTTTTGTCAAAATGTCCTTAAAACAATTTTATGCATGCATTCTAATCTGATTGACACTAAATATCATGAAAAGTATCCATTTATGAACTTTTTTAAAATCACGGTTCCGAACGTAGTCGGATACCTTAAAAACTCATTTGAACTAACACGTTACGTGAAACATCACATAAATTAAATTATAATGTTTAATCACTTTTTACCTGTATTATTGAGTTAATACTATAATGAAAATGTTTATCAGTTTCTTTTTTAATAGAAATTGCTGTTTAAGATATAGTTTCAAAGTTTTTAATGTGGCTTGACTTAATTTTACTATCGATGTAATCTAAGAAAAAGGGCAAGAAATTTAATTAACATTAACACTATTATGAAACAAAGAGTTTAAAAAATTGTTTAACACAATTTTTAATTTTATTTATTTTACTTATTGCCCAACAAAACTCTTTAAAAGTATTCATATTAATTCATTTTAGAATTCCAAAATTTATAGTCAAGAACTTTTTCTTTATAAAATTAATACAAAATAAAAACTTATTACAGAAATTAAGTTTTTTTTTGAAAATGTATGATTCACCGAAAATTAAACTTTCCTTTCCTGTATGAGGGGCTTTATTATCAGAGTAAACGTAATTTATTTTCAGTTCTTTATATTTTTTAATTAAATGCATTAAAACAAAGGAGTTTTAAAACAGTTTCTTGAAATAGTTACGTCTTTTGTTTATAAAAAGACATAATAATTAAAAGTAAGCGTTTTATATTATATAAACAGAAAGTAATATCATTTAAATATTTCAAATAAGGAATATAAATTAATTAATTATGATTTGGTATTTTAAAGTTTAGCTTTTTCTCTACAAATTTTCATTTTTTAAAGTTTATATTAATAAATTATAAATTGTATACCGAAAGAATCACTAGTTTAAAAAATTAAACTTTATGCTACTTAATCAAAATAATATTAAAATACAAGTAATATAAATAAAAAATTAAGTCAATTTAAATTTCTCTACTCTAGAATCAAACAAAAACAGAAAAAAAATTTATTTTTCGATCTACTTTTTATTAAATAGTTACAATTAATATAAATATGTTTTCTATATATTTATTATTTTTGCGTCGCGCATGCTATTTTCTAAAAAGTAGGTTTAATTACAGCTATAAGTTGATTAAGTGGTAATTAATTTTTATTAATTAACACTAAAAATATCTTTTTAAAAAATATTTAAAAAATTGTCATTCAAAACACAATAATACTAAAAATAGTGTTTATATAAAAATTCTATAAAGTTCATACATCAGAATGTTTTAAAAATAGTGACAAAGAGAAAAAATCTTGTAAAAAATTATTATTATATTTTGTTTTATACTTTTCTGTCAAAACACAATCGTCGCTAAAAAAGGGTCGTTAAGTCGCTAAAAGGGTCGTTAAGTCGCCTAAAGTAATGCCAATGTGGCTGTTTTTGTAATTCTTTGAATAATTAATTTTAATCAATTAATTTTTATTAATAATAATTAAATTATTGTATTGCCATCCAAAATAATCATGTATATTAAATTTCAGCTCAATCGAGCACTTTAAAATGTATTTTATTAACGATTGAAAATTCCACCAAGATAAATATATAAATAAATATATAGAAAGTTTGAGCTAATAGTAAGAATTGAAAAATACTTTTAAATTTAATACTTTCACATAATACAACAGTAAGTTATTGTTTTAAAATAAAATTCATCATGAAAATAGTAGAATACTTTAAAAACTAAGTGCATAAATGAAAAATATGTAAAGTTAAGCATATAGAATTTTATAAAAACATTTTTTTAAATTAATATTTTATAACAAAAAGTTTTTATTTAGACCCTAAAAAAACTAAGCATGCAAATGAATGCTTATTATGCTTTAGTTAAAACTTGTTTTTTCATTGAATTATATGCTTATCTTTACATGTAATTATATATATATATATATATATATACATATATATATAATTTTTTGCATTAGAATTTTAAATCCTAACCATAAAAATTGCTATCTAAACCCTAAACTAAAAATTAGTACATATTAAATTTAATTATAAAGAATTCATAATGAAAATGAAGAGTGAAACAAAAATCTGCTAAATTACTGATGTAGAAAAGTGTATTTTTTATTTTTATTGAATAAAAAAATTTATGCCCTACCGTATTTTTCCAATGAATTAATTTTTTTATTCTGTGAATGAATTTTAAAAAGGTTTTTTTCTGGAATAAGCACAATATTTTACTTTTCTTTTGAAATATTTGAACAAACTGAAAGGATATTATTTATTCATTTTAGGAATTTATTTGCATCTTTTAAAATAATAACTTTTGTGATGAAGTTGGATATATGAAAAGCATTGCCATTTAATTTAAAGAATTAATAACATTTTCAAAATAAATAAATTCATCTCTACACTTCTTTAGCTAAAAATTTGGAAGTCTTAAATTACTTCCGAAAAAATATAATTAATTACATACTTTTAAATTGATATTATTCTTGCAATTGAACTTTTTGTCAGGACTTTTCTATCAGAATGAGAATTTAATAAATAAATTTTAGTCAAATTGAAACCATACTGTAATTTAAAACAAGAAGTGTAATTTTTTTTAATTTAATCCCTACTTCGTTGGAAATACTTACTGGCTCCATCTGTTGCAGCCAGTTGTTACTTCGACAGAACGCAGAATAAATTTAAAATTAAAAAATAAAACTTAATTAAGGAATTAATATTTGAAAAAACTGTAGTAACATCAAGTGTCATCCACTACAAGTTTTAAAAAATGTATATGAACTTAAAAGGGTGAATAGAAAGTATTTTATTAACGATTGAAAATTTTAACAAGATATATATACAAATAAATATATATATAGGGAGAGATTGAACTAATAGTAGAAATTGAATGTGATTATTTGATTTTATTAAGTATCTGAGAAATATTAAAGAGTATTACTGACATTACATAACTTAATTCGAAACTTTTGCTCTTTTTTAGCGCTTTAGTAGCTAAAAGCAAGATAAGTGATAGATTTTACCTACTCGTATAACGTCTCACAATAAATGTATTCTACATTAAAATACTCTAAGAATATACAGATCTGTGAATTTCTTAGCAAATAATCTTTATATGCTGAAGAAAGAAAAATAATAGAACGAAGAAAAGGGACAAAAGAGCAGAAAAGTAGAATCGTTAGTGCATGCCTGGAGCATTTCGTCCGTGTTTGCTTTGTTCCATGGGGAACGGTATACTATCGAGAGATAGTGGATCCCTAAGGATTTCTTCCTCTGAGGTTCAGCAGGAAATGTGTGACATAAAAGTAGTCAAACAACTACATTCCTTCCTTTTAAGAGTGTCAAGCTCATTATTCATTGAGCTTGTCCAGCATACATTTTTAAATGGTTTATAAATTAATGATGTGCTTTTACCACTGTGTGAACCCAGAGCTTTGCATTTAAACCACTACACGTCTCACAAATATAATGCATTGGAATTCCCTATGTATTTCTAAAAGGTGTTACGTGTTTTTTTTAACAAATCAGTGTTTTAATAAAGTGTTTAGTATTTAACATAGTATATTGCTTGTCTTATTTCCCTCCCAAATTTAATAAGTTTCGTTTTAATTTCTTTGTATAAGACAGAGTTTCTCAAACTGTGGGGCACGCTCCCCTTGGGGGGCGTGATAACTCTAAGAGAGGGACGCAAGCATATTGAAAATTCGAAGATGATTATTTAAAAAATTAATTTACTGAAAGTAAACAAACCAAAGACTCTGATATAATAAAACATAAAATACACATTTACACTGATATAATACACTTATAAATGTATCAGTACTGTACAATGTATTTTTATTATTAATTTAATAATACTAAGAACAAATTTGATAATTATCAGGGACCCCATGGGTTTGTATTAACACTTATCTTGATAACATGTACGGTTTATAATTAGTACCTTAACTGCCGATTAAAAGTTACACTATTCGCTCCCCCAATGTCCCCGTTTTCTATGTAGATGAGGGTATTTTGATGGGGGGATTTTAGGGGGAGGAGAAAAGGAATAAAAACAAGCAAATCCTCTGAAATAAGTAAATCCCCCGCAAACACTGTCAATGTCCTTTTATTGCATTCCAAAGCCTTCGGAATAATTTTATGGATAGCACTGCACAGAAAGATCGTACTTCAAAAAGATGTATATATACGTCCAGAAAATTACAGTGGTGTGCAAAAATTAAGGACGAGACGGTTTTTTCAATATAACTTTGTACAAAAGCTTTCCAAATCAACACATTTAACACCGTAAGATCCCCAATACGTAAGGACATGTGTAATGTAAGAAACACTTACTAAAAGAGAAAATCAGAGGGTCATAAAAAGTTTGAGAAGCTTGATTGAAATAGTAGCATGGAGCGCAAAGCGACTGAAGGCCTAAACATCCCCTTGATGGGTTTAAGTCCAGCAAGAAGCATCCGGTCTTTAGTAGGGGATATGATCTCCATTGACTGCTAGGCAGGTTTCACAGCGTCTGCCCATGCTGAGAATGAGGGTGTCAATGAGTTGTTGAGGCATTGCTGACTGGATTCGTCTTGCAGCGCCAATCGAAGCTCGCGAATCGTTACTGGTGGTAATAGTGCGAGCTGCCAAGCGTCTGCCTAAAAAATCCCATACATTCTCGATGGGATTGAGATCCGGAGATCGTGCCGGCCAATCCATACGTTCAATATTTTCACTTTAAGAGCTGTTCGGCAGCTACTGTGCGATGACATGGTGCATTGTTCCATGAAAAGGAACTGCAGACCTATAGCGCCTTAAAAAAACGCACATATGGAAGAAGAATCTCGTTGCAATAACGAGTCCCGTTGACTGAACCTTCGTCGAAGATGTGAAGGTCTGTACGACTACCAAGCATGATGCCTCTCAAATGAGAACACCACGACCTCCATACCTGTCCCTTTCAATGATATTCGAGGGATGATTGCGGCTTCCCCGCTCTCTCCAGATGAGTATGCGATGAGAAATCGCTCAAACTGAATCTGCTCTCGTCTGTAAAGAGTACTCGTCACCATTCATTGTCTCTCCAATTCCGGTGTTCCCGGTACCGCAGAGAACGCCTTCTCCGATGGGCAGGCGTTAAAGGTACACACCGTACAGGACGTCGTGCAAACAGACCACCACCGTGCAGTCTTCTGGCCACGGTAAAACGCTATATCGGTCGTTCAGTCGCCTGTGTCGTGTGTCTAGCGATTTCTCCCGCTGTCTGCCGCCTGTTTCTTCTGGCCTGTAAGACAATGTACCGGTCATCTGCGGGTGTGGTTCCTCGACGACCACTACTGAACCCCCGTATAGCTGTTCCTGTAGTTTGAAATTGTCTCCAAAGTCGTGAAACGATGCTGTGAGCAATTCTGTTTTTTAAAGCAGCCACACGCAAATGTCACACTGCGTCCTTCTGTCCAACTTCCCAATGATTCGACCTCGGTAAAAAGCCAGATGTCGTCTAACAGATTGATTATTCGCCATTTCTCGCTGAGGAACGCAACTCGGTGTGATTTTAACTGCTATACGGCGTGCAATCTCTTTGCCAGAAATACTAATCTTACACCGACAACATGCTTTATACTACTCAGACACTCCCCCATTACGTCTACCTGCATATCTGCGCATGTGCTACCGTACATCACCTTACTTAATCTCCTGATTGGTCTTTCTGTCCGCTCTGCCTCTTCGTTCAGCTGATATGCTAATTTTTCGACTTGGTCCTTAATTTTTGCACACCAGTGTAGTTCTTTGACTGAACGAGACATTTATATACGTCGTTGGCACATAAGAGGTTAAAGTCGCATTGTAGCTTTAGTGTCAACGTATAGTATTATTGATTTTAATACATTGTTATTGTATGGAGGGAAGCGAGATGAAAATGATGATTGAAGAGTGGGTCACGTATATTGAAAGTTTGAGAAGCACCGGTATAAGAAGGTGTTATGCATTAAAGCATCAAATTCATCTAATTATAAATTTTAAAATTTTTGCGTTTAAGGAACCTGAGAAACATTTGCATTTGGGGGATGGGACTCCATTATTATAGAGTTTAAGAAAACAACAACAAAAATATAAAGCATGCTGAACCATCAAATAGTTAAATTATCAAGTTATCGGCTGGAACTTCGAATTCTAAAAAAATCGCAAATATTTATGTGAATAGGATGCGTACGTAGTGCACCCACAAACGACGGAAGAAAAGTTCTAAGATTTATTTTAGTTGTAATGATAAATTAAATATTTTGCTACGTTTTATATTTTTAACGGATTTGTTAATTTTATTCAAAAAATTATTTTACAAAGAGCACTATGGTTTCAAAAATCTCAAATTTGAAATCTGAAGTTTTAAAAGAAAAAAACTTAAAAATTGGAATAGAAATTTTCTGATACTTACGTATTATATTGTCGACTGATTTCGTCTGAACAAAAGAATTTGGTCGCCAAATTCCACGATACGCAGCCGACAGTGAAAACCATTCCCGAGCATGTTCCAACCGAACAATAATAACAATGACAGAATTTGGCCACGTTTTTTGAATAGGCAACGTTTTTTGATTTGATGAAAATGGTCAAAGGTATATTATGTATGTGCCGAAATTTTATTTAAGATATATAATATTTATTGTTCTGGATATATATATATATATATATATATATATAATATTCATTTGATATATACGGAGGGAACAATGTATTAAAAGTTTTCGACCGTCACGTGAAGATGGCAGCACTTGTCAATAAAAGCTAGTGAATTTCATTGTTCATCTGTTCAAAGTTACTCACCAAAGTTTCAGCAATTTTCAAAGCGCATTTGTTATGTAACAGTCGTTTGAGTGAGTTGATGTGAGTGTTTTTGTGAAAATGGACAAAGTCGAGTATCGAGCTGTCATTAAATATCTGTTTTTAAAAGGCAATACGCCTACGCAAATCAAAGATAAGTCGGATTCTGTGAATGGGGATTCTGCACCATTATTTACCACAGTAAAAATTTGGGCAGCTGAATTTCAACGTGGCCGTAAGAGCTTGGTAGACGACGAACGTTCAAGACGTCCAAGTACTGCAACTACCTTTGAAAACATCGTCAAAGTTCACCAAATGGTGCTAGACGACCACCGAATTAAAGTGAGAGAGATAGCAGAGGTGATGAACGTGTCAAAAGAACATGTTTGTCACATATTAAATCTACATTTAGAATTGAGAAAGCTGTCCACACGTTGGGGTGCCATGTTTGCTCTCGTTAGACCAAAAACGTGTTAGAATGAACACTTCCAACGTTTTATTGGTGCAGTTTAGGGCCAATAAATCCAAGTTTTGGCGCCGATTAATTTCTGTCGATGAAACTTGGATACACCATTATACGCCTGAAAGAAAAATATAGTCCAAACAGTGGACTGCTAAGGGGGAACCGACTTCAAAAAAGCAAAAACTGTTTGTTTTTTTTTGGCTTGGAAAATGATGGCTACTGTTTTTAGGAATTGTCACGGAGTTATTTTAATCGATTATCTTTAAAAAAGAAAACACCATTACAGGAGCATACTACGCATCATTACTTGGCAAGCTGAAGGCAGAACTTGTGGAAAAACGGCCTCATTTGCAGAAAAAGAAAATCCTGTTTCAAAAAGACAACGCATCGTCTTACACCTCAGCAGTTGCCATGGCGAAAATCCACGAATTACGGGGTTTGAACTGCTTGACCATCCGCCTTACTCACCAGATCTACATCCAAGTGATTTATTTTTTGTTCCCTTCTTCGATCTTTCAATTGCACTCGAAGGACATCTATTCTCGTCAAATGAAAAGGCAATCACCTTCGTGAACAATTATTTTACAGAGAAAAACGCCGAATATTTGGACGGGTTATAGAAATGGGAGCATCGCTGAGAGAATTGTGTAGAATTACAAGGAGACTACGTTGAAAAATAAAAATAAATTTCAGAAAAAATGTCTTGTATCTTTGTTAGGTTGGAAACTTCTCAGACCCCACCCTCGTATATTCCAGTTATATTAATAATACAAACAAATTATAAGAGGATAGCCAGTGAAACCCTGTCCAAATAATATGAGTTTAGAAATTTTAACCAACTAAAATAAGATGTATCACAAATATAAAAATAAGTAAGTGGGTAAGTAAATGTGAAATAATGTAATAAAAAATAAACTCATATAAAAGAATTAGCTTCATAGTAAAAACTTTCGCACTACATGGGCTCTTCATGTATTTTTCATATATAACACACTAGTTTTGTTCCCTTTGATATTATGACACGATTTGCTTGGCGTCCATTTGGTGCGGTGACGCTAATACGTAAGTACCAAAACATGATTAAAACTCTCTTCCCTTTCTCAAATGTTAGTGCAAGAAAGTATTTAATCATTTTAGATGGCAAGAAGGCTAGGCACTTACATATTATCGCAACTGTATTAGTGACATTATATGAAATGCAGCACATGGTTACCAATTCAGCACGTACTACACATGCGAAATAGGGGTCACCAATTTGGGTGACTTATCTTAAACGTTGGCATTGTTCCGATAGTACATAAGTACTGAGAACTATATTTTCTCCACTACGGAATATTTATCCAAATGCAATATATTTTGAAACATGAGTTTGTGAAGCCAACACGGAAGTAGCAGAAACAAATGGCTGCCAAATGTTTAATGGTCAGACCATTATTATTAAAATATTGTATACACTACAACTGTCCATTTAGTTTTAATGAATATTTACAAACAGATTGTCTTATTTTTGATTTATTCAATGGGCTTTCAATTATTTCCTTTGGAATCTATTCACAGAAAATGAGATGCACATTTGGCTAAGAGAATGCTGAAAAATTCAATGCCAAAAAAAAAACAAATAACTTAAGGATAATTTCCGTCTTGTTCTGGAAAATTGCCAACCTCGTGCTTTTGTAAATTCATCGATATACATTTTTGACAAAAAAAATCATCTGAATAATTTAGAATTCAGCCACCAGTTTTGGCAAATTCTTGCCCCCTAACACAATGAAAAGCCTTCACTGAAATTGTTCTTAGAACAGCAATAATTAGTTTTTGTGACCCATATAACAGAGATTTTTGTCATTTCGCATCAGTAAAACATATATTTATACGGTTTTTTTTTTATATACAGAAATCCAGGTCAGAAAATAGTTATTTAATAATTTTTTTCCTTATCGGTAATAGAGAACTCATATTCTTGAGAGGTAAAAAAAATAGTTGAACCGGAATGATAGAAATTTCCGTAAGCATAATTTCACAAGATATATTTAAAATGCATATAATTATTATCTCGATATTTTCTGATCAAGGAAGGCCTAGATCGTAATGCATACATGAAAAAAAAAGAAAATCAATTTTTAAAACAAACCAATTTTCTTAGAATGTGTGAATCACCTTCTCTAAATATATACACACAGTCTCACACACAGTCAAACGTGGATTCAAACTTATGCCTCCAGTAAAATTCTATTGAAATAATTGTATCAAAATTTAAATATCAACGTCATATAAGTAGTCTCTTTGGACTATGTAAAATTTATAATGTGATCCTCATTTAAGTTATCTTTAGCAATTTATTGCTTAGATAAAGTAAGGGTGCTCACCCAAAACATGATATTCAGATATGACAGTATCATTTATAAATTTCACTTAGTCAAATCTTTATACAGATTAATACTTTTGTCTAATTATTTTTGACAAACAAGATTTCATAAGCCAGATTTTTTTTTTAAAAAGTATTAAATATCTGGATGCAAAACTGAAATTAACTGAGTCATGCCGTTCAGGAATCAACAATTTACGTAAACTGAATGCATAAAGAAATTTTTTATAATTTTCTTACTAAATAATAATTTTTTAATTCTAGTCATATTGGTAAAATAGTATCAATGCCAATATTCTTCTCCATTATAATTCATTGTTAGCAGACCTTGAAGTTCTTCTTTTTTTTTTAGCTTTCCTTACTAAAATATTACTAACAAGTAAAAATTGCATGTCATAATATATATATATATATATATATATATATATATATATATGTGTGTGTGTGTGTGTGTGTGTGTGTGTGTACACACACATTTAACTAACATTTTACTATATGACTACAGAAAAGAAAACAATTAACTAAGTCATCTCTACGTTTCTCAGATGTTTATATTAAAGCAAATTTATCTTGAACAGAGTCCAATGTTTTATTTAGAAATTTATTGAAGGGATTTCTTTAGGCGCGTATTGCTGGAGAGTGAACTTGAATGATGATTTTTAAAAAGCTAAGCATTGTTACGCTCGGGTTTGTAACACTCGTAACAATGATAACAATACTTCTGAATGGTATAACAATGCTACTCATAACAATACTACTGAATCATTTGGGTTTAATGAGTCATGTATTGAGAAATTTGTGCAGTGAAATGTAGAGCATAAAATGGACAAATAATTCTAATGTTTACTATTTATGTTTCACTCAATCAAAGTGTAGAGAAAATTATCGAATTGATTCACAAAAATTTAGTTGCCTACACTGAAGCCGGATCAACTCTTCTGAACAAATTGCTTATTATTTTAAGTGGAAATTTTAATGTAGATTTTTCAAAGGAGAAATCATAGCCTTTAGTAGATTTTTTAAAATCAAAATTCAATTTGACTATGTCAAATGATCCAAATAAAAGCATGACAAAGTACGGAACAATGCTTGACGGAGTTTTTTTTTAATATTTAAATAATTTTGAATCTAAAGTATTTATAACCTATTTCAGCAAGCATAAACCTATTGCTTCCTTCTTATAATACAATTAGTTCACAAATATGATTGTATGTTTCTCCAAAAATATTATTTTATGAGTACAGACGTATGAATAAATAATTTTATACGACAATACTAATCCCCCCTTTTTTTTATTCATTGAACTAATCCCTGAAATAATATTACAAAATTTGAAGTTATCACTTCTATCGTGTGGTCATAAGCATACACACTCTCTTTTATTTTGTTTTATAAATACAAAATATCATGGAATACCATTTTTCATTTTAAAGAACATTGGATTTAAAAAAAAATAAAAGTTTTTTTTCTGAAACCCCAAGTTCATATAATTTTATTTTTGGACTATATATATATATATATATATATATATATATATATATATATATTCTTTTTACTTACAAAGATGAATTTGCATCTACATAGAAACACAAAAACGTATTGTGATTCCATGTCTTCACTTAATTACATCTAGTCATTTCAAGAAAACGCAATCAAGCGTTATGATAAGAATCAAGACATTTTAATCATGTGTGTGTGTCCTTCCTTTTCTTTTCCCTTATTTCCCTCACATTCAATTAAGAGTTAATCTAATTTGTCTCAGTTCTGAAGTAAATTAAAATTGCTTGGGTTGGGGAATAACTCAGTTTTCGACATATGATGAAATACATGTTGTAAATCTTAATTAATAATTGTTGTTTACCACGATTTTTGGAATGATAAACAACTTTAACGAAATGAGGAAAGGTATTCAGACATATTGATTTAAAAAAATGCGTGCTTTTATTTTATCTCGTAATGTACAGTAAATCCTGGTATTGTTCAATTATGAAATAAAATTATTTTGTGGGGTCAGATGAAAATAAATTAAAATGACATACATGAAATGATATATAAGTTGGCTCAAATTAGTATAGGGAGAGGCACTTTGAATTTGGCAATTTTTCTTCGGATTTGGTGATTTTTATCTAAATGTCATGGTGAGATATCGAATTCATTCTAAAATAAATAATAAATAATTCCGAAAAAAGTACCCCGGCGACTGCTTTTAGTAGCCAAAAAAAAGAACTGCGCCAAGTGCCCCCTCCCCCTATACTACACTTTAACCTATAAGTTATTTCTTTTAATGTGTAATACATTTAACCTCTAGGGAAAAAATTCAATAAATTTCTCTTTCTTTCTCTGTGTGTGTGTGCTTAGATTTCTTAAAAATTAATTACAATTCTTTGACATTTATTGAATTTCGTATCATTAATTTTACTTGTGTTTTCTCTCCTTAATTTTATTTCTACCGGGTGAGACTGGAAAAGGAAAAAAAAACAATTTGGTTATATATACTTAAAACAGTTTACCCCCTGCATATCTTAGTCCTGAGCCAAAGAATTTGCTTCAACTGCAGTAACTATTTTATTAATCAATTTACACATATATTTACGTCCTTATTTGACGCTTTTCTTTATGTTAAATAATTATAGTATGTGTGAATTATGGAATTATCTCTATATATAAATCCTTATATATTCTTTCGGTCCTTAATGACTAACTCATAAATAAAAAAAATTATACTGTTGGTATCTAAACGCATATTATGTAGTCTTTATAGAATAGACACTGATATGTAAATGAATTAGATTTTGGCTTTTCAGATGTTATTGTTTTTATCTAATCGAATTGAAATGCAACATTCTTTATTCATTCTTGTTATCATCTTTCCCATTTTTTATGCATTTTTTAAAATATATTAAAATGAAATATCCAAAATATTTTTATAACTATATGTGATGCATTCTATAAAAAAAACTATTGTGTTGCTCGGAAAGTAGTTTCGTTTTTTGCCGCAGAGGATTTAATTGTATTTTTTCACACTCACGCCGCATAATCATTATATGTTTTGAACGGTGATATCGCAAGGCTTACTTGAGAAAAAGTCGAATCGATTCTACTCAGTAGTTTTTAGTTGTGTGCCCTTTCAAATATGGAGGATGGAAAGCAACATTTTCAGCATATTTTACTTTTTTGCTATTGAAAAGGTGAAAATGTTGTTCAAGCAAGAAAAAAAATTAGCTGATGTTGTATGGAAAAGATCTGTTGACAGTACACCAGTGCCAAAACTGGTTTGTAAAATTTCACTCTGGCAATTTTATGTTGAAGATGCACCACGTTCTGGAAGGCCAATTGAAGCTGATTAAGACACAATAACGGCATTAATTGATGCAAACCGGGGAATAAAAAACCCGCGAAATCTCTGAGAGGTTAAATTTATCAAATTCAACTGCTTATGACCACTTGAAAGAGGCCTGTCTTTAACCTCATATCTCGAGGTTTGGGTTTCTCATGTTCTTCCCTGAAAGAAATTTGTGTCGTCGCATTGATGTCTGTGATTTACTTCTCAAACGTCAAGAAAATTAATATTTTTGAAGCGTATCATCTCTGCGGACGAGAAATGGATTCCCTATAATGTCATACGCAAGAGACCATGAAGTAAAACTAAGAACCGGCTCAAAGCATTTCTAAAGCCAACATTCATCAAAAAAGGATGATGTTTCTGTTTGATGGAAATTCAAAGGAATCGGAATTTTTTTTTTTTTTTTTTTTTTAGCTTTTATCGGAGAACACAACGATTAATTCGGAAGTGCACTGCCATCATCTGTACAAACTGAATGCCTCACTTAAACAAAAACGGCCAAAATTGATCAACAGAAAAGGTGTAGTGTTTCACCAAGATAATGCGAGACCTCATATAAGTTTGGTCCCTCACCAAAAGCTTTCACAGCTTGAATAGGATATACTGCCCCACTTACCATATTCTCTTAATCTGAAACTTTCTTACTATTTATCTGTTCCAATCTCAACGAAATTTTTTAGACAATAAAAGCTTTACTTCAAATGAAGAGATCAAAAATCATCTGGATCAGTTTTTTTCCTGAAAAGAATAAAAATTTTATGATCATGGAATCATGCTACTACCAGATTGATTGATTGAATATTAACTTCGCACTGTTTAGCTACACGAGGGCTTTTGGTGACTGACCACGTAATTTTGAACCATGGTCAAGTGACGTGGATGACACCTGAGCTGGCACCTCCCTCTCCTAACTACCACACCAAAGGGAGGACGTTTCAGCTCTCCACAGATTTAACGTGCATCGCTGCCCTACATGGCGGGACCTTAGTGGTACTGGGCTCAAACACGTGACAAGGCAAGCCATGGTCCGACACCTATACCACTCGGCTATCACGGCCACATGCTACAAAAATGGCAAAAGGTCTTCGACCAGAATGGACAGTATAAAATTTAATAAAATATTTATTCACAATATGAAAATTGTGCCCTTCACTTTCACAAAAAAATTACTTTCCGAACAACCCAATAGTACAAATTTTGAGGAAAATTATACTTTTCTTTTTTGCTTTTAAAATCAGAAATTACGCTATTTCACATAAAATGATGGTCATTTGGGTACAGAAATTAATATTTAAACACACCAAATATATTCAATTAAAAATACTTCATGAAATTTTTGCTCAACTACTGAATTATCCAACTAAATACTTGAACTTAAAACAACTTAATTCTTCTTCAAATCAACTTTACCCAGAAACTTTCTTCCCAATTGTTAACAGACCACGAGACTTTCCCCACTCATTCAATTTGATAAACTCATCAAGACTGAAATAATGAGCACCAACATCCCTTGTTTCTTTCACCCGACACATTATCCCAAAATCGGGTAAAGTAGGAACAGTGGGGTCGATGCCAGGCACTATCCCCCAAACTTCAAACCTGGCACCGGACCAAGAAAGTCCTCGACCCGGTTATTGGGGGAGAAATCCAGAAACGTCACATTTCACAACGTAACAACAGAAGAGCCTTTTCCAAACGCAAATCAATAAAGTGCCAGATTCTTAGGCTGAAGTCTGCCCGTTCGCCTTTTATTTTCTTTGGCATCCCGCGTGTAATTCTGGAAGATAGCTTTTGTGTAAACGCTGGCAAAGAAATCCTTCGGTGGGTCAAGCGATGGTAGTTGTGTTTGTTTGGTTTGATGCTTTTCTGTGTCCCTTGCTGAAAGGTGGCTAGTCTTAACGATATTTTTACGTCTTCTTTTACGTTAAGCTTGATGAAGACTTACCATAACACCCAAGAGATTTTGTCAATCGACTTTTTTGTCTTTTTTATTTGTGTGTGATACGATAGTTTTTATGGAGGAAAAAACTGTATAAATGGAAGTAAATATATATATATATATATATATATATATATATATATATATATATATATATATATATATATATCGCATGAAGCTATATTAGATACTGATTTTTGTTGTCTTACAGAAAATGTTTTACTTGGATAAACAATTATTTCTTTTAAAGGAAAAAAATCATGAAATTCTACTAAAGTAATATATTTTCTGCGACTTTTTTATTCCGGGGTATATTTTAAAATGTTTTTTTGTAACATTTGCCTGTAATTAATTTGTAAATATTTATAAACTTAAAAGTGTTCACACTTAATAGTTGTATTACAATTTTATTGCCTTTAAAATATTTTCTGCGATGAAAAATAAATTGGTTAAAGTTCATGATAAAAATAAGTAATTTCCATAAGAAATTTTATGAAAAAAGTTGAATTTATTATTTTTTTAAAGTTAAGTACATACTATTATAAATCTATGTATATACATATATACACTGCTGGACAATTGCTAAGGACGGATAACACTATCATCCATAGCAACCACAAAATGAAAGGAAGCAAAATGTGGAAAATTAGAATAAGTGCGGGATATTAGTAAGAAGAAGTATGAGTATGCAAATTTTTTTCCACATCTGTTCATCACGTGATAGCGTTCATAAGATCTTTAAAGGTTTTGACGCGTGTGGACAGTTGTTGTTTCAAGTCAAAGTTTTACAGGAAAGATTTAATAGACGAACTTAAAATTTTGGCATGCCTTCCCGACATCACATAGACGATTTTATGCGTGGCCGAATTATTGGAAAGATCGAAGAAGGGCGAAAAATAACAGATGTTGCCAGGGAGTTCGACATCGCTCACAGCGTTGTTTCACGGCTGTGGAAGTCATTTAAAACTACTGGAATGTGTAGTAGACGGCACGGGGGAGGTCGTGTAAGAAATACGACACCTGCAGAAGACAGATATATCGTCCTATATTAGCAAAAAGGAACAGGCGCACCACAGCTCAGCAGGTGGCAAATCAGTTTCTTGCTGCCTCAGGAAAGCAGATCTCCCGAAAAACTGTTGCCAGACGTTTGAGGGGAGGAGGACTATACGCACGCAGACCTGTTGTGTGTATCCCATTGACCAGACAGCACCGTACTGTCCGTTTGCAATAGTGTCGTGAGCATCACAATTGGACTGAACAGGACTGGGCATGCGTACTATTCTCAGATGAGAGTAGGTTCAGTCTGTCATCGGATTGTAGACGCCAACTGATCTGGCGCGAGTGGTACTGCTTATCGTCCAGAAAATATCCAGGAAAAGGACCGATATCCGACATGCAGTATCATGGTGTGGGCCGGCATCATGATCAATGGCCACACGCGCCTACATGTGGTTGCGAATGGGACTATGACGGGCCAACGATACATTGATTAAGTTCTACTTCCTCATGTTCGTCTTTTCCGTGGTGCTGTCGGTGATAAATTTGTTTTTATGGACGACAACGCAACATGTCATCGAACACTCGCTGTTCAGAATTGTCTAGACAGCGAGGGTATTCAACGTCTCGTATGGCCAGCGCTTTCTCTAGATCTAAACCCCATTGAAAATGCGTGGGATTCTTTGGGGAGGCAAGTTGCTGGTCGAAACTATCCTCCGACAAACAAGAACACCCTCATCCGTGCACTCACAGAGGAATGGGATAAATTGCCTCAACAGCTGCTGGATAATGTTGTGCAAAGTATGGTACGACGTGTGGAATGTTGCATCACACTCCACGGTGGTCATATCCCGTACTGATACATTTCTTTAAGGTGCCTGCTGACTTTTAGATGCATTGTTCCATTTTTCCATACGCAGATCAAATGAACATTTTTTTTTCTTTCAGATGTTTCACAGCTTTTGTACTTTCCAGAACAATAAATATTCTTTATTCTAATGTCTGAACAGTGTGGTAACTATATTTTATCCTACTAGGCCTCATGTCTCGCTTAATGTTATGCTACATAGCAATTTGTGATCCGTCCTTAGCAATTGTCCAGCAGTGTATATCTATATCTATCTATCTATCTATCTATCTATCTATATATATATATATATATATATCTGTTATCGTTGATACTGCATAGAAACTTCTTTGTGTTGCTATCTTTTTAGGTCAGAGTTTAGTAATTATGAAAATATAAGTAATAGTCGCAGTTCTACTGAAAATATATCCATTTAATGTATATATTTATGCGAGTAACATTCTTGTAATAACACGATTTGCTTTAAATCTTTTATTACTAAGTAGGAATTAATACGATTTTAGCTTTTTATTTTTAAATTAACTGATTTCCATTTTCAAAATTTCTAAATTTGTTTTGCTATGCATCCGTATTTATAGTATAATGTTTGTTAATAATTTTATTAATGTATAAATGAGATGAGAACTTTTTAATGCGCATTTTGTATCTACTTTCTCCAACCCAATTTGATTATCCGAAACTTTACATAAGTAGACTTCATTATGTTTTACACCTAAAATATTTCGAAAAAGTTTTAAGAACCATAAAATCTGGTTTGTAATGTACACTTTTAACACAAAATAAGATCCAAATTTACGGGCGTGCGTTATACGCGAGGTACAAAAATGAAAACTTTAAAAATAAAAAAAAAATGAGCACACAGAAAAACTACTTTTATGACTTCTACATACATCGAAATATCATTTATTTAAAAGAAATGGCATACATTATGAACTTAAATGATTTTAGCTCTAGAAATATACTATTCTTTTCTAAGGCTCGGAAAAATATCTCTAAGGAATGACTTCAAAACATTAGGGTATTGCGCACACATACATTTCAGTTTTCTTCTTAAAAGAGAGGGCACGGTTTATGCTTTGAATATTCCTAAAAATTAAACATTGCATCGTCAAAGTATAGGCATGCGTTATACTCCGGATTTTACTGTAAGAATTTTTGACGATATATTTCGCAGAACATTTATTATTCTCAATAAAAATTTATATCAATTTGAAAATTAGCACACGCATACAACCTGATTAATGAGTAATTTGATTCTTGTATGTCTCGAACACAACAAACAGAGAATAGGTTTGATATTGTCAGTATAAAATTTTACAGGTATGTATACTCATACAATATAGAACTAAAAATTGCTTTCCATCGAAATACTTATTTTAAAAAGTTTTTAAACTAAAATTACTGCGAACATCTCCAGTATAGTATTTTTCGATATAATTATAAAATAAAACCATTTATCCAGAATTTTTAATTAATTTTACTTCGTTTCTAAAGGTAACATAATCGAAACGAAAGATACTTTGTGATGTGTAGTCTTCAACTTCCTTAACTTATATCTATTCCACATGGGGGGAAATATAATTTCTGCTTAGTGTCTTGAATTTTGTCTGGCCGCTTATATCGATTTTTAGCTTTACGTAAACAAGCTTTCGGAGAAGGCAAACTTAAAGAAGGGGAGGGGAGAGGATAAAACAGAATTGATGGAATAATGGTCATTCCTGTTATCGTACGTCCATCCCAGCTGCGACGGAAAATAAATGACTTTGTAGTTGTGAAAGAAGTTTAGTCTGCGTAGAAAGTTCTAGCTTTGCTGTTTATGTAATAGTTAATGTATGCTTATGTACGATATGCTAAACTTTATTCAAAATTATCACATCTCCAAAAAATTAAAAATGTTGATAAAAACTAGTTTATTGGCCAAAATCATATGTGTACAAAAAATTCATCAATATACTAATAATCAATATATATATATATATATATATATATATATATATATATATATATATATATATATATATATATATATATGTGTGTGTGTGTGTGTGTGTATGTATATATATGTATATATGTATTGGGGTGTATGTGTATGCATATAAGTATATATGTATACATGTGACAGCAGTAGCCGAGTGGTCATGGTTACGAGCTCTCGTGGCTGGCATTCTTGAGTCGGAATCCAAAAGACACTGAAGACCCATCATGTGTAATGTCTGATTCAAGTTAAACTTGTCAAGGCTCAAAATTCTCCCGTTGGCATGATGTTGAGCAGGGAAGGCAAATCTTTTCGGATTGACCTGCCATTATTTCTACAGGAATGTTTAATGAGGTAAAAACGTGCCTCTAAATAATTTTGGCTTATGATTATTGGGAAATTATAAAACTAAATACCTAAAACTCAAAACTCTTTATTTATAACAAAAAATACATTTTGCACTAAATAGTAGTGAATGTTTTAGAAAAATGTGTAACTCAAATTAATGTAACATTAGTGGGACTTCTGTTGTTGCAGATTGGATGACAAGTAACTTATATTAGGATTGTAAGGTGTTACTTTTAACAGAATGCATGTTGAATTGGAGTCATCTGCCAAACGGTTCCTAAGGGAGTCTTTAATGTTATTCGTTTTTGAAAATAATGACTCACGAGCATAGGTAAATAAAAGTATTGTTAAAATGCTATAAGCCAGATTTTTCAAATAGTTAAATGTATTTGGAATCAAATTCCCGCCACCCCGCAACCGATCACTCGCGTTTTTTCGTAATACTTCATAGTGAACTTTGTTATTTTGAACGGTGGAGTGCCCAAAATATTGTGACGCGTGCTATAAGTACCTCACGGCCCATTGGTTTGCCCTCCTTGGTGTAGAAGGTAGGAGAGTGGTGTTCAGAGCTTATGTGTCGTCCTCGTCACTGACCCGTTGCTCAAAATTACGAGTTTCGTCGCCAATAGTCCTCATGTTGTTCTACAATGCGACTTAAATCAAATCAAATATGTGTATATATAAATACTGCTGGGCATTAAAATTTAAGCAACAGGAAGCAAAGAAATGAACAACACTTTACGTATTGATCTATACAGCATAGCAGAAAGAAAACATGGCTAAATTCGTAATTAATTTGATGGTATCCAGTGTGGTCCAAAATCAGTACACCCTGCTATCACCTTTAGCAGGTAAAGCATCGAACCGAAATGGGCTTGCATGTCAGATGTGTGCAAATCATTCTATCACGTTTTAAATCTATACCACTCTTTATTAATCGTAGAAGCTGAAAGTGGTGGTGGTCCATTCTCACAAGAGCCCATGAACTATGTTTTCAATCTGGATCAGATCTGAAATTTAAAAGTAAATGCATAACTTTTGAGGATTTTTCACTGAATTGAATTATTGATATTTCGGATCTTAATAGAACTCATAAACAACTATACTCTGTAGAAGCAATTTGGACAAATTTGGTACCAAATAGTCGCTTTTCAAATATTTTCCCGGTCATTATTTTTGTAGGAATACGTCCTGCCTGTGACTCAAAATTCAAATAAATCTCCAATAATATACATTTTATTTACATTACATATAATACAAATTTTTCAAATTTTTTGGAAAACAAAATATTTATTAAATTTTGAGAAAATAATCTTATATATTTCTTAGCATTCTCTTTTTAAAAATCAAATTGTCGGCAAATTGTTTGATGTCGTTCATGTTGCTATTCATTTCACCATTGGAATGTACATATAAATAACTGCACATACTTTCCTCATTTCGGATAACTTGGGAACACGAACTGTATTAGAAATTTCATTTTCCTCGTTAAAATCTGCATCGATAATATTTTTTGAGCTTTGAACAAACTCCAAAATTTCTGTGTCTGCCATAATTTTAAACATTATCATTATCACATTATTATCATCTACTCCAGGGATGGCAATCCAGTAGCACGCTTGTCATCAGTGGCACTTGACACAATATTTTGTGCACGCCACTGATGAAAATTGCTAGCATTTTATTTCAAAATAAAAATGTTCACTATGAAAAATTGTGAACAAACGTGAGTGAATTGTCGTGGGCGGAGGGGTGCATGTTTTCGTTTTTAATTGTCTCTTAGTAATTGTCTTAATTACATTGTTTATATGGCATAGTTTATCTACGCATAGCATACTCAATTTCGTCGACCCAACTGTACTTTAAAGCTTATTTGTGGTACAATTACGATTTTTAACTGTTATTTAACATGTCTAATTCAACAAAAGAGCAAAACAATGCAAGGTAGTAAGTGTGACAGAAAATTTCAAACTTGATGAATATAGAAATATGGAATGCTTAGTAAATGTGACAAAACGGTTTGTGTTTCATGTTCTGGAACAATGGTTTGCAGACCATCGTCTGTAAAACGGCATTTTGAAACCAATCACAAATCTCCTTGTCAAAAAAGTGAATCATAGCAAAAAAAAAAAAATCATTACTTAGAAACCATTTGGCAGATGACTCCAATTAAGCATGAATTCTACTAAAAGTAACATCTTACAATCCTAATGTAAGTTATTTGTCATCCGATCTGCCACAACAGAAGTCACACTAATGCTACTTTAGTTTTAATTACTACATGTATAAATAAAACATTTACAACTATACAGTACAAAAGGTAGTTTTTCGTTGTAAATAAAGATTTTTAAGTTGTTATAGTATTTAGTTTTATTACTTTCCAAATGAACGCATGTCAAAATTATTTGGCGGCACATCTATACCTCATTAAACATTTATTTAGAAAAAATGGCATGTTGATTCATTAAAGTTCGCCACCCTTGATCACATTTCAACGGATTCTTCTAATGATACAGCAGGACAGTTCTCAATAATATATAAATTTTCTCTAAAAGATTTCCGAGAATGGAAAACATTTCGTGTTAAGCAATTTTCGATTCTTATTGAGAAAAAAAATACATAGTAGTTCGTCAAGACCTTTGTATATTATTTCTTGTGAACCGCGCGATATTTCGTCTTAAGCGTTTTTGCGTTAAATTATTTTACTGTACACGGAAAATTTAAATATAACCTTAATTTTTATTTTCTCAGCTGCAGATACAATGCTATTCCAGTATTTGTTCTTTTTTTTATATCGCTTTGAAGTGCTATTTCGAAACTAAGCGGCAAAAGTCTTTTTAAAACTTTCTCTAGCATCCCTCGAGATATAGACAGTTAATATCTTTATGTGGGATATAGAGCGACAAAGGCTATTATCCTCTCTCGAGATACAATTCACGAATGTCTAGCTGAGTGATTATGGTCAGTAATACGTGACTGACGTTGTTTCTGGTTGTGGTTAGATTCTTTATTCCACTAACAGAACATCGTATAAGTGGGCTAATATATGTCAAATTTAGGCAGGTTTAAATTACACACTGGTTTATTGTGGATAATGGAGGATGGGGTGCTAACACAGATGCCATCTTCGTCATTTGACGGTTTTATTATTAGGAGGCTCATAACCAGTAGCTCTCATTATTATTCCAATTGTGATGTTAATAAATAATCAATGAAGCAGCCCTAGTTATATTTTGAGAACTATTGATACAAAACATCGCATTAGTTGTTGTTGTGTGTTTTTATCTTGGGATACATATGAAATACAAGTGGAAGAACAGAAACATGCAATAGCAACAGAGGAATGTAGACATCTTTTATTACGCATGAGGATCTCAGCATATAACAGAAGGGGTGCGCTGCTTTCCATTCGAGTGAGTGAGTGAGTGAGTGAAGATTAACGTCGCACTGTTCAGCTACACGAGGGCTTTTGGCGACGGACCACGTAATTTTGAACCATGGTCAAGTGACGTGGACGACACCTGAGCTTGAACCCCCCCTCTCCTAACTACCACACCACACCAACGGGAGGACGTTTCAGCTCTCGACAGATTTAGCGGGCATCGCTGCTTTACACGCTTTCCATTCGAGACGGGAATCCATTACAGACGAAAGTCCTACTTCTTTTCCCGAAGAGAATTCAACCATACCTTATTCGGGATTCGAACACAAGCCTACTCGATTACAAGCCGAGGGTCATATCCACCATACTGGCTGGGCGGCATTGTATTAGTTCAGTGTTTCTCAAACTGTGGGGCGCACATCCTAGGGGCGCGAGCATAATGAAAAGTCGAAAGCAAAAGATTATTTAAAAAAATTATTAATTTTCTGAAAGTAAACAAGCGAAATGCATTCATATTTATATGAATCATATTCATCAATATTCATATACTGCTCAATGCATTTTATAGTTAATTTAACCATACTAAGTTAAGAACGTTTAATAATTACCAGTAACCCCACATGGGCTCTTCATATATAAAATTAATTTTTACATATAACACTTATCCTGATGATTTCTCCGGTTTATGATTAATTATTCCAATGCCGATTTAAAATTACGTGATTCGTTCCACAATATCACGGTTTAATACGTAGACGGGCGTATGTTGTGTATTAGGGGAGGGGGGTAGTAAAGGAATAAATAATCAAATCCCCTGAAATAAGTAAATCTTTTGCAAACACTGTCCAGGTAATTTTATTGCATTCCAAAGCTTTTGCAATTATTTTACGGATAGCAATTCCCAGAAAAGATCGTACTTCGGAAAGACGTGTATATACGTCAGGGGTAATTAAAGCACTGGCTGAGTGAGACGTTTATATACGCTGGCAGCACTTAAGAGGTTAAAGTAAAATTATAGGTTAAGTGTCAAAATAAAGTATTATAGAATTTAATACATTGTTATTGTTTGAGGGAGGAGGGGGGGCGTGATGAAAATTACGATTGAATATTGGGACGCAAATATTGAAAGTTTGAGAAGCACTGTCTTAGTTTAGGAATCAAAATGAGTTTTTTTTTGTTTTAGATATCAATATACTTAAACAATTTACTTATGTACCAATGTATAACAATATCGAGGACAACATGATAAGAAAAATTTTTAATAAGTTAGATACAATATGACTTATATGTGACATTTATACAGCAATCTTTCCTGCTTTTATCTCCTATAAAGTTTGGATGAAAAAAATAATAACTTCGTATATACAAATGAAAACTATAAATAAAAAGAAGATTGATAAAAAACAAGGCATAAAAAATTAGACTAATACATGTTCAAAAAATTCTTTTTATTCTTTATAACAATCAGTTCATTATAATAGTGAGCACTTGCTTCGGGCAATCTTAATCTTTCTTCTCATATTTGTCTGTTTAAAATAAATTGAAACAAATTATGCTTTACAGACAATTAAACCTAGAGTACGAGTATTCCATATCATTAAAAATAATTTTGTCTTTTGAATATTTAAAAAATCCGGTACTTCATTTCCATTAACTTCAAAGAAAAGTAATTAAAAATGAATAAAGATGTGAAAATTAGATTGCATTTTCTCCAGCCTCCAGATTTTCATGAATTAAAAATACTTATTTCAGTTCATGAAAAAACGTTTTCATCATTTTATTTTTAAATAAAAAAATTCGAGATAAATTTGGAATAATAAATACAATATAATTGCAATATTTCTTTTAATTATGTAACAAATTTTATGAAAAGAAAACATGTATTTAGTCATGAATTGTAATTAAAAACTTTTAAATAAAACTACACTTCATGTTTGACAAATTATTAAATATTATTTCATATTGACTGACAAGTGCCATTTTAAATTCAAGCACAGCTTTAGAAGCTCTCTAATTTCCAGGGGGCTTTTCTTAGTTAAGGCAGAATACATAAATTATGTAGCAAAAATAAGGTACACCATAAGTTCTATTTTGCCTACTTATAAAACATGATTATTCAAGGTACGGAATAAAAAATAATTTTATACCGGTTGCATATTTAAATATTTTGTATTAAAATTCATCAAACAGGGGTTATCATGCTTGATAAGTAAGGTTTTATTTGCTGGCAACACAATTTCTTTTATGTCAGCTTTTTATAATTATTTAAATTTATTCAGGCTTAGATATTTTCAATTTTTTTTTAACTGAAATGCATAGTAAAATGATACAATTCAATCAGCAGAATATTTTTTAAATAATAGCCTCTTTATAATATCTTTTTTATATAAATAAAATATTAAATTATGTATATATAAGCAAAGTTATACTATTTCAAAAATCTTGATATATGACCCCAAAATTGTTCTACGCGATGATTTTTAGAAGAAACAGCTCTCGAATTCTTGATTTGATCAAACTAAAGATTTTCGAGTAAATTATTAAGCTTTTCACACCATTCAACGATTTTAACATGCTTAGAACTTAAATAAGTTATAACCCAGTAGAAAAAGATCTAGTGGAATGAAAATGGCGCTTGTGAAAGTGTCAATACACTTTCAAAGACCATTTTTAGTTATAATATCAAGTTTCCGTTTGGTTTAGTAGTATAATTCAATCTAAAGCTTTTATGTTTAAGAATCTGAATGTTTCCCGTACTTTAAGGCTGTTTTCGCCATATGTTCGACAGTGTAAACTTAACGCGGAACACATTTTTGGACAGAAAAAATGCTTCAATTGTTATGAAAACTTGTGACACTGTAATTCGTGCATTTGTTTGTTGCATAGTGTTTTTTAAATTTTCAAACTATTTCATAAATAATCGGGTTTTTTTTTCTTTTTACATGTAAGGGGATAGTTCATTTAGCATTACGGTATAGGAGAAAAAATACGAAACACATTTTATAAAAGAAAACATGTGTCAACTCGAATAAAAATGAGTAGTAAGATAAAATAAGTGATTCTCTTCTGAATAGTGAAGCGAGAATATATATATAATATTATTGTGTGTGTGTGTTGAGTACTTTTATATCTGAAAAAAATATTCCGAATCTGGGTCCTATTCTTTAACATTAGCCGAAGACGGCCTTAATAAAAGCCAAATTGTGAATGAATGTGAAGACTTTTATATTACTTGATCACAAAATTCTGATACCCGTGTAGAGACCGGGTGAAAAAGAATAGTCCCTATGTAGATCATGTATGTCGTAAGAGCTGACTGAAATGGATACTATGTGTCTGGGGGTATCACCCTGCCCCCGGGGATTATATCGGGAGACTAGCCCTCCTCATATAATCTCCGGAGGCTGGAGGGAGGCTAACAACCCCACCCTGGAAGAAATACCTCGCTACGAAATCTAAGGAAAGAAATGCCCGTTTATCTTATGAAAAATGACTTGGAAAGAACTTCGGGACATTGCGCTTTGAGACACGGATTGTTTGTACATTGTATTTTAATAAGGGTCTGCATTTATAAAAACAGAAGAATTCTACAAGTATAATATTAACCTACTTGCCATGCAAGAAATGAGATGGCTTGGTGAGAGATTTATTGAGAAAAGAAGCCACGCAATATACTATACTTGAGAAAAGAAGAAACTTTTGGAACTAGGTTTCTATTGAGAAATAAAGTAATGCACTTAGTAATTGATTTTATTCCAAGTTCGTCTCGACTGTAAAATTCATTTAAGGAGTAAATTCTTTTTTTACTTTAGCATTGTTAATGCTCCTGTACCTACGACAAAGGAAGATATCTTTTTTAAAAGATGTTTGTGCACTATATGTAGAACTTGTCCAGAACATGGTGTTTAAATCCTTTTAAGAGTCAAGGATTGCTTCAGTAGGCAGGGAGAAGGAGTTTTGGCAAACTGTAGCACAAGGTTTTACATTGATTGCATTTTCTTTTATAATGCTACAAAATTATCATGACAATTACACTATAATAAAATTTTTAATTGTAATATTTTTTTAAATGATCTTAGATTTTCATTCCTCAAAAACTATTAGATGAGAATAATGTTATGAAGAAAATACTCTGTTAACTAGACATATTAGTTATCTGTATTATTCATTTTAAGAAACGTATTTTATTAATGTTGCTTTGAATTGATTTTACGCGTAAAAGCCTGAATTCTTAATCAATTTGTATATATTGTCTTTTTGATAGAAAAAATGTAAGCTAATAAATATTTTCAGTATTTGTTTTTAATTTTACGCGTAAAGAGAGAGAGGCTTCACAAAATCGTAGAATATGCTTTTGAAGAAAAATTCCAAGTTATTGCAATTTGTATAAATTTATAATACAATCAAACAACAACATAATTTTGAAAAATTAGAGAGCATACCTAGTGTTCCATTTTGCATCGAGATTAATGATTCTGAATACATTATTTAAGGTATATAAAGAATAAATAAATCATTTTAACTTTACTTATTTTTAGTTGAAAAGTTGCCTTAATAGCGCTTAATTTCGATTTCGGTATAAACTGAAAAAAATATTGTTAAAAGTACTTTTATCTTTCATGTAAAACATGCTTCTTGTTAAGATCTTTTCAGGGGGGTTTTCACCCTTGGTGACGGTAATTTAATGAGGTAGTGACAAATTTCTGCCCCTAGGATATTCAATTATTTTACTCGATACTATCTTGCGATAATGCCTCCACGTCTTCGCATGGCATGTTGTATAGTTTTGAACAGCAAGATAACCCTTTTGGTGTGTTTTCGTTGAAAAAAATTGTTCAAAATTAGTAAATTATTATGTATTGCAGTTTTAATATATATTAACTGAATCAAACAAAAAAACCCATACTCATGTAAACCAATGAGGTAGAAAATTCCTTAAATGATATATCATGCTGATAAATTTGAAGAGCGTATAAAAATATTAACTCTTCTGAGCCTAAAAAGTTGCTAAAAAGTATCTGGTATAAAATTCTGACACTTTGCTTAAAACAATTTATTCATTACTAAAAAAAAAAAAAAAAAAAAATTGGAATGAAAAAAATTCATATTTGCTTTAAAAAACCCTGTTCAATTTACCATTCTTCAACACGCTTGTTAAACTAATGATAAAGTATATTTACAAAAATATTTTGAATTTTTATAACGTGAACAATTACTTTTTAGACGCTGATAAAAGAAATTATTAAATCTCCTGAAGGAAGGTTTTTTTCTAACTTAAATATAAAAGTGTTCTTTTAATATGCGCATCGTTTTGTATTAATTAAAATCTTGTTTTGGAATTTTTTCCAGAAGCTCCCTAAAGGGAATTGTCTTTCTTATTTGAAATTTAGCTTATCGTCCTCTGCGAAGTATTAGATACATTTTTCTTTTTTCAGCTTGAAATTAAAAAGTCTTTAGAAGTGAACGGTCTCTTGCACGATATATTTATTATAAAACTCTCAATTATAATTTTTTTTAAAAAAAAAGTTTGGAGATTTTGTCAGGAAGAAAAAGGGAGAATAAGGAGAATTTTTTTACAATTAATCGTTTCTTATTGAAACAAAATTGCATATTTTTAAAAAAATGCTTTGAGAAACGGTTACACTGAATTTTTATTGTAAATAAAAATGCTTATTTAGTAAGGGAATTCAAGTGTCTATATATTTGAGAAAAATATTATTTTTATTCTTGCAAATAAGACTTTTTTTCTTCTCCATTTGACAATATACTTATGGTAGATTTATAATAATGTATACTTAAATTTGGAAGGGGGAATATAATTTAAATATGAATGAGTGTCAGCTCATTTTAAAAAAAGGAAACAAAAATTATGATTTGCTTTCATGCAGAAATCTTGGAAAAATTTCATAAAAATAAATCTTAACTTTTTATATTATTGATATTTGTGTCAATTAAATTTTAGCAAGACGCAAATAATTTTAATGGATATTAACATGTAATTAAATAAATATTTTATATATATATGCCGACCTTTTTTAATAACATAAAAAATAAGAATATCTGAACTCAATATAATTTATTGCTAATATGAAAATCATGAAATAATCAGCATATGTTTAGAAAAATAAATCGTTTCTGCGGGGAAAAAAATTTTAAATGTAATTTCGAAAAGAAATTTAATTTCATTATATCTATTAATTTATTTGAAAGTATATTGAGAGTATATTTCGAACTCATAATGTTAAATTATATTTGGTTGGTTGGAATTTTTTGCACTGAGATTTCATGGAACATATGAGGGCAAACACAACGTGAAAAAAAACTCTCTCATTTAATATGGTAGAAAATACATAAAGTAACTTTTTTACAATACATAAAATAAGTTTAAATGAATTTTAATTTATAATTATTGCTTTTAAAAACATTACATGTATTGAAAATAAATGAATGTCACACAAAAGAAAGGAGGTACTTGTGAACTAGAATTGCCCCAACCATGCCAGTTAAAGTTTTTAACTTAAGATTGAAAAAAAAGAAAATTTTAAGTCTTAAGCAAGTTTTTAACTAAAAACCAGATGAAATTAACGTGGAATACTTTTAGCAAAAAATAATGAGAAAAATTTACTGTAAATAGACAAAATTCGTAAAAATAAAGATTTCATATTTAGATACTTTTTTCGCATTCATTTGTAGAAAGATGTAAATTTAGTAATGGCAAGCTCAATGAAGAAAGGGGTAAACTGTGGTTATTTTTAAAAATTGTATTAAACATGGTCATAATTCTAAAAGGAAGTTTTTGGAATACTTTTACAAAAGAAATAAAATCCCATCTTAATATTTAAATGCAAAGAATTTTTTGACTATTGCTCTTTGAAGAAAAATGTGAAAGGAATTATTTTTGTGCAGAAATAAACATTTAAATTGATATTTAGAACTTTAACATGAGTATAAATCACACATATTTACGTATCAAGAATTGTGAACGAAATCAACGTATAAAGAATAACCACTAATTTCCAGTTTTCATACTTAAATATATTTTGATTAGTAATTTTCTATAATAGTAAAAATAAAACGTTTGAAACAAAAAAATTTTTAAGCATACATTTTTAAAATTACTTTTGATATTAAGCTTTATTTTTCTGCCTTTATTCCCCCATAACTATGAATAATGCATTTCATTATAACGAATTAAATATTGCTTTTAAATGCTGATGAGTATATTTCCTGAAAGCCTTCGAATAATCATTTGTTCGAATCAATTCTCTAAAGTACTTTCTGCATGCAGGAATCGCTTAACTGGTTTGCACGTACATGGTACGGGCTACCGAAGGTTGGTCACGACCATTTGAACGTACTCTGTACGGGCACTGATGTTTTCTTATTTCTATCTTTGTTTTGAAAATATTTTTAATTCTTATTGTGAAATTATTAATTATAGTATTTTTAAGAGATGCAGCTTGTCTATGGTACTGAAATACTTCTCATCCGGAATTTTCCATGCGTTGACGGTGGAAATTTTTCATTGAAAGTAGGTATTTAGACTCTTAAAAATATTCGATTAAGAATAGGGATTCGTAAGGCAATGTGCAATTTGTTGCATGGGAAGAAATTAAAATAGAAAAATAATTAAAAAGCAGATATTATCTATCTTCATTGCGATGCAAGACTTAGTATTATACCATGCTTCAGATTAAGTATACATAGATATATGCACACACACACACAATCCTCAACCGTTTGAAAGAGAAGTACGAACATGTAATTTTTGTGTAAGTACGAGAGAAATTCTTATAAGAATATGAAACAACCTTTATAGCATCCAAAGTGTACTTAAAAAAGAAAAACTTTATGAGTTTTTGTTTGTGTGTTCCACAGTTATAAAATTAAAAAAATAGCGTGAAAACTTTAAAAAATTGAAATTTAAAATAAAATATACTTCCCTTTTCGCATTCTCTTAAGTAATATGCTTAGTTATATGCAATAAAAATGTGCCTTTTCATGGAACATTTTGGACAAAAAAGGTTTAGCAGTTAATTACTTAAGTATAATAACAATATTATAAATGATTTCTCTTTTAGTTTCTAAATAATATCCCTTCTTAAACAATCTAATATTTTTGAATATATTTAATATCTTTCACAATAAAATCTTTAAAAAATTCGAGGTTTATGCTTACATGTGAATTAAAGAAATTGAATGGGTAAACAATCGTACAATTCAATATAATGAGATGATTGGAATTAACTATTAGGACCCTTCCATACGAGTTTACTTGTACCTCTTCTTACAGAAGAAGCAGACTGTTGAGATTTAATTTTGATTAGAAATCGCTAGGGTCCCATCACACGTGATCAACTAGCATTCCCTACTGTGCCCTCACGCCTTTGAGAAAACCATGTTATCTTACCTACTAGTTAAATAATCTAAAAGGAAATTATGGAAGCTATGCTCTTCACACACGGTTACTTGAATACTGTAAATTTTTATTGCTTCTTCATTGTACTTAAAAGTTTGCTACTTCCTTTTTCCCTACGGCACAAACTTTCCAATCAACTTTTGGGCAGAGTGTGGAAGGAATTCTATACCCTCTTCATACTAGAGGTTTGATGACAGGAAACAAGTTGACTGGCATAAATTTGCCTGGAGTATAACCGGTCTTACTGTGTTGATTGGGAAATCGTTTCTCATTTTTTCTAAGTAACTAATTCCTTTGCGGCAAGTGATTCATTCTTACGGAGAATCGTATGAATTTATTCTAGAAAGGGGGAGGGAGTCATTTTTAAATGTTATAATTCTTAAATTCTTAATGTATTACTTTTTAAACAAAATAGTTGATACTTTACTAAAATATTTATGTTGTTTATTGTGCTTAATACAATTACTAATTAGCATAAGAATAAGTTACCTCAAGTTATAGAAAAACATAACTAAATTGTCAATGTAAAAAAAAAATCAGAATTATTGAATCGGAACTTCTATGTACCTAGGGGATATAAAACACCTAAGCATGATTTGTGTTCCTGGACATCGAAGAAATCCACAGTCGTGACAATTTTCTTCCGCTTGTCAAGCATCTGCTTGTTATCGGAGAAGCTATTCTTCTATACATCGGAGCTGGAAATAACATTTATTGTGTCACTTCTGTCACGACTATCTTCAGATGAAGCGATAAATAAGACACGGTATGATCAGAAAAGGAAGTAATGAGAAAAAGAAGAAGAAACTACGAAGAACAAGTTTTGATAGGAGTATTGATTCCACTCTATATAGTATATAGGTATAAGCATAAAATATTTATTTTAGCTTAAGTATTTTTCTTTTGTTTGAAGTTTTTATCTACATTTTCGGAAGGATTACCACAAATCATAACATGCCTCAAGGGAAAAAAAAGATTTCTGTAAAATATTTAAAAAAGAAAATATATGAAGGCTGGTGAAATCGAATATCTGGGATGAAGGATTTTCAAAAATATATTTAGTCATAAAAATATTTTTAAATTTGGATGATTTATAACGCATTTTCAAAATTGCAATCATTTTCATTGCAGTATAAATGAAAATTTAGATGCATATAAATATAAAAAGCTGAAAAAGACCCCTTAACTTCAGTATTCATAATTACTTTATGAGTTGTTTGTCACTTGTAAATAATGAAACTATAAATCTTATAATTCTTTATTAGAGTTAATTAAACTATTTAATCATGACTATAATGCAAAAATAAAAATGTGTTCCAATATCTATCTATCTAAATGTATATATAAGTGTACCTTTTTTCTTCACTTTCTTGTGCTATTATGTCGAAATTTTCTGCTGGATGGGTAAGGTTAGGATCCTGTAAAGCAAGCTTAACCCTATTTTACTGTCCTTATTCAGTGACATCTCTACTAAACAAAATGGTGTTTCATTTTGGTCTACACTGCTCAAAATAATTAAAGGATATTGCGGTTTTAGGTGGATCTTGTGGCTGGGAAACTTTTTAGCTGATTGATACATGGTCGACAGACGTAGTAGGTTATATGAGAATAAACTACAATTGTTTGGCAGAAAAAAAATGCATTTTATTGCGCATTTGTGTGCAAAAGAAAAAAAACACAATTTGTGCATATGAGAAAAAAAGAATAAGAAAAGGTGTTTTCTTCAAAGGAAATCATTTTCAGTAAGGTGTATGGTTTCCACGGATGGCCAGTAACGTTGAGCACCTTCTGAGGCATGGAGTCAATGAGGTTGTTAATCCCGAATTGGGGTATACTGTCCCACTCTTACAGAAGAGCTCTTTCCAGTTCTTGGAGAGTTTGTGGGGGTGGTTGGCGGCCAGCAACTCGTCTTTATAGAGCGTTCCAAACGTGCTCTATTGGATTCATGTCTGGAGAACACACTGGCCATTCCATTCGTACGATTCCTTCCTCGAAAAGAAATCCTCCACTAGGTTAGCACGATGTGGTCTGCAGTTATCGCCCATAAAAATGAAGTCATCTCCGATTGCTGCAGCGTAAGGGACTGCAATAGGTCTGAGGATCTCATCCCTATATCAACTAGGAGTCGGAGGTCCATCTCGAATGATGTAGAGGTCTGTGCGCCCGTTAATGGAGATGCCACCATACACCAACACTCCCCCACCGCCAAATCTGACACTTTCGTGCACAAACGCAGGATTATTCCTACTGCCACGGTCCCTCCAGGTGAAAATGCGCCTATTATCCGGATGAACAGAAAAACAGGACTCGTCAGAAAAAAAGAACATTGCTCCATTCATTTCTCCTCCAGTTCACATGCTCTGTTGCCCACTCCCTGCGGTCGCGACGATACCTTGATGTTTGTCTAACACATACCATCGGTCGACGAGCTTACAGATCTACACCATGGAGCTGGTTTCGGACAGTCTGAGTTGAAACCATGGTGCCAGTAGCCGAGCTAAGGTGTTGTCGGAGAAGAGTAGCGTTCATATTTCGGTGTCTCCGAGCCGTTAACACTAAATAACGATCTTCATTGGGCGTTGTTGTCCGTCTACGACCTTGTCCTGGTCTTCGGCCTGCACTTCCAGTCTCGAAAAAACGGTTCCAGATCCTGGAAATCACACTTTGTGACATTCCAATGGCTTGCGCTGCTTCGGCTTGAGTTTGGACAACTTCTAACCTGCCAACAACTCTCCAAGCTTCTGAATCGGTTAAATGACTTCGCTGAGATATCGTTCTCATCGAAACAAAGCAGTCACTGAATGCCGATCATCCTTGTCTTCATTTCAGTTGAAAGTCAAATTTTATTCGCTGCCGCTGAAGTGACGTTTTTGACGTCGAACTCAAAATCAGCATACTCCACAGTTTGAAAATTAGAAAAATTTGCATTTGTGATTCTCTTCTTTCATTTTCGGCAAAAAAAAATTCGCTTGTATCTTTATTTTATATAAAACTTACAATATCCTTTAATTGTTTTGAGCAGTGTACTTATATCTAGACGAGTTTTGATATGTTTCTTAAAATCCAATTTCATTCATTCGTAGCTTCGCAGGAATTCCTCTTTATCATCTATTATTTTATTTTATTATACTACATACCTATATATATATATATATATATATATATATATATATATATATATATATATACCATAGGTATGTAACCTTTTTATTAATAATAAATTTATAACTTCTATCCATTATATTTCATTAGATTTCGATCCGTATTATAGGCCAAAAAGGATAAGGTTGGCAAGCCATAAAACTGAACAAGTCCCATTTTTTTTAAAAAGAGGTCCTCAGTCAGCAATATTAATAATACTTCAGCGCATCAATATCTTAAGGATTTCCAAAATCTCAATAATCTATTTTTAATTTTGTGGGTTCAAGTCATATATATATATATATATATATATATATATATATATATATATATATATATATATATATATATATATACATACATATATATATATATAGAAGTAGGCGGCGCTACTGCAAGCCCCTTGCATCCCCCTCCCAGGTGGCTTCGAAAGGGAAACAAGGGGCAATGTCTCCGGCAGCAGAAAAAGAAAACTCAAAAGACACAGACCCACGACGACAGAGAAGAAACACCTCTTCAAATAATGAACTGAGCCATTTAGGCAAAGACGCGCGTTTAAATGTTTCACTTCATTAATTGTTATTCCCCATTTCTTTATTCTTGTTTAAAAAATAAACAGATTATTCTGTCAAAACCCTTTATCAGTTTATCCCAGTAACAACATAGCACACACACATATGTGTGTGTGTGCGTGTGCGTAAAGCCGTTGGCCGTTTGTTTCTGAATAAGCGGAGAACTTCTGATTTCCTTTTACTCTTCTTTATTTTTACATGCAGCATCAAAGGAGTTACGACAGCACAATAAGCTTACGAATACACAAAGACATAACGGATAACGAACTGCAGATATTTACACATATTCAAGACGAAGAGCTGGATACAAAAACACAAACGGCGACGATTATATGATGAAAGCAAACAGACAAAGAGAGCGACCACAAAAGATTTTCGCTTTCTATACCGGCAGTGACAATCGCGTGACTATTTTATAAAAAGAGATTTGATTGGTTAAAATGGGCGGGAAAGGGATTTCTGATGTAATAATAGAAGTAGATTGTGATTAAGATTAGGTCGCTAGTTTTGAAGCTAAGAATTAAAGTTTATTTATAGATTATTAAAAAGAGTTAATTGAAAGGATGTTAGAGGGACTTACATATCTAATATATATTATAAATTCGAAAGTTTGTGAGGATGCTTGTGGGTCTTTCACGCAAAAACAACTGAATGGATTTTAATGAAACTTTACAGTAATATAGCTTATACATCAGAATAGCACATAAGCCATAATTTATAGCATAGACTATAATTTATAAAGATATTGTATGAAGTGTCCAAAATATAACGATATTTGTCAAGTAAGTAGAAAAAAATTCTGTCATCTGCTAGCAATTCTGGCGTGCGCTGCAAAAAAGTCAACGTCAGCATATATCTACCTTTTGTTTGTGAAAGATCTTTTTTGTTTTGGCTACACAAGGTACTCGCTTCTAATTAATTCCCCTGATCAGCTTAATGCCTATTTTTTTTATTTCAGAATAAAACTAAGTTTTGAAGGGAGAGGTTGTTATAAATCTCTCTTTATTTTAATGTTTTTTTATGATTTTATTATGCACATTTGGTCGTAAGAAATTGATCTTTTTTCCAAATAAATGCTTTCATCAGTTCTGATACTTAAAGTAAATAAACTTTCTCTTTCACACTGCATCATTTGGGCAAATTTTCAAAATTTGTTTGTAGTTAGCAGTTAATTATAACGCTATAATTTTAATTGAATATGCAGATATAATTATTTTTATACTTAAAAACACAATAACTACTGTACTGTATTTTTTGGAATGTGAGAGTGAGTGAATATTAATGTCGCTCTGTTCAGCTACACGAGGGCTTTTGGCAACGGATCACGTAATTTTGAACCATGGTCAAGTGACGTGGACGACACTCTCTTCTCCTAACTACCACACCACACCAACTTAGAAGGAATATTCTACCAATACTTAGCAGGAATATTCTTTGAAATCCACTCTTCCAAGATATATGGCAGCACGGGTTCCACGATGAGTATTTTAGCGGAGAAAATAGTTTGTCAAAATTTAAGTGTCTTATGTTTTTGTATGTTAATGAAGACCTTAGAAAATGATTTGACTACTTATTTTAAGTGAACGGTATATATAATTAATTTTACAGTGGAATATCTTAAATTAATTTATAAGCTCTAACGGATTAAATTTTCCAAAGTGGAGTATTTTGTTTATGTATATCCCTTAATTTGTAAATGTAGTGATCCAAAAAAAATATTGTTTGAAATAAACTGCAGTAAATCATAATGCGGTTGGATAAAGTATTAAAGTGCATTTCTCCCCTACACGGCGGGTCTTACAAAGCTCTAATAAAGCTCGAATTATGAAAGTAGCTAGGCATTTGCCAACTTTACTCTATCGTTAACATTTCGCTATGTTTTTTATTGAATCGTCATTATAATTTAAGAAACGGCGTTGCTTGCGAATATTACAATTTTAACATAAAATAAATACTACAGAAAGTAATATTAATGTATTATACTTTCAGATAAAAATTATTTACACTATTTTAAGCGTTCGTTACACAAAACGTTTAACAATGTGTTACTTTTGCTGAGCAGAGATCAGCTCAGGAAGGTATTTTCAAAAATCGACCCTCAAGAGTGTTATAAATAAAAACGGGGAGTTATAAATAAAAAATATATATACGGGGAGTTATAAATAAAAAAAATCCTTTTTATCAGCTATTAGATCTACATACTTAAAATTTAACAAAGGTGTTTTATTTCTCTCTTTTTTTTTTGTTTAGCTGAGCTACGCAAAAGTTTTTTTTTTTTGTTTAATTTGCAAATCACGTAAAATTAACTCATTAAAAACTTCTTTATCTTTCAATCTGTGTTGTTTAATTTTTCAGTTCACCCGTGCGAAGAACGGGTATACCAGCTAGTATATACACAAAAAGAGAGAAAGAAATCTGCTAATTTTGTATATAAATAAAAAGAGGTTTTTAAAATTTTCCTAGTCTGATATTTTGAAAATGTGAGATATATTTTCTACTTTTAACAATTATCTTATTTCATTAAGATATTATTTATACTAAAGATATAATTCAGTAAGAACTTCTCGTTTGAAACAAATTAATTAAAAAGAAAAAAAATGCGCTATTAGACAATGGCATTTCTTATCTATTAAGCAGAAATATTTTAGTAGAGTTAAAAGATCTAAGCCAAAATGTCACTCAAGTACCGTTGCTGGTGTCTACGCATTAAAAGAAAAACTGTGGCTCAAAGTTCTTTCTGTTTTTAAAACTAAACTAAGGAGCACAACAGCGCATGAGAGCCAGGGCCAACTGTATCCATCTCAGTTTTCGTGATCTTGGGCACTGAGATATATGAGCAGATGCTACGGTTAGGTGGTCAGTCAGATGCGAAACCCCCAGTGTTTAGTTCCCAAGCAAGCTTGGTACTCATTTATCGACCCACTGAAGGGATGAATGACTGAGTCGACCTTGCCCAGCCCGGGGATTAAGCCCTCAAACACATGGCTTTCTTTATGTAATGCAAAATAGAATAGTGCTCCAATTCAAGTTTATCTTTTTTGCTTGACCACGATTCAAAATCCTAAGGCTTCTTAACCATAGCCTATGGGAAACTCATGAGTGACATACCTTCGAGTCAATCAGCCCAACTAATTAAGTTCTATACAAGCGAAAAACAATTAATTGAATTTCGGCAATATGTAGATCCTAGGCACATCAAAATTCAACTGAATAATAAATAGACTCAAGCTGAATATCTCACATGTAAGTGATTCGCTTCTTTCAATTAATAAGTAATCATGTTTTCTGTTCCACGAAGCGTTCATTTGCGGTTATTAAAAAAGTAAGTCTTACGTGTTGGATTATAGGTGTACATCTTCTAATCATTTAGTAAACAAGGCCCATTAAGGAATTAATTAAAAATAACTTATTCGTTCTTATTAATTAAAACGCTGCTTCTCTTTTCAAGTAAAGAACAATTATTCTTTCACGTGATGTAAAGAATATAGATAACTGCTTATCCAATTCTAAAGCTTTTTGAGAAAACTTTCTTATCCAGAAAATGGAAAGTTAATAAAATATAAAGGGAGAAAGATATTCTTAATCATATACAATTACCCAGCAAATAACTGAGATTAAGTGAAAATTCTTGATGAGAAAAGTTCTACAAAAATCTTATCTTTGCTCTTTAATTAAGTTCCGCTTACTGTTGATAACAATTGCATTTATTTTCGATAGATAAAGGCAAAAGATTCTTCAATTTAATGAAGTTTGAAACCCAAGTCAAGTTTTCGATTTCCTGTGGAAAATGAAATGTACTTATATTTTGTCTACCTTTTATGCTTTAGTAATTGTTATTATTAATATTCCTTTTTTATTTAGTTATGGGAGTAAAGTGTCTAAAATGTAAAATATGCTTACATATTCCCATTTTTATGATATAATTCTGTTTTAATCAACCATTAAACACGGAAAAAATAAGGGAAGCAACTTTAATTTTACAAATATATGGATGTTTATTAGATTATTATGACACTATAGCTAATTAGATATTTTCATATTATACCGTCGACTAGTTTTGTCAAATCAAAAACGTTGCCAAAGGCCACGATATACAGCCAATAGTGGAGACCTCTCCCGTGTACGTTTAAATACAGTAAAGTTGTTGTCTTGTGCAAGTTATGCTGATGACACTGCCATTCATGCAACCTACAAAAAACTCTCAACAATTTCATTTGCAATAAGCAAACACCTCCATCATTTACAAAACTTCTACGATAAATGGAAAATCAGCATCAATGTTGAAAAATCCACAGCCATAATTTTTACAAAAAAGCACTCTCTCCCGCCACCAATCATGATGTACAATAAGCAGATCCCCTGGTCTCAGGAAGCTAAATACCACGGTATAATTTTCGATACACGCCTTACATGGAAAAAACACATTCATTATACACGCGATAAGTTCCGGAAAATTATGTTTAAACTCTACCCCTTAATCGGCCGGAACTGACATTTAAGTATAGAAAACAAAGTGCTTCTCTGTACAGCCGTTATGCGCCCAATTATAGCTTATGCAAGTCCAGTATGGGGTTATGCTGCTAAAACGAATATTAATATATTAGATACCCTGCAAAATTCTTTAATACGTATGATTGTCAAAGCCACGAGATATATGCGCAATGATGACATACGTAAAGCATTAAAAATTACCAGTTTTAAAACTCATATCCAGAATCTTGCATTTAACTTTTTTGATGATCTACCAGCAACCAACAACTTAAATATTTTTGTCATTATTTTTCTCTTGCCTACCCCACTGGACTTGCTCCTCCTCATTTCTTAAACCCCCAGCCCCCAGGGCAGCCAATTGGAGTCACTGTTCACTTTACCCAGCAACCAATCAGAGAGCAGCTACTTAGCTCTAAGCCAAGGCAAAAACTTTTGAAAACCTACCATCCTGACAATGCACAGAAGCCACGCCTCCTGGATCCCATCGTCCAACCAATCGTCGTCATGCCACTCAGCAGAACGTAAAACACCACTTTCGCCATGACCCTCATCGAAGACTTGTCCAGAAATGGGATTGAGGACTGTTTTTACAGTCCAGAAGCCCAAAAAAGCAACGCCTATTCAACGCCTATTCTTGTGCAAGTAGCGAGATAATCACAAATGGCGCCAAAAGAGTCCAATACTGCCCTTGTAATGTCTTTGAGGGATAAAGCAGTTGATGGTCAATGGGGTTTAGGTCTATGTTGCGGAGTTTAGCCAATTTAGAAGGACAATTAAAAATATGGTTAGGAGAAATTTTAATGTCATAGAAGTGAGGAAAAGTATTGTAACGATGTTTTAAATCATTTAAAGTATCTTTTTTGTACGTTGTCTGGCTATGATGGTTGGAATTACGCGGTTGCATTTAAGTTCTGGAATGAAGGGCTACTTTACTGGATCAGAGATGAATTCTTTGGCTACTGCATCGGCATTGGTAAGGTTAAGGCTATTGGAAAGTTGAAGGGAATTTCGGACCTCCTTGGCAAGGTGGAATTCAGTAATAAAAACGATAACAGCATTTCGCGACATTTTTTGAATTGATGGTATCTTTTTGTTTGGAGAAATTGTCGATGGCATAAAACGTAAGTACCACTGAATATTTTAATATTTATACCATTCGTCGTATACATTTATTGATTTGCGTTTACATACAGAAGTGATTATTGCAGTCAAATGGGTATGGTCTTGACTTCGTGACGACTTCGTTACTTCAAAATTGTTATTTCATCAATAAATCCCGTGTTGCTGAGAAAAATAAAATAAAGCTAATTTGGGTACTTATGTATTTTCGTAACCGAATTGGCGACATTATACGAAACGAAGTGCATGGTTGCCGATTCAGCGCGTACGACCCATGCAAAATCGGGGTTACCTACTGCTCGAGTTATCTTGAACGTTGGCATTGTTACGATAGTACGTAAGTATCCTAATTTGAAATAAAGAAACATGTTAATTTGAAATATTCTTAATTAAATTTCCCATTATATTTAAACTGAATATTAGTTCTCTTCAGCAATATTAAATCTATGCTTCCGTTTCTATAATATACGTATTTTGGCAGAAATAATCGCATATCGGTTCTTGCAATGTTTCAGCATACAGTTAATTACTTGTGACAAAACATACGAAGTCATTCATTTGTTAGATGCTGCTACATTATGTATTAAATCATCAGAATACGATCCCAGATAATATCCAGCATATCTATTTACCAATATCCAGGCGTTCAGTTTGATCCCTCTAACTCCCAAGCACTCGCCAGAGCGTCTGTCCGGCAAATTTGAAACGTAATACAATGAAATGAATAAAAGCACCGTTAATTGGAATGGAACATTCGGATAGAGAACTGATGAATACACGTCCGGCATTCCGTAGTCCGGGAAATTGCGATCCGGGAGACGAATGAGTGAGCCTTGACAGTCACCGGAAGCGACCATGAAGGAGAATACCCAACTTAATTAGTCGTAATGGAAATCATCTGTGTGACTAATTCGGGGAGTGACTAAACGCTGGTTGCAATTCATATGCTATTAAATAATGGGGAGTGTCAAAAATGAGTGGATTTTTAATTTAATGTGTATTAAAAAATGCACAAGATAATGAAGATAGTTACAATATGGTTAAATTTTAAAGATAAGTTGTTAGAAAGTATTATAATATATGTTATTCATTGCTTATTTTTATTTATTTATTTGCTTCAAAATACCCAGAACAATTATGTTGTTTTAATTATTTATTTCTATTCTTTATGCATAATTGAACGTAGTGAAATGGTTATTGTTAGGATTTTTCATTACTTTTCATAAATTAATAAGAGAAATAAATTTTGAGAAATCATCCAACTTTACAAAAGCAACATTTGTGATACTTTTTGGCAACAATAATATACATACTAAAAATATCGGCAATTGAAAAGAAAATTATTTCGGCAGAGCTAAAGTGTTTGTAATATTATTACCATTATATTTGAAATATCCTATTCCCTCTGATCGGGCTTTCTAAAAAATGTTTTGGCTCATGTATTAATCCTTATTTAATTATTTAATCATAAAAAAATTAAGAGGTAGTAAGTTTTACACAAGATAATTATTTCTTTTACCAATTCATTATCAGTTAATATTTTATAAGGGAAAGAGTTTTTTAAATTTGTTTGTAAAAATATGAAATACATTTAATTCATTCAATTTAGAATTTCCTTATATGGATATATAATTATTAATACATTTAGTTTGATTACTTTTTATGTGTACATTTTTTAAGATAATTATCATCTTTAGTTTTTTTCAGAGTTCTCTAGAGTTATGAATCTCTATTACGTTACATATAGTGTAATAAAATAAAATAATATACCAAGTGAAAAAGTTGTTTAACCTACAAGGCTAAAGAAGAAATAAAATGGAGTTCAATAGACATAGCAACTGAAGACATAAAAAGACTAAAATGAAGACTTATGATTTCTATATATATATATATATATATTTCTATATATATATATATATGTATGTATGTATATATATGGAAAAATGACTGCAACCTTAGTATGATATGATGATTTATTAAACAAAATAAAGAATGAAATATTTTGAAATGTATTAAACACCAAGGAGAAAGTCTTTCTCATGCGTCTAGAACTTAGTGTCCGTCTGAGTCATTTCCCGTGTAGTCCTTTTGCCGGGCACAATTGGCGGGGTGTGACGTCAGTGTGGATTGCTCCACTCGAAGTAACAGGAGGAGGGGGATGTGACATTGCACATATTCAGACCTATTCATATATATACTTAGGTTTGTACTTGAAGCGAACTATCTATATTATAATGGTAACTATTATCTACAGATTAATGGTTTGCCACAAGATGGCCCTGCTACCAACCTATTTATATTTACATTATTTTGAAAATAGTTTTATTAATAATTTTGAATGTTACATTTTTCGTTATACGGATGACACAATCATTTTTGGCAAGCAAGACAATTTTAAACCTAACACTAATTTTTATCCACAATATCTTAATTTAATACAGACAAATAGTAACAACATTGAAGCAAATTTTCTTGACATACATATAAAATTAAAACATAATAATATAGTTACTAATATTTATGATAAAAGGGAGGAATTTAATTTCAATATATCATTAAAGTTCCTCATTGGGAAGTAATGTACATGCTTCTATATTCAGAAATATTGTTATTAATTATATACAAAACAATCAATTTTTAGTTTCTAAAAATTCAGAAATAATAAATAACTATAAACATTTTACTAAATGTTGCTTAAATCAGAATACCCAATACATTTTATTAATAGTTATTTGAATAAAGCAATTCTAAATAGTAAGGATTAAAATTCCTTAGAATAATAACAGTTTATTACTATACATTTATCATTTTTCCCTAGTTATGGTTACATCTTTATTCTAATGTTTGATAAAATTACTTATAATTTTTAATTTATATATAACTATTTTCTCTAAAGTTAAGGTAGTTTGTAAACTATCTTTTTAATCTTTATTTTTAATACTTTTGTTAAGTGTTACATTTCAACCATTCGCATGCTTTGAATCTGCATTTGGATCCAGAATCGGGCAATAACTTGTTTACTGCACACAGTTTTAGTGTGGACTCTGCATTTTTAAGTGCATTTTTTGGGTAAGTTACCTCTATATTGTAATGGATTTAGATATTTTTATCCATTATTTTCAATAGGTTTTTGTACAGTATTATTAACAAAAAGGGGAAAGATTGGCTGGCCACAAAACATGTCTAACCCCACTTTTATATAAATTATATTATATATTAGCTGTCCTCAATCAGCGATGGTTATAATACTGCAGCATCCATTTTTTAAAATTTCGATTGCTCAAGTGTCCTTCATTGTGCGTTTGCTTACTGTCTATGCGTTTTTCGATTTTGATTGTTGGATTTTCATCTCTCGTTTGTACAGAATTAGCTATATATATATATATATATATATATATATATATATATATATATATATATATATATATATATATATATATATATATATATATATATATATATATATTTATATATATATTGCTAGCTTGCCTCAAGTAGGCCCAGCTAGCAATAGTCCGGCTAACTTATATTTACACTTTTATGAATATAATTATATTATTAATAATGATTATTACATTTTTTTGGATATATTGATGATTTTATTATTTTTGGTAAAAATATTAATTTTAATCCCAATATTAATTTTTAGCCGGATTACTTAAACTTAGTTAAAAATAATCATAATCCAATTAAAACTAATTACTCAGATGTATTATTGTATATTAAGGATTATAAATTACATTATAATATTTATGATAAAAAGAGATGCCTTTAATTTTAACATTCTTAAAGTGCGTTATTGGAATTCAAATTTATCTATATCTATATATAGAAATACTTTTTTAACTATATTTATCGTAATAACCTATTAGTTAGCGATACATCTGATATATATTTAAATTTTAATAACTTTTTTAAACAATGTATTGAACATGGATATCCTGCTAACTTTCTTTACTGTTATATTTCTAACAGTTCTCAGTGAAATTACAATATATATTAATTATTATTGACAATTAGTTTTAATATTAGTATTTTCAATTATTTATACAATTATTCAATAGAGGTTGCCACATGTTTAATAATTTAATAATATTATACTTTTTTAATATTCATATAATCCTTTATTTCCTAAAAATTTTATATAAATTTTTATGGTTTTTAAAAGTATATATATATATATGTGTATACTTTATATTATTCTATCAGAAAACTAACTTTACTTTTATGCGGTACTGCTATTACTCTTGTTGTATAAGGCGGGAAACATAACATGTAGCTATACTGACGAAGTAAGTCTTACTGTCTACTTTATTGCCTTGATGTTAAATATATACTAATAAATATTAGCAGGCAATAATTTTATCATTATGTTTTAATGGTATAGCGTATTTTATTTGTAATATTTAAATTTCTCATAATATTATTCTTTCCTTTCCTTTTGGCTCAGTGTACAGGCAAATTACAGGTGAAGGTTGGCTAGCCCTAAACTAGCCCTCTTGATTCCTATGGCCAGGAGTTTGTTATTATACTACTGTGCCTAATATTTCCTATCTTGACTAGTTATACTTTGGTTTTATAGCTATTTGTATATATTTATGGATTATATATATATATATATATATATATATATATATATATATATATATATATAATGTGTTTAAATTCCATTCATTCGGCCGTCGATGAAAAGTCATCAGATTACTTAGTGCATATACATACACAAATGAAAAATTTATTCTTCACTTTTATCTTTTACAAACCCATAAATGGTTTTCTTTTTTCTATTTTAAACTCACCATTCAAATAATGTCAACACTGCATAATCGAACTATAAGTTTTACTATATGGTAGAAGCGACCGCCTGGCATATGCGACAAACGATATTATACATGGGGTTGATGATTATATTCTCTCATTCATTATCTATTTTCAAAACGGTTTTAATCATTTTTCCCAAACAGAGACGCGTTTCTCTCTGACAGTGGTATTCAGAGGGAAAGAGAGCAAAGTTGATGTATGTGAATTGCCAGGAATCCATTTATTGCGGCTATTCATTCAGAAAGAGAGGAATGGAAATTTTCCCTCTGTATCCGTGGCACGTTCCCCAGTGTTTAACTCTGATGGATGAGAAAAGGGCGTCATATTGATCTATTTACCAACAATTTTCCTCCACAGATCATGCGGAAGTATGAGAAAAATTTATTATGAAAAGACCTGCCCCTTTTTCTCTCGTCTGGCTATTTTCGTGTTTTTGGATCCAGTTAAAGTAAACAGAGAAATGACATTTTAAGTGGTGACCCGAGCTTAAATGGAATTAAAGGCTTAGGTGAATTCCAAAAAAAAAAAAAAAAAAATTGAAAATAAGAGCCATTTTCGATAATTTTATGAAGATGGGGATTAAAATGCTTTACGAGATGCTAAAATTAGAAGATGGGGAAAATATATGAATAAATATAAAGAAAATTATGTGTTTATATGTTTGAAACCATTACGTCACAAATAACTTCAGACATCTAAAATTATTCTAGTGTTTTTATAATTCTGTTTATTAATTTCATTATTTTGCAGCCAAATATAATAATATTTAATGCAAAAAAATATGCATTATAAAATTATCAAAAAATTTCGAAAATGTTTTTTTTCTTTAAATATTGTTTTTAATTTATTTCCTTATATCCTGCTTTTAATATGTTAAAATTATTTTTAATATCAAGAGAATAACTTTGCACACCAATAACTTCATTTTTGATGTATAAATATTTAAATTTACTCGTTGATATCACAAGCGTTTTCATGGACTTATTACAAGAATTAGAAAACTTCATGTGTGAATTTAAAAGTCTGAAATTAATAGCTTATAATCAGCTGTGTCTGAAATAGAATTCATAGGTATTGAAAAGTTTAAGTTAGTTATTAAGATTAAACTTATAACATTTTAATTGGCTTATACTTTTGACTGTATTCTGAGAGACTAAATTTTGGGCTTAGACTTTTAGATATTTATATAGTTTTAAAGATATTATAATAATTCTTATTAAATTATTTTTTTAAATGCACATGAGATGCTTTTATTTCTTTACAAAATAGTATAGTTAAATTATAGTTTAAAGGTACTTTTTTTTATAAATCTATTTTCTTTGCTTACTCCTCATCACGCTGCTAATGAACTTGTCACAGCCCTTGAATGGAAAGTGAGATTTATCTAAAAAAAAGCGTAATACTCTAGATAGTTTTTTTTTCATTAAATTTTTTTCTTATAGATTTTTTGCATCTTTATTCTTTAATGCATTTTTCTTCTCCCTTTTGTTCCTTTTTAATCATGCCAGGATACTTTTAAATATTATTTTACTTGAAAACAACAGAGTACTCGGGCTAATGAATATATAACTTACTGTGATGCATAGATACACACATACATGCATATATATAATATGTGTGCGTATGTTAACACTTTTTTTTTAAATATTTAATAATAAAAATCTACTCTTTACCTTTATGTCGCATTACAAAAAGAAAGCACCTATTTTGTCAAAAATATTTTTTATGTTTTTAGTAACGAGTAATTGAATATCTTTTTCCTATTTTCATTAATATTTACAATAAATTACATTAACATTTACTCGTACCAATGCACGAATTTTAAAATTTAAGGCATAGGGATAACGCGCTTTATCTTACTCAAAATAAGTAGGTATCTCCTCTGAATATATTTTTACGTTATTATTATTTAATTCATAAATATAAAAATTTCGTGTCATATGATATATTTGTATTATTTTAATTAATTGGAATGTTATATACGTGTTACTTCATAATTATTATTTTTAACCAGCCTTTCTTCATAAAGATATTTTACGCACATTAAAAAGTGCTAGAAAGGCTAAATTTATTTGAAACTAAATCTTGCCTATACTCCTATTTCCAAAGGTACTTAAAGTCCCAAAAATAGATGAAGAATCATTGATTCAGACTGCTTTTAAAATATATAAAATTCTTCCTTATACAATAATAATATAAAATTATTGTTTTACACATCACTAAACTATATATCACTGGCGTAGCTAGTCCTGAATGGGCCCTGTATCAAAGTTCCTTGGGGGCCCTTTCTAAGGGCTCCATAATATTTCGCGAATTTTACTTACACGTTTTGGGGCCCTGTATCATTGATACGACTGTAGCTACGCCCCTGCGTATATCGCACTTTATTAATAAATTAAGCTTGCAAGAAATTATATAAGGATTTTATGAAACTTATAGTGGATATATTTTTGAAGTGAGATGTTGTATAGAAAATATAAAATAATAACTAAAAAATATATATTCCGAAGACACATATTGGCTATCCTTATCTAAATAGCAGAAAATAAGAGATAAATTTAGATTAAGTTTTTTAAACATAAGTAGGGCTTCTATACCTCGATAGATTAAATGAAGATCTGATAGATGGTGGGGCTTTATTTCAAATTATATTAATGAAGCATTAGCTGAGATGTCGTCGACACCTTAACGTGGTCTAGGCAACATTAGTTCAAGTCAGCAGATATCAAAGCTTCTAGGTTGAAATTTGGATCCTCTTTTGTGTATTGACAGTCTGCTGAACTATTTTTCTCGGTATTATCTATATTCAAGTGTGTTGTAAAATGATTGAAAATTCCAGAAGTCTTTTAATTCGTCAAGAATGAATACGAGTGTCTAATTAATATTGAAACAAATTACTAGGTGACCCAAAACTTCGTTAACATTTGAAAATTCAATTCACGGAATAATGTAAAAATTGACACCCTTTTCTTAGCTGTGGTTTTAGTTTTGTGCATAGCTTTCTCTTACTTTTAAGAGCTTTTCATCAAGTTTGTTTTGATTAAAAATTAACTTGTTTCTGCTTTGCTGATTTTTTTGTGTGGTGGATGGCTGTCTTTTGAGCTTAATCTTAAAAGAGTACTTTCAAGTTTGTTTTTTTTAAAATTAACTTGTTTCACACACTTTGACTTTGTATCAATTTCTGGATTAATTACAGAAATCTCTTTTTATATTGACTTTTATGAGCTTACCTTCAAGTTTGTTTTTTTATAAATTAACTTGTTCTGTTTTGCTTTGATACACTCTCTATTGATTGGGTATCTACTTCTGTATTTTACAGATTTATATCTATTTTGACTTGTTGATATTAGGATGAGGGAATTTCATAACTCTTCCCCCTCTTCTCCAATAGCAACAATTTTGGAAAGGATCCGAGTTCTGTTAATGAACTACATCTTCGTAATAGTAATTCTAATATTAAAATATTCAAGACTAGAATTTTTTGGAACAAAAAATTCATTAATGGCCATCATAATCATTATAAACAAAAATTGTTAGATTCTAATAATCACATTTCTCATAATATTCATAAATGTTACACTAAGAGTCCTGCTATACATGGAATTTCTGATAATTTATCTTCTTATAATTTGGATAACTCTCAATCTTATAATAGTCTTAAGTTAAAATTCAATAAATGTAGAGATAGTAGATGTAAGACATGTATTATGTTAAATATGAATCAATATGATTGTGATTCTAAATTTAACCTTTGTAAAACCTTTAATTGTATTTATATTTTAAATTGTAAAGTATGTCAATATAAATATATAGGACAGACCTCCAATACTATTAACTTAAGGATTAATCAGCATAGACATGATGTTAAATTCTTTAATAATTCCAATAATTCTAATAAAATTGAACTTAGACACTTTTATATGCATGATTTCAAAAATGTTGAACTATCTATCATTAACATTTCTCCAATTACTAAGCACAGATTATGGTGGGAAAATCACTTTATTAGGAGTTTTAATACAATCTATCCATATGGCCTTAATGTTTTGTATTTTGCTAAAAATACTATGCAAATAATGTTACAGAATAATAATAAAGAATTTTTTTATAATGCCAATAAATTAAACAATACTTCTAAAAGAAAATCTAGAAGTAAAAGAACTAAAAGGAAAAACAGAGATAAAAATTCATTAAATGACAATATTAGAGTTCTTATTGATGATTTTGAGAAAAACTTTAATATCAAGAAAATCAAATACTTCATGTTTGGTCTGAATAAACATGAAATTGCATTGTTATATGAATCCTTAAATAATGATTCCTTAAAGGTTAGTCATGCAGTACACATTATTAAAGACATTACTAACTATCTAGTTAATAAATTCAATATTAATGTTGAGAAAATTATTGAACCCATTACAGAGTACTGCACTTTATTATTCATGAATAAAACTTTTGACAAAATTAACTTTTCTAGTGTATTTAATAGACATTTGTCTCTTTTTCCAGTTAGAAATGTTGTTGTAAAGAAAGCTTTTAAATATAACAAAACGATGGGCAGATTTATCTTCAATTACAACAATAGTTCGCCCTCTATTAATATAGAAGATTGTATATGTAAAAAAACTATAATGATTTTATTGATGGTCATCATAAACATGTAGTTACTGGTAACTTAGATATAATCAATGATAATATTTTAAAAGATATAATGAGTAAAGGCACTAATTTTAGATTAAATGTTTCTAATAACAACAATACTGTTAAAAAACAAATTTTTAAAGATATAGATAATTTTATTACAAAATCTGCAATTAAATTTGGACTACCTATTGAGGCATTTGAAGAGTATAAGTACAATATATTAAAAGACCTTATGAATTTTAGCTACCATTCTCAATATGAAACTACTTTTAAAGATATCAAACAGAAAATTTATAATTTACAAAAGAATTTTATCATAGTTTACATTGATAAAGTACCTGGTAACTATGCTGTGATTTGTAAGTATTTTTATTATAATATTCTTTATGATCACTTTCTTAATAATGGTTCTTTTAAAAAATTAGATTTGTCACATAATGAAATTAGTAATCGTATTATTGCTATTTATAAAAATTAGGTTATTGTATTCCTAAAATTAAGTATCCATATATTTTTTTAACTCCAAAATTCCATAAAAGTCCGGTTAAATTTAGAACTGTGACAAATGGTTTTAGAACATATATTACTACTGCAGGTAAATTACTTCATAATATAATACAAAACTTTATTAATCAGCAATGTAATAAAGCTATAATTAAAAATAGTAAAGAGATTATAGATTTTTTTAATGATAAAAATATTTATTCAGTTCATAGTTATGACTTTGAAGATCTTTTCAATTCCATTGATTTATATGATATTATTAAAGTAATTTTAGAAAACCACAGTATGTATAACCTTAATATTAATTTTAACAAATTTAAAACTCTCATAGATTTTGTCTTAAAAGAAAATTATATCAGTTTTAATGGTTCTTTATATAAACAAGAGAAAGGACTCCCACAAGGGGGCCCAGCTAGTAATAGTTTGGCTAATCTTTATTTACATTTTTATGAATATAGTTATGTTATTAATAATGACTACTACATTTTTAGATATATTGATGATTTAATTATTTTTGGTAAAAATGATAATTTAAATCCTATTATTAATTTTTATCCGTCCTACTTGAACTTAGTTAAAATTAATAATAATCCAATCAAAACAAATTACCTAGATGTATCTCTGTATATTAAGGATTTGAAACTACATACTAATATTTATGATAAAAGAGATGCCTTTAATTTTAATATCATCAAAGTGCCTTACTGGAATTCTAATTTATCAATATCTATATATAGAAATATTATTTTTAACTATATTTATCGCAATAAAGTATTAGTTAGTGATAAAGCTAATATTTTTTTAAATCTTAAAAAATTTTTTAATCACTGTATTGAACATGGATACCCTGCTAATTTTCTTTGTAACTATATTTCTAATGATTTTTTATGATACAATTTGTATTAATGTAATTATTTACTGTTATTATGTTTTGTAATTTTTTAAATTTAGACAATATCTAATTTATCCTACAATTATTAAATAGATGGCGCCACATGCTTGCTTTTTTTTTTTTTTTTAAATCTTTAATATATATTTTTCAGAGTTTCTTTATAATTTACGCTAATTTTATGATTTTTATTTTTATTTTTATGATTTTTTAAAAGTATATATATATATTTCTTATTATCGATATCGTATCGCAATTAATCGTTTCTTATATCGTATCGCAAGTAACTTTATGCGGTTCTGCTCTCCTTATTTGGCGGGAACACGATAATGCACTCTTTGCCATCGTTACAAATCCGTTTTAGTAGGTTATGTTTATGTTCATATATTCTTGTTTAATGACTTAATATTTAAATTTTACGTATAGAACTCTTTCCTTTCCTCTTGGTACATAGTATGGCAAATTACAGGTGAAGGTTGGCGCCGCAAAACTTGTTTAAACCTGCAATCCTGGTTCCTAAGGCCAGGAATTTGTCTTTATACTGTGTGCCTACTTCCTACTTTTAGTTATCTTAGGTTTATAACTATATGATTATTTTTATATTTTTGTTTATATGTATATGTATATGTGTGTATAAATTTATATATATGTGTATGTATATGTATATGATTATATATTAAAAATTCTTATATTGGATTATATATATATATATATATATATATATGACAGAATCATAACATTGAGTGATAATTAATTTTTTTAATTATCATTTAAGTATCGTATTGTCATCCAAAACAATCGCGTATATAAAATTTCAGTTCAACTGAATGCTTTAAAACGTGAGAAAAAAACCTTTTCAAGTTTTGACCCAAGTCTCCAAAAAGGGCGCTAAGTCGCCAAAAATGTTGCCAACGTGGCTGTATTTGTAATTCTTTGAATAATTAGTTTTAATCTATTAATTTTTATTAATTACAATTAAATTATTGTATTGTCATCCAAAATAACCATGTACATAAAAATTTCAGCTCAATTGAGCGCTTTAAAATGTATTTTATTGAAAATTGAAAATTCCACCAAGGTAAATAAATAAACAAACAAATAAAAATAGAGAGTTTGTGAGCTAATAGTACGAATTGAAAATATGATCCTATAGCAATAAGAAGGGTGTGAAAGATTTCTTGCTCACATCATTTGGTGAGGATGGTGTGCTGCGCCATCACTCCGATCATGCTTGGCCTCCCAGGTCTCCAGACTCAATCTGTATGATGTTAGCTATGAAGTAACTTAAAGTCGCAAGCCTTAGCTATGTACAATACTGTTCATTGCTAAAAGTCAATTGTTTTGCTAAATATTGATTTTGTTACATAAAGCACTATCTGTCGGCCATTTTTTATATTTCGATAAACTCCCATGTTATTTAAACATGAGTATGTCAATTTTTACTTCTCTTCCTACATAATTCCATTAATTATTAAACTTTCAAATGTTAACAAACTTTTCGGTAATCCGGTAAGTTCAGAGTAAATAATTCGTTGTGTACTTCTAAAATAAAGTCAAGTCTTGAAGTGAAGTGGTAAAATTACGAGTATCGCAATACGTGTTTGACTTCCGGAACAAATATTTTCCACTAAAACTAAAATGGTTATTTCACAACCAAATGATCCCAAAGCAACATTATTCACGGTATTGCACACATTATACTCTAATCAACTGCAGTACATTCGGTAAATGTCTTCCGTCACGATTTGTGAAGTTTAATTACTGAGATTCACGTTCCCCTTTTGAGAAAATAGCAGCTGTGGAAAATACCGTATCGATTAAGTCGGTTTTAACGAAATAGCTTCGAATAAAACGCATGGAAACCGTTAATTATGAAAGATTATTTAAATCTCTCATTTATCATTATTTTCTTTTTCAGATTTATTCATCTAGTTCGAAGAGCATTAACCTCGCGGTCAGTAAACAATCAATATAATAATCGTAGGAATAATGGATCAAATTAGGTAAATTGTTCTAATATCACGTTCATATCATTCAAAGAGCTTTGTAGTAGAATACTTGAACTGTAATGGTGATTTAGGGTATCGTCCTTTAGAATACTGTTGTGTAGAGTGCTGATACTTGCCTTATCTACCGAGCTCAAAGATTTCATTTTGAGAGGATTTAGGAAAAACGATATACCATCTTAAATTATAGGGAAAACCAAAAAGAAAAAGGATTCTCTTTCCAAGGTTTGGAAACAGCACTGAATGAGGCATAGTCAGCAACACTTCAAAATAACGTGTCACTCTGCAACAGATCTATCCGTGAACCTTTAACTATTCATCTTGGGGTAAAATTATTTCTTCTTAATTATAAATTCTATTGAGAACTTTATCCCAAAGAAGAAGACTTGAATTATGCAAATGTTGTGCTATATTTAAGCGTGGGCATTTAAGTATGTGAAGTGTTAATCGGGAGTTAGTCGACGAGTAGTTTCTGGATGGTTAATTATTGCTAATAGGCGAACAAGTTACAAGATTGAGTTTAATGATAACGACCGGAGGTCGTACAATAAATAAGAGAATTATGATGAATTATACCGTAGAAGTGTAAAGTGTGTCTAACAGTAAGTGAAGTAGATTATATCCATATATTAAGTATCCTATAGCCGTATGATTGCTCTTATAGTTAGTAGCGTTGTGCATTTTCTACCTTGAATTGTTTGATTTAAGTTAGTGACATAATAAATTGGAATTTGAACTAGTTATGGCTGATCTTTACTCGAACCCCTAAACACCAACAACATCAAAGAGGTTGTTACAACTCGTCTTCCCTCGTAGTCTTTGGAGTGTAGCAGACCGTTTAACATGGCAGAATCTTTGTCGATCTGCACCAAGGAGGGAAGGAAAACAGTGATTCGCTTTTTGTTTGCGGAAGTAGTAAAATCCACGGAAATCATTCATCGCATGCAAGTGCAGTATGGTGGCAGCTGTTTATCGCGAAGCAAGATCTACGAATGGATAGAGCGCATCAAACAGGAAAGAACTTTTTTATGTTACGTCCAAAGATTGGGCAGTTCATCGACGTCAACTACTAAGGATAGCGTTTCTCAAACTGTGGGGCTCGCCGCCTAGGGGGGGGAGTTGATAACTCTACAAGGGGGCGTGAGCATATTAAAAAGCCGAAAACAAAAGATTACTTAAAAAAATTATTAATTCACTGAAAGTAAACAAGCAAAATATATTCTGACATAATAAAAAATAAGTACACATTTATACTAATATAATACACTCATAAATGTATCAGTACTTCACAATGTATTTTATAATTAATTTAACAATATTAAGTTAAGAGCAAGTTTAATAATTACCAGTGGCCCCATGGGCTTGTCATATATACAATTATATACCCAAATTAATACTTATCTTGATAATTTGTACGGTTTATAAGTAATCCATTAGCTACCGAGATTAAAAATTATACGATTTACTCCCTAATGCCACTATTTTTTCCGGCAGTCGCACGTATGAGATGTATTGGAGGAAGGGGGGATAGAAGGAATAAAGAAGCAAATCCTCTGAAATAAGTAAATCCTTCGCAAACTCTATCAAGGTAATATTATTGCATTACAAAGCTTTCGGAATAATTTTATGGATAGAAGTTCACAGAAATGATCTTACTTTGGAAAGACGTATATATACGTCCAGACTAATTAATGCATTGGCAGACCAAGACGTTTAAATACGCCTGTGGGACTTAAGAGGTTAAAGTCGTATTGTAACTTTAGCATAAAAGCTTTATATTATTTAATTCAATACAATGGTATAAAGAGAGGGGGGCGTGATGGAAATAATGACTGACTAAAGGTAAAGTAATGGAAGGGGTGGCTATTATTCAGCTCAGGTATCAGACCTTCTGCAAACCAAAAGCGAACTATTGCCCTCATTTCCTTCTTCGTGCAGATAGACAATGGAGCTAACATGTTGAATAGTCTTCCAATACTCCATTGACTACGAGAAAAGACGAGTGACACGTTGCATAGAAGTGTCGCCGACTACCCCTCATTCAGCGCTAGATACTATCGCTGTTGCCAAACCATGGAATGAAAAATTGCAAAAGTCTCTTTACTTTTTGACTTTCCCTAGTATTTTGTCTCGTTATTTAACCATAAGTTAAAAGTATGAAGCTAATTACCAGTATGTATTTCACAAAACTTCTAAATGGGACATTCATTATCGATCATCGAGTGAAAGTTTCAAAGTTTAGTAAACTTTATTTGCAGAAATATGTACTCTTTTCACACAAAGGATTTCAGTTGTTCTGTTGATTCAAATATTAGGCCATCGTTCCAATCGTGATAAAAACAATCGTAATTGTAGAAAATATACGATATTATGAGACTATACCATTCATCGTTTTTTTTTTAATAAAAGGCTTTAATAAAGGTTAAATCATTCACATCAGCTTTCCTGGCATCATTGAAGATATGGTCAAAATAGTTCGATAAATAAGATAAAAAAAATCGTTATTCACTTAGATCAGTGTTTCTCAAACTGTGGGGCGCCCCCTAGGGGGCGTGATAACCCTACGAGGGGGTCGCGAGCATATTGAAAAGCCGAAAACAAAAGATTATTTAAACAAGTTATTAATTACTCAAAGTGAACAAATATATTCTGACATAATAAAAAATAAAATATTCATTTACACTATTATAAAATTATAAATGCATCAGGTCGCCAAAAGCCCTCGTGTAGCTAAACAGTGCGATGTTAATATTCCATCATTCATTATAAATGTATCAGTACTCTGCATTTTTATAGTTAATTTAACAATACTTAATAATTACCAGTGACCCCATGGATTTGTCACATATTAAATTATATGCCAACAGTGTCATTTATCTGGATAATCTGTACGGTTTATATAATTAATTCCTTAAATGCCAATTAAAAATTACGCGATTCGTTCCCCTACGTCATCGCTTAGCACGTAGGCAAGCGTACAGATGTGGTGTAGAAAAGGAATAAATAATCAAATCCTCTGAAACAAGTAAATCCTGCGCAAACACTGCCAGGGTCATTTTTTTGTTGCTTTCCAGTGCCTTCGGAATAATTTTATGGATAGCAGTTCACAAAAAAGATGGCACTTCAAAAAGGCGTATATATACGTCTGAAGCAATTTACACACTAGCCGAGAAAGACGTTTACATACGTTGGAGGGACTTAAGTTAAAGTCGTATTGTGGGTTTAGCATCAAAAATAGTATTATTGAATTTAATACATCGTTATTGTATGATGGGGGGCGTGATGCAAACTATTATTGAATATTGGGTCGCAAACACTGAAAGTTTGAGAAGCACTGACATAAATTGTTCAAGTTTCTATTTAGAATATGAAATACATTTTATGTCTGTTTCACGCATCTTACACATAGATTTAATGTTTCTTTAACTTAGAGTAAATTACACCTTTCCCACCCACCCTTATTTCTTGCAATATATAAATTTATATCATTCAATATTTTTATGCATTCTTTGCTTTTTATTTTGTTTCTTCTTTTTAAGTACTGGACTAAATAAACATATTATATAAAATGTGCCGTATTTCTTCGAATTCCAGCCGCTAACGATTCTAAGCTGCAAACGAAATTATCGACACGTTTTAATGAAAAAATAAAAAAGGGGTTTAAAGTGTTTTATCAATACTCAATATTTACAAAATTAAAAAAAACATAATGAGAATTATTAAGAAGTGAATAATTAATTTATTTTTCCAGTATTAAAAGTTTTCAAATAATTACATGAGTCTGTGAATCCTACAACCGTTAGTATCATGATCAATTACCCCCCCATGCAAAAAAATTTTCCGCTTTTGATTCCCAGTCACAATAAGAAAAAAAAGTGCTGCTTGGATTGGAACAAATGCGGTAATTATAATTTTAAAAAATTACTTTCAATTGATTTTTTTTATTTTCATCTAACTTAATATATAATTTCAAAAATATTAATTGAAACTTTATAATAATATAATTTAATTTTTTTAACCTTTTAACTATGTCTTCGTTTTAAATTGCAAAATTTTGCAGCTGCTACTTTAAACTTAAAAAAAATACAAAGAAAGAAATTTTAGATTAAAAGGTTTTGAGTGTTAATTAATCTTAAAAATGTACTTCATGCAGCTGCTGTTTAGCATAAAATAAAAAATGAAGAATGTGTAAAAAAATTATTTATTATTTCAGAATATTTTCAAATTAGTAAGATTTTTAATTCTTCGAAAGGTGCTAAATATGTTGTTTGAAAATTGAATTGTAAAACTCAGCGTGTTCAAACAAATTTGAGCAGGAAAATGCATTTGTCAAAAAATAACATTGATTTTCATTTGAGCCATAAATTTTTTCTGTAATAACAATATTTTTTTAAATATGTTCTTCTACTATTATGTAATAAGTACATTTCCCTAATATGGGACTTGAAAACAACATAAAAATATTTTTGTATTAATCGTTAAAACGTTTTAAAACGTTTCAATTAAAAATAAATTATTACCATTAAATTTCAGCTAAAAAATACGTGATGTAAATTATGTTTAATTACATCAAATTATATTACCAATTAGTGGGGGTTCATTATTTTTAATTCCAGCCACTGAGCCAATTACGATAATATATCATAATCTATTTTACCATTAGTGGTATATTTTCTCAAAAGGACAACTAACAATAGTATTTCACTATAACAGTAGAAAAACACACTTTTAAACAATTATTTTTAGCAAATAATAATAATAGTGCGGGATTCTGTTAGCAGAATACGTATTTAGTTTAAGAGAACATTTTTACTGTATTAAATTCCTTAATAATGCTTGCTTTTTTCTTCTCATACGGTCCTAATATATAACCGATTTGATAGTAATTTAATATAATGTAATTTTTTGGAACATTCGTAGATTTTATGTTGAGAACTTTCAAAGCTTAGAAAAGAATAATAAAAATCCTGTGTATTCACTAGGTAAAATAATTCACATTTACAAATAATATATTGAAAAAAAAAACCCAGAAAATAAACTGTTGTTACCTCTTATTATTTCGGTTTCACTTGGATAAAAAGCAACTATTGAAAAATAATAGTTTCATTTCTATTTAATCATTAAAACACTAAGAATTTAAAATGTTAATATAAAGAAATTAGTTGTAAACTATACTTTATAGAAATCAGACTACTATTAATTAAATGGAAAATGCAAAGTAAAAAGCTTAGGCATTTTGTTTAAACATATAGATACTTGACTGGAAAAATAAAACTTACGATAACATAGTTCGAGTACATTTATACATAGTATTTCAGTAATCATATTTAATCTCGCTTTACATAACGCCCACTCACTTAAACTGATTTAAACATAATAGGATTATGTGATTTAACTAAGGTGTTTAAAGATTTAAGCCAGTAAAAGCTTTAAACATTTGCTTTGGCACAAGATATAAAATATTATTAGGAATTAAATTGATTGCCAGCAGGGGAGAATGGTTGGTTTGTAGTTGGCCTTCTTCACCTAAGGTTGCAGGTTTGACACCGGCCCAAGTCGGTGGATTTCCATGATACAAAAAAATTGACAGCGACCATGTCGTATGATTATACGGCATGTAAAAGATCCCTAGAATGTCTGTTTGGCTTGGGTGCTCTCAGCAAAATTAAATCCTAGTACAGGTTCGCATCGTCAGAGCTCAGGTGCCTCCCTCTAGGGAGGAAACTGGGCATCAAAATTACCTGCGGTGATTGGTATCCGCCTATATGGTGCCGCACTAAAGAGAAATACCAGCCTCCGGGGAATGTAATAGGTCTGCAATGGTGAAACAGCAATCCACAGCCCATTAGAAACTATAAAAAAACTAAATTGACTATCAAATAAAATATAAATTTGTGAAAATTTTCGAGTTTAGTTACCTAGTTAACTGTGGCACTTCCAGTAGAGAGGACGCAATTATGTATGTCACGGAAACCAAGTGATGACGAATATACTTGTCAATCACAGAGTACGTGTTGCTGTTAAAATATAGGATCAAAAAATGGGTTTATTTTATAAAATTGCCTATTTGTTTTATTACTAATACTTATTTATTTGGTTAACATTAATATATATTACATACATAATACTCGAAAAACGCAAGAAAAACTAAATTAATGTCCTCTTATCAGAAAAAAAAGTATCCTTTTCTTTCATACCCTAATAAAATAACTATTCTTTAAGCTCCACGGCATTTGTTGTAGGCACATGGTTTTAAGATCGAACAATTGTCACTTGCATCCTTCGATAGCTAGGTAATTTCTGGCCAGCAGCTATCAATGAGCTCAGCGCCTGTTTGGGGTCAGTCATTTGTCTAATGGCTGACCCTAGCTGAAGGAACCCTATAATAAATCAGTTTTTTGACTTTTGCCTTTTCCTCTTTTAGGCTAATATCTAAAAAACATTATCATCACACACATAAATAAAATCGTTATACGAATTTATACGCTATTTTAGGTGGTGCATATGGAGACGCATGAGTTCACCTTAATTTTTTTATATTTTTGTTTATTTCAGCCATTATTATTATTATTAAAAACAGTTATAAAAGGCCATTACACCACAAAGTATCACACAGGGCTCACAACAGAAATAAGTACTAATCACACATTACAAAGGAAAGAAGAAAAAAAAACTTTTGAAGTTTTGAAGAATTAAAAGTATTTACAACAAATTCACAGAACTTATTAAAACAACTTCTGGTGGAAATAAGTTGGTGAATATTCGAAGGCCAATTTTTTAAGTCCCTTGAAAGCACAGTCCCCCTAATCCCCACAGTCGTAGATAATTCCGCCTGGCCTCAAAATATTCTAAACATCATGAAATTTGAGAATATGTGTTTCGATTTTCTCAAAAATTATAACTTTAATAGCCAATGGTTACTACTTTTTAAGTATGACGTGCACACTCGTCATGAATCAAATTCGTGTAACTTCTACACGGCATGTATGTTCGTCATACACAGTTAACTTGTTACTTAACAGTACAAAAAAAATTAAAGATTCTTTCTCTTCCATGTTTTTTTTTAAATAATACCTAACATGAAATTCAACAATCACGGAATGAAATAATGAAATGAAATATTCAGAAACAACTTAGAAGTGAAACTAAAATATCGATTCGTGTTGTTCAAACAGAAATACAGCACGAATGTTTACCGATATTCTTCATGGCAACTTTTCCGTTTATATCAACTACATCAACAATCTCGATGATCGGATTTTGACGAAACTGGAACTCCCTGCCATGCAATATATTGGATTTGATAACTCGCTCAACATGAAATGAAAGGGAATTCAAATATCGAATGGAATATTCAGTCATCGGAAGGCAAACAACGTATGAGATATTTCGACTTTTCTAAATAACTAAAAACGCAGATCTTGTTTACAACTTTCTGTTTCCTCTGAAGTATTTGCTAGTCAATATGGAATCCCTTGTTCAGTTTCGTTTTCTGAAATCAATAATATAATGGAAATTTTATGGCATCACTCCTTCAAAATGCGTATTTAAAAGATGATTAAATTTTCTTGTCTTACGTTGGAAATATTTGGAACAAAGTAATTAGATTTTAGTGACACAAAATAATATAGAACTTTATTGCTTTTCAAATAAGGGAAAAGTCTCCTGATTTGTAATAAGTATAGTAAAACAAAAGTTTTCGGGGAAAGAATTTTGGTAAAAGAAAAGGAAAATCGTTTAAGTGGGTCAGTTAGTTCCCTCAGGTTGTTCTATATTTTCATAATGTTAAAAAGAACAAAGTTTAAGGGACATTTTAAAATTATTGTCTAGGAGTATGCTCATCAATTTTTATATGCTTTTATTGTATTATTATTATTATTTTACTGAAAGAATATTTGAAAATTTCGAACAATTCCTTTTCTTAAAAATTTTTTATTTAAAGTAATATGGAAGAACTTTTAATCGCGATGAGAATTCATGTACACATTATAACTCATGAATTTTTTTGAATAACTTATTTGAAAAACACACATCCAAAACCTCTCATTAAAAGATTTATATAGTAAAGGGTGTTTTTTAGAGGAATAGAACTTTAAATTGCAATAAAACAACGATGTATTATTCGATTGACATGAATTTTTTTATTCGAAAGATAGTCTTGTGGCATTACATTTTAAATATGATTTCTGGCATATGACTGCCACGGCTGGCTCGGATGTAGTCCGTTCTGGACGTCCAATTTTCGATGACTTTTTCCAACATTTGTGGCCGTATATCGGCAATAACATGGCGAATGTTGTCTTCCAAATGGTCAAGCGTTTGTGGCTTATCCGCATAGACCAATGACTTTACATAGCCCCACAAAAAATAGTCTAGCGGTGTTAAATCACAAGATCTTGGAGACCAATTCACAGGTCCAAAACGTGAAATTAGGCGGTCACCGAACGTATCTTTCAATAAATCGATTGTGGCACGAGCTGTGTGACATGTTGCGCCGTCTTGTTGGAACCACAGCTCCTGGACATCATGATTGTTCAATTCAGGAATGAAAAGTTAGTAATCATGGCTCTATACCGATCACCATTGACTGTAACGTTGTGGCCTTCATCGCTTTTGAAGAAGGATTCCACCAGCCCATAAAGCGCACCAAACAGTCAGTTTTTCTGGATGTAACGGTGTTTCGACATACACTTGTGGATTAGCTTCACTCCAAATGCGGCAGTTTTGTTTGTTGACGTAGCCATTCAACCAGAAGTGCGCATCATCGCTAAACAAAATTCGCTCATGAAAATCGGGAACCACGGCAATCTCGTTTGGGGCCCATTCGACGAATCTACGCCTTGCTTGATGATCGTTTTGATGAATTGCCAAACCAAACTGAGAATAAATCACTTGACAGCTGTTAAATCGGTCGCCATCTTGGAAAGTAATGCCAACTTAAACTTCTATACCTGAAAAAAAAACACTCTTTATTTATATGATTTATATGTGTGTGTGTTAAGTTAAATAAGATAATAGATTTTTTTTTTCAAAAATGCTCCTTTTGTTTCGTAATCCCCCCAAGAGCAATTGCGATTTAAAGTAAAGCCTATTTCTTTTAAGTGACCGTGCGTGTTTATCTACATCTCACTATAAAGCAAATGTTTTTATACTTTTCGGGGTGGTGACTCCATTTCTTTGAATAAAAGTTTTGTGCCGGCTCGTAAGCATTGCACATAGTGCGCACGCGCTTAGGTACTTCTATGCATGCTTTATGTGTTTCATGTTATTGTTTACAATATATTTTTACCCTGAATATTATGGTATAGAAATTTTAATCAACAAAATAAAACATTATACGATGTAATTACAAGATTAAAAATACATGAACTAATAATTTGTTTATAAAGTGTAGTCATTTTGAGTTCACTTTTGAGATCATCGCCTTTTATTACTAAGGGTATATGCAAAATTTAAGTATCAATAGGAATTCTTAATTATTTTTTAAATATGTTATTAAATCTTGAAGCAATAGTCGATAGGGCCAGTACCTCTTCAATATCCTTTAGATCAGTGATTTCCCAATCCCCGGTCCGTGGATCAAATGGTTCCCGGCCGCCTAAAGAACATATAAACCAGTGTTTCTCAAACTGTGGTTTGCTTAAACTTTTCGATATGCTCGAGCCCCCATAGGGGACCTCGAGCATATCGAAAAGTCAAAAATAAAGCATTTAAGTAGACTTGGCACCCTTTGAGTAAACTTCTTTATTTACGTATTTAAAAATTATATTTTAACGTTTTATACAATGTTTCTATTCAAGAAAATTTTACCAGATGAACATTTTCATATATTATTCACACAATTTTAAAAATTTAAATTTTTTGAAGAAAATTGGGAAAATTTTACTCCTTTTGTAAAAATTAATTTTTTGACCTGAAATTTTTTATAGTATTCTTATGGATGTTCTTAACAGCTTTAGGGATCGATTTTAGAATAACTTCATTCGTTTTCGAGAAAAAAAATAAAATGTTGATATACAGGCTAAAAATCAACGAAAAAGCCAACATGTCTTACATTTTATTTTTTTTAAAAAAAGTATTCAGTTTATAGCAAAACGGATCCCTAATTTTATTACATGCGTTATTTTTAACGCGCAGGAAAAAAAATGGAAGTGATTGGTATATAATTGTCGAAGGAGTAGCATTTTGAATGCACTAAGGTTTCGAAAAACACAAACTGAGAAAAACCACTTTAAAGTTTATAATTCTGAAAAAATAATTATTATAAGCTTAATTAAACTTAAAATACCACTTTAAGATATTACTTATACGTTTTTCTTTAAAATAATTGCATTTTCATATGTTTTCAACCCACACATTTTTATAAATGATCAACTGTTAGAGAGTACTAATTGCACAAGAAAACTCAAGAAAAACTTTAAGAAAATTTTTTTTCTGTTACGACAGAAATTTTAGCTGTTTTTCTTCTTATAATATTAACGTATTACATTTGTATGAAAAATATATCAGGAAGAAGAACTGAAATTATAAAATTATTAATATAAAATGCCTTAATTTAAAAATTTTACATGCACACACTTCACAAGGAAGAAAATATACATTATTGTATTGCCTCGGAAATATTCTGCTTTTAATACTACACATTCTTTTTTATAGTTATTATTTCTATTTATAAAATAGATTTTTTTTTTATCATAACGCATTTTTTAGCTTTTTTTCCTAAAAAGGGGGCGTGGCTGAATTGCCTAATTTGTTTTCAAATGAAGTTTTAGTCAACTTCTAACTTTCCGACATGCACAAGTGATATATCAATCGAAAGATAATAATGCAAAGAATAAGATTAAATGAAAATAAAAAAAACGATAGGTTTGTGATTTTTAGAGTACCAAGTCCTCTTAAAAAAATTATTAATTTACTGAAAGGAATCAAAATAAACGACACACATTAGAAGATAATAAAAATACACATTTGCAATGATATAATATGCTTATGCATGCATCAGTACTGCATAATGTATTTGATAATTAAAATTAAACAATATCAAGTTAAGAACAAGTTTAATAAATGCTACTGGCCCCATGAGCTTGTACAAAATTATATGCAAAATCTAGCACTTATCTTTATAATTTATACAGTTTATAATTAAATTTGTACCTTAGCTTTAGCACCAAAGTACGTTATTATTGAATTCAATGCATTGTTATTGTATAGGGGGGGCACCATGGAACTTATGATGGAAATTTGGATCACAAACATTGAAGGTTTGAGAAGCTCTGTATTGAACTATTGCCATTTTATTTAAAGTGATGCATTTCTCTCGTATTTGTGCAACTTTCCAAGGAAATAATTTTATATTCCATGTTAAATCACTTTTATACATTTTTGGTGTAACTATATTTTATTCTGAAGGCGTATGTAAATGTAACTAAATTAAAATTGTTAAATCAAAACAGTCTAAAATATAAACAATCAACGTGTCCCATCCTCAGCGGGCCGCGGTAAAATTATCAAACGTTGACTGGTCCGCAGCGATGAAAAGTTTGCGGAACACTGCTATAAATTGAGTGATATATTTAAATAAACAATTTAATTATCTATTAGCTTTTTCTAATAATAATCTCAATAAACAATTAAATTATTATTATTATTATATTGTTATTGTTAAAGGCAAGCAATTTCTTTTATTGGAAATTATAAATCAAAATCCTAAAATTTTTGGTCACTCCAGCTGCAAATCATGCGAATCCATTGGGAGTCGTGACCGCTAGTTTGAGAAACACTCCTAAAAAGCAACTCGAGGGCTATTGGCAAAAGACCTCGTAATTCTGAGTCACGGTCAAGTGATGAGGACGACTCCTTAGCTCGCACCTCCCTCTCCGAACATCAACACCCAGTAGCTCACATAGGAATTTTTCAAGGGGAGTGTCCAGAGTCGAAAGTCCACCATTCTTGTATCCTCCTCCTTTTGATTCAGTCGATTTTCGGGAACAAAAAACAGTAAAAAACTAATTATTGAATAAATAGCATTAATTAATAAAATTAATCATTAATAACAAATACATAATTAAATTTTACGTTCTATATACTTAAGAATTATAATCAATCGGAAAAAAAATCAATGGCCTTGGGGGGGGTCTGGACTCCTAGGACACCCCCTTGTGTGCGCCACTGTCCACACCTGTTAAGTAATTAAACATTAAACAAAAATTATATGAACATTTAAAACAACAGCGTCATTTTTCTCGTTCCATTCGTTTATTATTCTTTTTGTACATAAGACAAAACTGTTACCACTCACAAAAATACTTAATAATTTTTATCAGAATAAGAATAAGAATTAATATTTATTATCAGAAATAAATAAACGGATTTGTGGATTTCAAGCGAGCAATAACAACGAGAGAAGACCTTGAGTGCGACAGATTTAGCATGCATTAGCAGCGGGTCTTCAATGGTACTCGGGTTCGAAATCATGACACGCTTGCTACAAGTCAGTGACTAAGGCTTTTAGAGTACCAAGTGCCGTCGCTAACATTTTTAAATAATGCATACTAGCATGGCAGTCTGGATTGCTAAAATACTAATTTAGTTAGAGCAAAAAATTTTTAATTTCATTAGAAGCAGGTGCGTGCGTGTGTGGGTGCGTGAGTGCGTGTGTGGGTGCGTGTGTGGGTGCGTGAGTGCGTGTGTGGGTGCGTGAGTGCGTTTGTGCTTGTGCGTATTTGCGTGTGTGGAGAGAGTCATAAATTATATTTTTACTGATTTCTGTAAAGTGACCATCTTAACAATTGAACAGCTTGTAGAGAAATGAAACGGATGAAAATTTACGATAAAGCCGGGTGAACAAAACTTATATAAACACAAATTTTCAAAAAATGCATAGCTACAGTATAAATACTTTTAAAATTTTACATTAGAAAATTTAACACTTTTTAATAAATTTTAGAACTTAATCGGTACTTAAATTAAAGAATAGTTACACATACTCATAATAACAGTTTAATCAATGGTAAAATCACTATTATAAAAAAATAATTGTGCTTCCTTTTTATTTTATTTAAGAAATGTCAAAATTTTGCCATGAAATATTTGGATAACATTACGTTCTTTTATAGGCTGTTTCACGAAGAATGAGATTTTTGAGAATAATACCGTTATATGTGAACAAAGTCACAAAGTATATAATAATTAACCGTTTAATTATAATCAGATTAAATCGAGAAGACTGAATTTAAGGTTCCATAACAAAGTGATCTTTGTAAGCTAGTAACTTGCTCTAATTAATTAACGATGAAAAAGATTAATCGCTTCAGTGAAAATACGTAAAACTTTTCTCGATTACACTGATAAGGGCTGATAAATTGATACTATTATATGAGACCCCTTTTAATTAACATTATCTTCTTTTCAGCAGCATCGTTAACTGATTTCGGAGGAATATTTACTGGTGGATTTATTTTCAAACTTTTCGAATTTAAAGGATGTCTTTTAAACTGTGAGTTTAAATGTCTTTTGCCTTTTTCGGTCGTTTTAAATTGTTTTCTTTCCTACTGTTATTTTAACTTAATGCTGTTTACTTATATTAAGTGATTTTGAGAAATAATATTTTTCTTGGCAAATTATTCAATTTAGTTTTGTTCCCACATTTTCAATGAATTTTCACTCTGCGGAGAGAAAGAATAAGTAGAATTTTAAAACTTTGGGATATATATATATATATATATATATATATATATATAGATAGATAGATAGATAGATAGATACAAACAGCATAATATGTTACAACGACTCCATATATATGTATACCTTAGCTCATAAATAGGGATTGTAATACCGGACCAAAAGTTCAATTCCTGTATTTTGTACCGGTCAATGTATTTTCAATCCTGTATTCTGATACCGGTATTTTTTACATCTTAATACCGGGATACCGGTTTCAATACTGGTATTAGAAATTTTAGAAAAACACAGCGGTTTCTTTATTTTATTTGCCAGTTTTCTTAGAGTGTAAATAACACAAAAAACAATTTGCAATTTATAAATTATAATAGTAAATAAATAATCACAAAAGAGTAAAAGAACATCTCATTTATTTAAATCACAAAAAGTGTAGATATCACTATTCAATTTGTGGTACTATTATGAATTTTTGAAATATGATCTTAAAAAGCATAATGCATCAATTGTACTGTCATTAAGCTTGGAACGTAATTTTGTGCAAAAATTACCTGCTGTCGAAAACTCTCTTTCAACATCTACGCTAGTTGATGTATACTTTTTCCAAGTGTTTACCACTAAATATCTCGTCTTTTTAAATAAATCAATTTCACTTCGGATGGTTTTTTGGATATAGCTAAGTTCTGCATTGCATTTTGTTTGTAGAATTTTTTTAGTTATCTCTAATTCTAATTTTTGTTCAAGAGAAAATTCCTTTTCACTATCGACATTAGTCTCATCCTCATCTCAATAACTGTACCGAATTCTTCTGAATGTGCAAAGGTTTGTGGGTAGAAAACTTCAAGAAAATGGGCTATAAACTTGGCTCAATTTTAATTGGTTAGTCTCTCTTTTCTTCCTTTTCATTTTCAGTTTCAAAATCTTTATAAGTATGATGGGCAAATACAATGTGAATAACGAAGACACCAATTAAGAAATTTTGAGATACTACGCACTTTCTTCACAACTACAACCCTGTTTTCACAAACACGAATTTCAGACTACAAATCCTGCGCGTGCGCAGTATCGCTCTGAGCTGTAATAGGGTAGTTTTGGCACGCCTCCTTGTGTGTGTGGAGGATTCACATATTTCATCGCTTCTTGATTGAACGATGGAACTTTATATTCACAGTCTAATTAATTTCATCCGTTAGGAGGACATAAAAACAAAAGCGTAAACTATTTTGCTATGTTGGAGATCCCTGGACATATAGTGGAGACAATTTAAAAAAAATTCCAATAAATACTGAAAAACCGGTATTTTAACTTGTGAATACCAGTATTACAAAATTGTACAAATGGCTCAAAATACCGGTATTCGGCATCCCGGTATACCATTATTGCAATCCCTACTCATAAAGGACCTTAAAGTAGTAAACGTTAGTATGCAACTATTTACTTTAGTTTTTAGACGCAAAATAATTTGAAATAATAAGAACAACATATAACAATGTGTAGTTCTTTAGATCAAAGTCTCAGCTCAACTTGGAACCATGTATAGTTTTATTGAGCCTTTTTTCATTTGCTTAAGAATACTTCATTATTACACAAAGTTATACTTACCGAATGTCATTAGACAAGAGTGTGAAAACGCAGTAATACTTTATTACACACACAATAAACTGAAATAAGTAATAAGAATAAGAATACAGCTAGCGAATATATATATATATATATATGATTTTATTCTTTTTTTTTTTTTATACTATATATATATTTATTTGTTTGTTTATCTTGGTGGAATTTTCAATCATTAATAAAATACATTTTAAAGCGCTCAATTGAGCTGAAGTTTTATGTACTTGATTATTTCGGATAACAATACAATAATTTAATTATAATTAATAAAAAATTAATTGACTAAAACTAATTATTTAAAGAATTACAAATACAGCCCCGTTGGCATCATCTTAGCGACCCTTTTGACGACTTGTGTCAAAACTTGAAAAGGTTTTTTTCTCACTTTTTAAAGCAATCAGTTGAACTGAAATTTTATATACACGATTGTTTTGGATGACAATACGATACTTTAATAATAATTAATAAAAATTAATTACCACTTAATGTTGTGATTCTGTCATATGTATATGCATATTTGTATTAATTGTAACTATTTAATAAAAAGCAGTTGAAATAAAATTTTTCTTTGTTGATCTAAGTAGGAATTGACTTAATTTTTTTTTATATTACTTGTGCTGTTTCTAAACTTTCCTTTTTACGTAATGGCATTCGGCATATGTTCTATTTTCACATTCAGTATAAAAAATGCAGAAAAGGTTACAATTAAATACAACAATGAGAGAGACGAATTTTAAAACGGGCGAAAACTGTTTCCCTTTGTCGTAAAAAGATTAATAAAATATATAAGATTATTTTCATACTTATGATATGTATATCCAATAATTTATTATTTAATATATTAATTGTTATCATATTTAATTAATATTAATCAAAGATATTTTATCAGTTGATAGGTATTTTTATTTAAAAAAACTGAATTTTCTTTTGAAAACACTTCAAAACTGCGGCAGTTAGTCTAAAATCTTAATAGAAAAAAATTCCAGAGACAGCTTAAAAAAATAACTACTGTTAGATTTATTAGCAATTGCTTCAGAAACTCAATTATACTAAGTTTTTAATTAAGTATTTCCTGATATATCAAGATTCTTTCTTAAATTTTAATTATTTTTGCGATAGTATAAAAAAAGAAAAAATAGCTTGAAGGTGTCACTTTTTAAAGTCGACTTTTTGAAAGAATATAACTTTGAAAGAATATAAGATGATGAAGAATAAAACTTGCATTGAAGCATTGAAATCAACTATTTTTCAATTCCTACTTTTAGTTCATTCTCTTCCTACGTATATATATATATATATATATATATATATATATATATATATATATATATATATATATATATATATATATATATATTGTTCAAATTTTTCATTCGTTAAAAAATACTTTCTTTTCATCCATTCAAGTCAAAATACGCTTTTTTGAACTTGAAGTGGATGACACTTGATGTTCATACAGTTTTTTCAAATATTAGTTCATCAATTAAATTAAAAATGAATAAATAGTAACAAACTAAAATAATAGTCCAAAAGTATATATAGAAAGAAAATCGTTCATTCTGTTCCTGTAGCACAATGGATAGCAATTTCGACTTCTAATCCAAAGATCGTGGGTTCGAATTCCACCTGGGATGGCCTAATTTCTGAGAATGTGATTTCTTTTTTACAATACCATTTTATTAGAATAATTAATTTAATTAATGAATAAATATAAACGAACAAACAAAAATTGTCCAACACGCTACATAAAAAGAAAAATGGAAAATTGCAAGGAAAATCACTTTCTATTTTGTCACTTAATATCGTGATTCTGTCATATGTATATACATATTTATATTAAAGTGTGTGTGTGGGGGGTAATTGTCTACTAAAAAATAACTAAAACAATTTTTCATTGTTCACTTAAGTAGGAATTGACTTCAAATTTTTTTTTCTAATATTACTTGTTTGTTGTTTTTTTAATCAATATTAAAATATATTTTGCTCTTTTACGGAGTGCCTATTACTTGGAAAACAATTTCATGTAATAAATTAAATATAAAGAATATAAAATGCTGTCTCTTAAGTAACATTTATATATGGTTAATCATCCTTGTAACTCCAACTTCATTAGAAATCACACTAACAGCAATAAAAATGTAGTTAATTTTTTAGAGTAAAGAACAATTACCAGAAGGATCATTAGTCAAAATAAAGAGATAAAAGACCTCAGGAAATAGCAAATTAAGATACCTTAATTTAGTTAATTGGTAGAGTACTTAGTAACAAATAACAAAAACTATTGTCTATTGTTAACTTTCCACTGGTGAATTTTTTAAAAAAATTATCCTACTTTAAAACTTTGCATTTTTATATTTCCTTCCATTTGAAAAATTATACTCTCGGTAAAAATAAAGTGACCTTTTGTTTTTTCTTTTCATTTAAAATACTATCCGATTCTTGATTTTAAATTTATATCATAGAAAATACTGTGCATAATTTTGATTAAACAGCTAACGAATTTTAAAGAAAACAATTCTTGTTATGTAAAACATTTCGAATTCCTTTTAGAAAAAGTTAATAATTTGGAGAATTCTAATTGAGACTCGCTTCATTGGTAAGTCTCGAAATATTTCAAAGAAGACATGTTTATATATTCTTACGGCCTAAATTTAATTATTGAAAAAGTAGGTGATGTGGTTGTGGTACTGAGTTCTTTCCATAAAATCTGGCAAAATACAGAGATATATTTAGCATTTTAAGTAATTTTATTATTTTACTAAACATTTATAAGTTGAAAAGACAAATGTAAAATTTGTTTTAAAACAGAAGGACGTGAAAAACTGAAACGCCCTTGATAAATTTTGCTTTTTACAGTAGTGAAGCCCAAATTTATGTGTTTGTGTGTGCTAGAAATTGAATAAAACCACGCACAATTTACTAATTCTAAAAGGGTTTTCTAATAATTCGTAAATTTTCAAAACGTTCTCTCTTTTTATCATAAAATATACATTAACTGTTAATATTTTGTTTAATAGGTCCTGTATTATAAGGAGCTATATCAATACCCTGTATAATGTTAAAATAATGTCTCAAATATTTTGGCGATAAAAATTTCAATGTTAACAATTTTATAAAATGTTCTACAGAATTAAGTGTCGTATCCCACTCAAAAGCTGCTAAAAATTTCTCTTCAATTTGCTTAAAGGTATATCATCTATTTTTTTAAACAATGAATATATTTAATGACTTATATTCGCAGAATTTTACAAAGAGAATTGAATTAATTTTTAAGATAATGTAACTTTTTTAAAATGTTGATTAAAATTGAAAGACTTTTCTATTTAGCTAGTATAATAAAATATATGAACTGCTCATTTTTTCAACAAAAAAAATCAATACTACATTCTTTTGATTAAAAACAGTGTAAAAATGGAGTCTTCCTTAGATCCTATTACTTATAGGATAAACGGCTTAAAATAGAAGTTTTCAGTTACTTTAAACATTACTTTATGCATCTTCTCTGTAATTAAATAAACATAGGAATTCAATAAATAAATTAGAAAAGCTAAAACAATATATATATATATATATATATATATATATATATATATATATATATATATGTTAACTGATAAAAGTAAATATAATCTCAATCTCAAAATACACTTTTCCTTGCCTTTCTCCAAGTATCACAATCCTTTGAGACATATGTTTTCTTTGTTTAAGGTTTATTGCACTAGATTGTACAGTTCTTGTTTTCCAAAATGCATTTATCAAAATGTCAACATTATTCTTTGAATAGTTTTAACTGTTCAGTATAATAATTAAGTTTATTTTAAAATGATTAAACTTTTTGTAATACTTGGTGTATTTAAGCATTTTTTGTCGAGATATTGTAACTACTGAAAAACTCTTACTCCATGCGATAGAATGTATTTTTTAAATGAAGTTTATATGAAAATCTCAATGAAAACTAGAAACAAAATATTTTTAAATTCATTAATATTTTTTAATTAAATTTTTTAGTTTACAGAAATTTTCATTTTTCATGACCAAGTCCTTAATCGTATATAAATTATATAGTTTAAATATCAGGTAGGCAATATTATGCTTACAAAGATTTTTACATTCATTGTGTATATATCCAAGTTATTCCGATTCATTTATTTCTGCTTATTTACCCTTTATTCCTATTCAATTAATATCTATTAATTTAACTTGATTTTTTTTCAATTCAAATAACAATTAAAATATCCTATATTTGATAGTTAAAACTAAAATTAACTTTTAAATGTGTAATATTTGAAATTTTGCAAGTTAATTGGTACGCGTGTCCAAATTATAAAGCTATGTTACATGTATTTCAAAATACAAATAAATAAAAGAAATACTTTAGCTTATATAGAATTTTTCAAATGGATGTTATACGTAAGTAAAATATTTAACGCAATTCTTTTATCTTTTAAACTAAAGAAAAAAGAAGCACACGTCTTTATTACGCAAAATCTGTGCTGCACTAAAGGTTATATAATACATCCATTTTCAAATTTTTTATGCCGTCTGAAAGTCAGTTTGGTTTTATATAAACAGTTCCTTCTAAAAAATTTTTTAATTCTAGTGAATTCCAAATCTCTTTAAGAAGATTATGTGTGTGGTTACATAGTACGATTCATACAAAAATCTTTGATCAAATGATTTTTACAATTTTTTTTGCTCGTGACTCATGTATAAGGATTATATAAAACAGATTTTCTTCTAAAATGCTAACCATTTAATTGTTTAAAGGAAAGTCTTAAAACTTAAGAAAGGATATTAAACTGTTACTCCTCCTTCAATTAAGGATGTACACAAATAGAATTTAATTTACAAGTGCGTCAAGCTATATATAGTAAAATTTGGTATGGGTTTTCTGCTAACTTGATATTCTTAAAATGCTTTTTATTATGAATATTTATTGAAAATTTCTTTAAAAAAGGTACATTCTAAATTCAAATATTTTAAAAAAAATAATAAGTATTGCTTTGATTCAAAAAATTGCATACCAAATTAGCTTTTGCTACATGTACTGTTAGCAATAAGCAAAAAAAAATTTTAAGTAATAGGGACAATAGAAAAAAAAGCCTTGGCATTGTAAATGAAGATAGATGAATTACTTTTCTTTCTGACATAAATCCGTTTAAAGTTTTCATTTGCCTTTGGGATGTGAATAAAGCAAACATAAAATTCATCATAAATTTGAATTTTTTAAAGTTAGGGCTTTTTAATTTTGCGAAGTTACAAAAAAATATATAAAAATAATTTAGGCTAAAAAAATTTATTTGAAATGTTCACGTATTTTTGGCATATGATTCTTACTGTGTCATCTTAAAAATCAGCTACAAGTTTGGTAATTTTAAAAATAAATGTCTCTTTTTTGTGATTAAATTTGTAACTGGACATAAATAAGTAAAATTTATTAATATTTCAGTATAATATAAGTAAAGAAAATACTAAGATATACACTACGCTTATATTTAAAAAAAATTTAATCATCACAAAACACCATCACGATATTTATAAGAAAAACTTTGACGGCATAAGAACTTTTATAAAAAAAATACTCTGCTAATTTTCAAAGAATTTTTAAAATAGTTTCTTAAAAAACAAGAAGAATTAGCTAGTCAAAATGAATTATGTTGTGCATTTTCATTCGTGGGACGTATCACTGAATATCGAAAATCAAAATAGTTGTGTTCTATTTTTTTTATTTGGTGGATTAATCATGTATACTTCACAAAAGAGACAATCCGAAGGCAGTTCTTTTAAACTTCTTTAAATTTCTTTTAAAACTTAAACACATATCAAATCATCATCAGTTACAAAAGATAAGCTTATTATACTTCATAAGTATTTCTTTCAATGTTTTTTATGCCAAAAATAAAATATATATATAAATAAAAATGTCAAGCTTTCAATTTTCCCGAAAGAAATTTTGATCTTTAGGAAATTATAAATCTCGAAGGGCATCCTTTCTATAAGCTTAAATGGAAAAAATATGTCCTATTATTAAAAGAAGAATACTACCTGGTATTTTTCATTTTACCTGTTGGCAACTGAAGAGCAAGAATTCTTACGAGATCATGTGGATCAGAAAATAAACAGGAACATTTAATATTACTCCCACTCACTATGATGTGAAAGTTAATCCTTTTGCAGCAAGAGATTCTGGCTTTTCTTACCCTAGCAATTTTTTAAGAACGATGAAACAGTTTTCTTAACCTTGACTCTTAATCAAAGCTGAGAAAAAAAGAAATTCCAAATAAAAATATTTCTGAGGTAACAGGTTTGAATGCTTCCACATGGTATTTATCTTTATAAATGTTTTATTTATTTATTTTTGGATCTTTTTAGGACGTTTGGTTAATGGGATTTTAAGGCAGAATGATAAAAATAATATTTGAAAAAATATTCTCAGTAGATTTCTTAAAGAACTATCTTTATTTATTAGTTAGAGAAATATACACGTTATCATGCTATAGCGACACTTTAATGTTAGTATAAATGCCTATTTATTATTTTAAGGTATCCGAACACGTTCGGGGGGTTTAACAAAATAATCTATTTAAACATTATAAATATTTTTAGTACTCAATACCAATAAATACTACTATTTATATAACTAACAATATTTAAAATAAACTTCCTGAATTTTACAAAAATCACAATTATAAGTGAAATTTTAGCCATTTTTTCAAAGCAGTTAGAGAAAAAAGTAATAAACATATGTTAGTAAAAGTATTACTAAAAGAAATTAGATACATGTATTTAAAAAATGTACTAAAATTTTAATGTCTTATTAAAATTTGAAAATTTTAGAGCTGATTGAGTAAACATCATAAAAAATGTTACATTCCTTATGAGACCATTATTTAAACAACAAGCCTTAACTCAAAAAGTATTCATACAATATGAAATATTTTAATACATTCTCTAGAAAATAACATAAATACCAGGTTCAAAAAGTTTTATAGAAATACATTCGTAACATTTTGAGTTATCAAACTCACCCTGATAGATTTTGAGCAATTTAAATGCCCACTTTTGGTAGATTAAAGGCCCACTTCCGGTTTTTCTAACTTTATAAAATTGATTGTAACTTGGCCTCTATGTTGCGTAGAAATAAAACGAAGTATGTTTCGTAAAGCCAAAAGATACCTATATTCAACAAAGTAAAAAATAAATATCTGTCATGACCGAATTTGGTCATTTTCAACGCGTTCGGATACCTTAAATATCTGAAACCATTCTTTACGAATTTATAAAATTTGTTTTATAATTTAGAAATACTTTCGAAGATTAATTGTTTTCAATTTAATACTTTGATAAGAAATTCTACATTGGTTCTGTTTGATAATGTAAGAGTAATCCCATAACCTATTTTTACGGAGACTTAACAAACTTTTGTGAGAATAAAAATCCACAATTACATTAAAGATACAACACCAAGAATTCGACAGAAAATGAAAAAACTCGTCAAAAACAGAAAGACAGCAACGAACAATAAGTGAGATACATGCGTTGAGACAATACTAGTAACTCTGAGTGAGAATAACGTCAACTCAGCTAGTGGTCAGAACACGGGGAATGACGAAACATGAAGAAATACGTCTTGGTACAGAGTCAATGACAGCCCAAATGGAGGTCTGAGGGATAGCTCATGATTCCTTGTCAATCGGTTGCCACAGTCCGTCTTGTTAATGTGATGGTAGCAGGTAGGGATTGCAATACCGGTATACCTGGATACCGAATGCCGATATTTTGGGCCTTTTGTACAATTTTGTAATACCGGTCGGTAATCACAAGTTTAAATACCGGTTTTTTCGGTATTCACTAGAAATCTTTTAAAATTGTCTTCATTATATGTTCAGAGATCTCTAATATAGCAAAATAGTATACGTTTTTGTTTGTGTGCTTCCCTAACCGGCGAATCTAATTATACTGTGGATATAAAGTTGCACCGTACAATCAAGAGAATTGATAAAATATGAGAATCTTCCATGGAGGTGGGCCAAAAGTATCCTATCACAGCACCGAGCGATACTGCACACGCACAGATTTCGTAGTGTGACATTCGTATCTGTGAAAATAAGGTTGTGGTTGTGTACAAAGTGCGTAATATTTCGATATTTTTTAAATTGTTGAGTTTGTTATTCACATTGTATTTGTATATCATACTTAGGGTTCAAAATATTTTTCTGATTTATTATATATAGGCTCATAAATAATGACCTATAATAATGAATAAGAATAACTTTAAAGAGCATAAAAAATTCTTTGTTAATACTTCGGTTGGGTTTCATTATCCATATGATGAAAAGAATATGGTTGCACAAAGTAAATAAAATGTCCTTTTTTTTTATTCTTTATATACTGTCATAATTTATAAGTTAGACATTATTTTTGTGATATTTTCACTCTCTAATAAAGCAACTGGCAAACAAAACATAGAAACACCCGTGTTTTCTTTCTTTTTCTAAAATTTCTACTATCGGTATTAAAACCGGTATACCGGTATTAGGATCTAAAAAATACCGAATACAGGTATTGGATTTTTGATCCTATATTGCAATCCTTAGTACCAGGCATACAAGCCGCATCCAATCACGTCCCAAACTTATTCTATTGGTAAGAGTAAGAGAGAGAGATTGAGGGATAAAGGTTGCCAAGGAAGCATCTGTTGATCTTGCAGAGCTTGTTGCCTGATGCATACAGTGTGTGATCGGATGTTATCGTGCTAGGAAAAAGCACTGGACATCTCTCCCAAAGTAAGGGAGCGTCACCAGCCTCACCACATGATTCAGGCATCGTTGGGCCATCATGGTGCCCTGAATACGAACCAGGGATAATCAACTATCGTACGTGATGTTGCCCTAAGCCATGATACCATATTGACTCACAGTGGAGAGGTTCACAAATGCATTTGGATTGGATCTGTGTTGGCCCTCTCGTCTTTGAACATGACCCTGTGCCATTCCATCCTCCACATCTTGATATCCGGCACAATTTCAGACAGAATAGTAATCGGGTTGTCCAGTGACTATGGTCACAAACTCGTAGTTGGAGTGCCTCTGCAGTTTTTGAAGTCTGAGTGTTTTGGGGGCACTGAATCACTGCACACGATGCACATATCAATATCCTCCTGTTGATATGCTGTGGTAGTTAGGAGAGGGATTCTAGCATAGGTGTCGTCCCCGTCCCTTCACTGCGGTTCAAAACTATGAGGCCAATCTCCAGTAGCCCTCGTGCTGCTTTTATAGTGCGACGTAAATAAAAATCTCACTAACTCCTACTTCAAACGGGCTCATGAGGGCAGTGGACACAAGAATGAGTGCTAACCCCCTCAGCACCCCTCCATTTAATTCAGTAGTAAAAGACTACTTAATTGGAATTAAAACAGTAAAAAAAGATCGAATCTTTTTACAAATTCTTAAAAATAATAAAACTTAAAAATAATCAAATGAAGCTGTACGAAAAAGATATAAATCAAAAAATTAAGTTAATAAAATGTAACTATTTCAGCCATCGACCTTTTTATCATATTAAAGGAGATATACATATTCATCATTTCTAAATAAAAGGTTTTGTAAAAATAAGGTAGCTCAATTTTGTATTTGCTATTCCGTGTATCATCACACATAATCACTAAAATTTGCTAAATAAAGTTTTCTATCCGAATTTTATTTTTTATTCCTCAGTGGCTCGACTGCCCAGGCTTGGCTTTCTCAAGCAGTCCTTTCCATGTCAGCCTTTTTCCTGCTAGTTTTCTCTAAATTTTAGTTCTCAAAACTAGGAGATATTTTTCTAGGCTATCAATCCGTCTTAGATTTGGCTTTTTCTCCGTGTGCCAATTGGTTGGGCATTGAAGACTTTTTCAGTGGTGCGTTCTTCATTCATTCAATGAAGAACGCACCACCGCCTGCCCATTTCATTCTTTGTATTTTGATGAAGCTAACAATGTCAAATTCTTTATATAAGTGATACAGCTCAAAATTTGATCTTCTGAGACATATGCCATTTTCCGAATTCCTCCAACAATAAATATTAATACCTTTCTTTCGTAGATACTTATCATGCTCTCATATATTTGAGACCATTCTATTTGTATTATTTAAAAATAAATAAATATTATCAAAATATACATAGAAAACTTATTTATTTCGTATGGGGTACTCAAACTATATGTTTATAAGCACTATTAATGCCTCTTAGAAATATAAAAAAATTTAATAAACAAAGAGATTTTTAATTAAGATATTTATGCATTCTGTTGGAAAAATTTAATGTTAATGCAACTGATACCTCTACCTTTATCTACATTCAACTCACGTTCTTCATTCAAAATAAACAATTTTTAAATGAGATTTAGATCAGAATTTGTAAGCAAGAATTCGGAATGAAATGGAATAACTTCGTTCTACAGATTGTTCTTGTCTTCTCCCTATCAAACATTCATTTTTGTGAATTCGAAAAAGTGTTGATATTTTATTCAAGCGGAAAACATGTTCTTTTCATAAAAATCTTCTGTTCGCATTGAAATTCTGCTCTCCTTTTTGAAATATTTCATTTTCAATAAAACTAAAATATAATGGAAGAATGGTAAAAGGAGAAAAAAACACGTTTTTATTTTGAGCTAATCACGATATCGAAAGCTTTGATTTTGAATACTTTTAAGCTCAGATTCAAATGCACTTTAAATTCAAGTGATAAAACTTGCTTATGAAGGAAGCGTCGGAGAAATGTTTGTTCTGATAGAAGCAAATGTCAAATTTCACACTATCAAGGAATTTTCCAGCAAGAAAAGAGTATTTGCTGCTTGCTTTATCGTGAGTAAATTTAATAACTAACTGTTACCCACTCATTTTGCTGCGTTTTTCATGATGTCGTATATCTAAATCCTAGATTTAAGCTTTATAGCATTGAAAAAAATTCTTAGAACTTTTTTCCATTTGATTTAAACAAGGAAAGGCATTGAATTTCTAAAAGGGAAGTACAGTGGGTGATTGGTTAACGAACATAATCCGTTCCAAGACTATGTTCGCTATCCGAATTGTTCGTTAACCGATCATCGATTCACCATAGACTTCTGTGTGAAATCGTTTAATTCGTTCTGGAGACCCTAAAAATTAAATTTTAAAAAATGTATAATTTCTTAGTAAGTTTTAAAAAAATATAATACATACATATCGTCTTGCATATTAATCAGTCAATTTCATTTTTTGCTTATGGAGCGTTAAAGAACATGTCCAATGTCGATTGCTTCTCTCTTTTTTCAGGATTTTCTAGAAGTAATTAATAGCATTGTTGTTGTAAAGATCCCCAACCCTACTGAAATCAGCTTGGTATGGGTGTCATTTAAGACCACTGCTCTGACATCCTCCCACTTTTTCAAAAGATCTTTAATGGCAGATGTCGGCATTGGTCCTCTTTCGTCTTCCTCTTGTTTAGAAGGAGACACATTTCGCTGTGTTTCTTGGTGTTCTTCATTCAAAATTTCTTGGAGTTCTTGTATCGTCAGTTCATCTTCATGTCCCATTATGATCTCTTCTATGTCATCCTCGTTCACCTGCAATTCCAGATCTCTAGCAGTTGTCAAAATTTCATTCATAATTTCAGGGGAGTGTCCCTGATCACCTCCGAGTATGTGTGTTCGTTGTCTAAACACAAAAAATCTTTCTTGAAAGTGTTCGTTATCCGAACACAAAAATCTTTCGTGAAAGTGTTCGTTAACCGATCACCCACTGTATAATTATCTTTTAACCCCCGTTACCAGCCCTCAAAGTTTATTGTCGAAATAAACCGTTTTTAGCGGATCTTTGCTCAATAAAATTAATATGCGTATCAAATTTCAAGTCTGTAGGTATAATAATTCAAGAATAGAAATTTTTACCTTTAGTGCCTTTTTAACTCCTCGCTACCCCCTTTTCAGTAGATCTCTGCAATGCCCGTTCTAAGTGGATCCCTACTCAATTACTTTTCTATAAATTTCAAATCTATGCAACTAATAGTTCAAACACGGAAATTTTTATCTATAACGCCCTTGTTGTTGCCCAATTTTCGCAAAACCCGTTCTTACCGAATCTCTACTCAAAAAAAGAAACTGCTTCCCAGATTACAAATTTGTAGGTCTAATAGCTCAAAAATGGGAATTGTTGTTTTTTTATCTATTACAGTCCCACAATCCCCTACTTCTTAAAAGCCGATTTCCATAAAACTCGTTCATCGCAAATCTCTACGTAACAAAAAGTTAAAATGTTACCTAAATTTCAAGTCTATAGGTCTCATAATTCCGAAATTCTTATTATGAGTGAATTTTCTCCAGTATTAAAATATAGACATATGTTATTTCCAAAACTAGAATTAAGTTACAGAGTGTTTCAGAATAAAAATTATTTATCGAAGGGAAAAAATATAATAATAATTATGCATATTTCACAAAAATAGTTTGATGTATGCTAAACAGAAAAAAGTACACTTAATATAAAGACATTATAAAGTAACCGTTTCACAGAAGTAATATCACGTAAAATTTTTAAAAACAGTTAATTTTTGCAAAAATTATGTATTTTTCAGAATAAAATTATAGTCCACATAATCTCACAAAAAGCCTTGAGATGTATTAAAAATTATAAATATTTAACCTTACCGACAAAATAAAAAAATTAAATGTATTTAATACTTGATTTATTCCAATAAATATTCACAAAAGTAAAATTTCTGTTTTTAAAATTCATCTTTCAAATATTATGTTTTATTACTTTTTAAATATCTGCAAATGAATTTTTCCTAGTCAAATCCACGTAAAATTGATTTTATTTTAATTAAATGAAAATGCACCAGACTCTAAAAATCTGCAAATGATATTCGAAATTCTTAATTGTTAGTTTCCCACGACATTCAAGGAAGTCAATTCTGAAAGATAACAGATGTTTTAGATTCTATTGAAGAATCATGTATCTTCTTTATTTACCGTCATAATTTATTTTTTATCTTTAATTAGCTTTACCTTCAATAAATTTATTTCAAAAAAGTCATAGTTAATAATATGAAATCCTGCTTCTTTTAATTTTCATTTAAATTAAGGTGAAAGAACTGTGATTATAAGCATATGTTTTTGAAAACCTTTTGAATTTAAAGAGAAAAATAAATTTCTGAATATTTAATCGTAACTCTTGTAAATAGCTGTAGACAGTACATGTTGTGTTTCTAGAAATACAATTCCAATTCAGATTCTTTAAACAGGAATTAGGTCATATCGAAAAAGAATTTCGTATCTCTCTTGAATCCTAAATCAATTTCTTCCTTTTCTGTAGAAGAAAAGCTTTATTTCAATTAAACTTTTAAATTTAATTAATTAATTTCTTTTGTCAAAGAAGTAATCAATTACGCCTTTTTCGCTTTCAATTCCCTCTTGAGTCAAATGAAAATTAAACATACTTGATTTGATTCACAGTTAGGTAGATATTGGTTGAGATGTCAAATTACGTTTTATTCGAGAAATAAAAGTTACTTTTATCTTAAAGTTTGAGTTTGAGAGATGGATAAATTAATTTTTTTTATTAATAGTAGTTTAAATTGTACTGTCTAAGAATTTAATTAAAATTAAATTATTTATTCCGGTTCCTGCTTAATTAAAATCTATTTGCTGATATGCAGAGGATAAGAAATTAATTAAAATGCATTATGTAATTGAATGTAAAAAGCATTGAGAATTCATGGCAAATATAGAATATTTATCTAAGCATAAAAGAATAAAAAATAAATTATAATTTTGTTCACTTTTCAAAAGCGCCTCTTATGTAAACAGGAATTGAAATTACTCACCCAAATAATTCAATTTGCGCAATATGGTAATTTAAACTTACGTTGCACAAGCATCTGTGATTGCTAAAGCTTCATAAATTGATTCAGTCACTGTTTGAGCATTAATACCAAGTAATAAATATCAAAATTGAAAAGTCAATTACAGAAGCTTTACAAACATTTTAAAATAAGACTGAAAAATGCATAGCAAGAAAGGAGTAATAAACAAGATTCATTTCCCCTTAAAAAAATAAAGTCGATATTTTCCAGACTAAAAGAATTTTCAAATTAAGCACTTATCCACGAAAATATATTACTATTTCAAATATTTGGGCAATTTTATGCGTCATTATCCATGAAGCCTTTTCGATGATAACAATTATATTAAAGAGTTTCTTGATTAACTTTTCTAAAGTTTCAAATAGCAAATGCTTGTTATTTTCCGACTGGCGAATTATTATATTCTTTTGAATAATTCCTTTTTTAGTCTCATGACAAATAAATTCTTGTATGAAATATAAATTTTTCATATCATGTAAATTAAGCTTAAGGAAATCATTTAATGATTTTTATTGGTTAAACTATCCATCTTTTTTAATGATCTTTAAATTATTTTGGAAATAATCTTTAACCAATTATAATTTGAATGATCTATTCACAGAATAATGCTTAAAAATATTAATAGGATTTCCGGTTAAGGGGTATCAGACTACGTTCGGAAACGTGATTTGGCAAAGCGCATAAATGGATAATTTGCATGATATTTAGTATCACTTAGATTAGAATATATGCATAAAATTATTTTAAGGACATTTTGACAAAAAAGGTTTATTTAAATACAAAATTTTGGCAAAAAATTAACAGAATAATTTTTTTTCCAAATGTTCTCCTTTTGTGAAAAATGCTTCTATTATAATAATATTTTGCCTGTATATAGTTCAAACCTCTGTTCAGAGGCTCAACTAGAATTTTTGAAATATATAACTTAGAAGTGGGTTTATTCATATTTTACGACAACAGAGAGGAGCAATTTTAAGAAAAAAACGCGAATAATTATTTCAATTGGTGGTAACTCTGAAAATAACATGAATTTTTCAAAAATTCTAGTTGAGCCTCTGTAGAAAGGTCTGAGCTATATACAAGCAAAATATTATTATAATAGAACCATTTTGCACAAAAGGAGAACATTTGGAAAAAAGATTATTCTAAGTTCATTTTTTGCCAAAATATTATATTTAAATATTGTTTTTGTCAAAATCTCCTTAAAACAATTTTATGCATGTATTCTAATCTGAGTGACACTAAATATCATGAAAATTATCCATTTATGCGTTTTTTTAAAATCACGGTTTCGAACGTAGTCGGATACCTTAATGGAACTTAGTTGGTCTCGATTTACATTTTCAACAATATTTTTATTCAAACAGGACCAACTGTACCCTCTTTTCACTGGGTATTTCTTGACGGTTTATGACTATAAACAGTTCTTAAGTTATGGCTTCTCAAACTTTCAATATTGGCGACTCAATTTTAAATCATAATTTTTATCGCACCCTCATACAATAACAATGAATTGAATGCAATAATAATGTACTTTGACGCTAAAGCCACAATGTGGCCTGAATTACAAACCGTACTCCAGGGGTGTCAAATTCGCGGCCCGAAACTAACGATTTTGTGGCGCAGCCAATGTATCGGCATACAATAATATATAATAAAATAACAATCCTACGTAAATAAAAATACGATATATATATAGGTAACGTTTTTTTAAATATATTCTTTTTGTTATTAATAAGCAAAATGTTTGCATTGTTTTTCTTTCTTTTTTTTAATGTACCCCATTTAGGTAAATACAAGTTTAAGGCTCTATGAATATTGATTTTTTTGCGGCCCACCTGAAGTTAAATATTATTTGTTTGACCCAAGTTAGACTTTGAGTTTGACACCTTTGTCGTACGCATTATCAAGATAAGTATTAAATTTCATGTATGTTATTATCAAGCAACAGATTTTTTAAGTAAGTTACTTTTAAGAAAAATAGGATAAATATTATGTTACTTTTCCTTTCTAATTTTTAAATTGGAACAGATAGCAATCTACATGTGACGTTTATTTCTATTATGCCATAATGATTTTCTTTTGGATCTATCTTTCAGTAAATTTATAATTTTTTAAAATAACTTTTATTTATTTTCGACTTGTCGATACGCTGGCACCCCTTCCCCCGTAGGGTTATCACACACCTTTAGATATTTATTCACACACGCCCTACAGTTTAAGAATTGCTGTCTTAAGATATTGGTATCTAAGTCCAAGCGAAAGGTTTTTGATTGTATTGAAAAACATTCTGACATCCGTCGCCACTTGATTGAAAAAGGACAACACTCAAATTTCAAAAACGGAAGTGTTATTATCTTTTACTCACCCATAATTCTCCCCCACCTTCCCCCAGAATAGATTTCCACAAAAACCCATTTTTAGCGGATCTCTTCTCAAGATAGTAAACATGTTTGCCAAATTTAAAGTCTGTTGATCTATTATTTTAAAAACGGGAAGTTTCATCTATAACACCCTCTTTGCCTTCGCAAACCTCCCTTGGGGTCGATTTCCATAAAACCCGTTATTAAAATCCTTAATCATCAAAAGAAACATGCTTAACAAATTTCAAATCTGATGGCTTAATAACTCCGGAGATCTTGTGATGAGTGATTAAGTTACTTTTCAATTTATATATATAGTGTATAAGAACAAAAATTCAATTTGTATTTATAGTATTATTGTCCTATGAAAAATACATATGTATTCTATTACATTATTAACAGGAAAATTTTGACTCCACCAATAAGTGTAGAATTCCCTTTATTTATATTTTTATTTATTCCTCATATGTGTCGTATGTGTGGATTGTCTTCAGTCGCATAGATTGTAAATCTAGAAGAGGCGCATTTAATTAAAAGTATAATTCTATAAGCTACCAAACATAATAAAAAAGAACTTTAGAATTCTGATACATAGTTAAACACAACGAACATATAATTTCAACATCCCACTAAGCCCTACTTGAGGTTCGAAAGCCAAGTTCTATTTCTGATCACTAATTATACATACAACCCTAAGCCATCAAGTAGGAGTGGAAATGCCCATCAAAATCATTTCAAACCCAAACGATTTGCTGATAGCTTCATCAACCAAATGGTTTGCCGATAGCTTCATCAGCGAAAAAGCTGATAGCTTCTCAAATTAGATTTTTACGATCATGTTGTAATATGCAAATTTCTCATTATGATATTCATGGCGGAAACTCCATAACGTAATATGTATAATATTAGAAGTGGGATCTAAGCATATGGCATCTGTAATTTAATCGGACGAATCATTATTTAATTTATCGTTACAATCAGTACATTTCCTTTGAATACTCTTCTTTTATTGATAGTGTTTCATAAAATGATATAAACCGCTAAAATTAATTAATTAATACTTCATGTGTTCGAAATGTTTTACTTCATTTATTTCGAAAACCTTTTTTTAGGTTATATTAATATACATGTTAAAATTCCTATTCATTACAGTAGTGCTTCTCAAACTTTCTATACTTGAAACCCAATTTTCAATTATAATTTACATTGTCCACCCCCTTCATACAATAACAAAGTATTGAATTCAAAAATAACAAATTTTGACGTAAAGCTACAATACGACTTTAATTATAAACCGTACAAATTATCAAGATAAGTTTTAAATTTTGTATATAATTTTATAACATGCCCATAGGGTCATTTTTAATTATTACTTTGTACTTAACTTCTTCTTTATAAGCGTAACAACCTATTACAGGTCTTGGCTACCTCCACAGCTCGCTTCCTCCAATTCCAACGATATGCAGAAACTCTCTGCCAGTTTTTAATATTTTAAGTCATTTTCAACATCATCTATCCACCTTGTTGGTGGTCTTCCTCTTGTTCGAGATCCCATGGGATTCTTAAAAGTTTAAGCTCTGGTCTGGTTGTTTTCAGGGCTTCTCCAGATGTGCCGAGCCATCTCAATCTGTTACTTCGGATGACTTGAGTAACTTGAGGTTCTTTGTAAAGCCTATATAGCTCTAAATTGTATCTAGTACGCCAACATCCTTGATCTTTAACAGGGCCAAATATCGTTCTCAGTGCATTTCTTTCGAAAGTTTCCAGAGCTCGTAGTCTCCAAATTCAACGTCCAGATTTCGCTAGCATATAGCAACACAGACAAAATTAATGTCTTATATAATCTTAACTTTGTTTTTTCGCTGATAAATTTCGATCTTAATTGCTTCTTGAGTCCAAAAAAACATTTGTTAGCCGATTTTATACGGTTGTTTATTTCAGCTTTCAGCTTATTTTGGTCATTAAGTTCTTAACTTAGGATTGTTAAATTAATTATGAAATACATTGCGCAGTGTTGATACATTTATAAGTTTATTATATCAATGTAAATGTATATTTTATTTTTTATTATATCAGAATGTATTTTGTTTTGTTTCCTTTCAGTAAATTAATAATTTTTTAGAATAATTTTTTTGTTTTCGACTTTTTGTTATACACGCAACCCCCCCTTGTATGGGTTACCAATCCCCGGGGGTACAGTTTGAGATACACTGTATTACCGTAATAAAAAAATCTCCCATCATCATCTTATTAAAACGTCTCATTATAATGCATTTAAAAGTATACTGAAATATTTTTTTAAAGATGCTAACACTTAAGAAATATTTTTAACTTTGGTGGAAGATCGAACAAGAAACAAATTACATTTATCCACAAATTTAAGGCAATGCGATTGGATTTTATTCAGTTCCTACTATTAGCTCACTCTCTCTATATATTTATTTATTTATCTTGATTTTTGTTTTCAATCGTTAATAAAATACATTTTAAAGCGCTTGTTTGAGATGAAATTTTATATACATGATTATTTTGGATGACAATACAATAATTTAATTACAATTAATAAAAACTAATTGATTAAAACTAATTATTTAAAGAATTACAAGTACAGCCACGTTGGCATCATTTTTGGCGACTTGTGTCAAAACTTGAAAAGGTTTTTTTTTCTCACGTTTTAAAGCATTCAGTTGAACTGAAATTTTATATACACGACTGTTGTGGATGGCAATGCGATACTTTAATGATAATCAATAAAAATTAATTACCACTTAATGTTGTGATTCTGTCATATGTATATACATATTTATATTAATTGTAACTATTTATTAAAAGGAGCTAAAATAAAAATTTTCTTTGTCGATCTAAGTAGGAATTGACTTTAAAATTTTTTTTTATATTACTTGTTTTTGCTATATATTTCACTTGTGAAGCACCAAACATTTTTAAAATATTATTAACATCGATACATATGTTAATTTGATGTATTCATTATTATTCCATGAATGTCAAATAAAAAAATTGGGAAGAAATGTGTTAATATAAAAATGGCCTCAATACTGAACAATATAAAACTTGACACTAAGGATCGTATAAACTTGAAAAAAATTCGAAGCAATTAGACATAAATTATACTGGGAAAAAATTTTCTATTAACTTTTTAGTTATAAATTAATATAGCTGTAAAACTAATATGGGTTAAAGTATTCCTTTTTATTTTAATTAAATTAAAAGGAGCTCTTTTTAAGGTGACTGCGTTCGGCACCGTGTATTTTCAACAGTGTATAAATGAATACTTTTTAACATGTATTGTCATTTAATTCAGAAGATCCATATAAAATTGCTTTAACAATCTTATTATAATAAACACACACACACACACACACACACAAGTAATATATAAAAAAATTTAAGTCAATTCCTACTTAGATCAACAAAGAAAAATTTTATTTTGGCTACTTTTTATTAAATAGTTGAAATTTGTATAAATATGTATATACATACGACAAAATTACATCATTAAGTGGTAATTAATTTTTATTCATTATCATTAAAGTATCGTATTTTGTCATCCAAACAATCATTTTTATAAAATTTCAGTTCAACTGAATGTTTTAAAACGTGAGAAAAAAATATTTTTAAGTTTTAACACAAGTCGCCAAAAGGGTCGATAAGTCACCAAAAATGATGCTAACGTGGCTGTATTTATAATTGTTTGAATAATTAGTTTTAAGCAATTGATTTTTATTAATAATGATTAAATTATTGTATTATCATCCAAAATAATCATGTACATAAAACTTCAGCTCAATCGAGCGCTTTAAAGTGTATTTTATTAACGATTGAAAATTCCACCAAGATAAATAAACAAACATATAGAGAGTGTGAGCTATATATAATAGTAGGAATTGAAAAACAATTAAATACTTTCTTTTTGGCAAAAATGAAGAAAAATTGACGTATTTTCGAAACATTTTCCTCTCATTAAAAGGCTTCTATAATAATTATATTTTGCACACATATATAGTTAAATCTCCTGTACAGATTTTGATCTAGGATTTTTAGAATATACCATTTAGGAGTGAATTCATCCATAATTTAAAATATCAAAGCAGAAAAATTTTAACAAAAAACACCAGTTACTGTTTCAAATGGACGTTACTCGTGAACATTTATTAAATCATAGTTTAGGCTCTGTATAGATGTCCTAGCTACATATAGTTAAAATATTGTTATTATTATAGACACATTTTTCATAAAAGGTGAATATTTTTAAAATATGTCATTCTTCATATTTTGTTAAAAAATTACATTCAAATAATTATCTCTTGCAATAATATTCCTAAAATAATTTACATGTATACTCTGTGTGTGTGATTTAACTGGTTCTAAACATTAAAAAGAGTTTCATTTATACATGTCTTTTTTTCAAAATCATGGTTCCAAACGTAGTCAGTCGTCTTAAAGCGAAATTTTAAAAAGAAAAACACTCGTAAAACATGCGCAATGTTCTAACGTATTAAAACTATTTATAACGTTAATCTCTCAAAAAAGGCATATTTCACGTCAAAAAGCGCATGTTTTTTTAATAAAACAGTTGCTTAAATAATAAAAATAAAACTATATACCAAGGGAAGATTCTAAGTCCATTTCATAGAATAATAACTTTTTATTTCATTATTGCTGTACGCTTAGTTACTATATTCTCATAGTATACTGTTCAAAATGTTTAAAATGAGAAGTCAACTGTTATAAAATTCCTAAAAGATAGAAATGTCACCATTTTAATTCAAGGATACTTGAAACACAATCCTTTGTTATCAACTTTAAATTAAATGCATATCTGCAACTGACAAATAGAAATGATTCGGTTTAAAATGAATCCTGTGTGTTTACAAGCCTTGAGCTTTTATTCCCTCGGGTAGAATTATATTTCAGAGAACCTCTTAATAAATTAGCATTCTTTGTCATTACATTTAAAATTGCGGAAACAGAGAATCCTCCTTTTACTATAAGTACGAGTTTTAATTTGCCACTATTAGCAAACTTGTAATTACAGAAGTGAAATATTCCATTGAAAATTGAGAGTGAGGTTCTAAAGGCGCGAGTTGCGTGATGTCATACTTCTCAATATATATATATAAATATTATCGTGGTTTATATTTCTCATTATTTTTGTTTATAGACTATTGTATTTACACAAGTGGTTTTTTTTATAATAAATTAGTTAACTTAAGAGGAAAAGAGAAAATATCATGAACTGAACAGGTGTTTAGAAATCAAAAATTTTATCTTTTATGGAAAAAGGTTTTTTATTTTTCTTATTATGACCACGTATTAATTTTTCCTAAATATCAATCAAGATCAGTAGACAGTTATTTTATACCAAAATTCATTGGGGGCCCACGTTTATTACATTTATATAGGGGATAAATTTAGTTAATCTTTATTTAAAAAATTTATATTTTATAACATAACTTTGAGAGAAGCAAAGTTCTTCAACTCTTAAAATGTATTTTAATCCATTAGTGTAAATTAAATAACTAACTATATCACAAAGAGAACATGAAAAAAAAATGTAACACTGTTTAGCACTTTTTTTAAAAAAAAAGGGCATGCAGTGCTAAATATATACATGCTTGAATATATTTAGAAATTCCTTAATAATAACTTTTCTTGTGAATCATCCTACGATATTTTGATTTTTGCTAATTTTTTAAATTCCAGAATCAAAACTAGAAATCTTATATTGTATAGAAAATGGTTTTGCTCTACTTATTTAGAGAGAGAGAAAGAGCGGGAGAGAGTGGTTAGATATAAATAATCGGTTATCAGGTACTAAATAGCCACACACATCCAACAAAAATAGATACAACATGAGCATATAGATCAAATAAATTTATATAAATGAATGTGTGCGTGCGTGCGTGTGAGTGTGCGTGTGAGTGTGTGTGCGTGTGAGTGTGCGTGCGTGCGTGCGGGCGTGCGTGCGAGTGTGCGTGCGTGCGGGCGTGCGTGTGAGTGTGCGGGTGTGTGTGCGTGCGTGCGTGTGAGTGTGCGTGCGTGCGTGTGAGTGTGCGTGCGTGCGTGTGAGTGTGCGTGCGGGAGTGTGAGTGTGCGTGCGGGAGTGTGAGTGTGCGTGCGTGCGTGCGTGCGTGTGAGTGTGTGTGTGTGATATCCAGATTCCTCCCATGACAGTGGACGGGCCAGCAGCAGAGCTGCATTGTAATACACCGAGACGTGCTAGCGTCAGAGGTCGTAAAATTCCCCCTGATGAGATAATGAAGAGCCTCACTCACAAGCTCTTCATCAACTGAGCCTTGACCCCACCCCCCACCACCACTACCACCATGTGGTGGAAACATTCGGATTTTAGACTGTTCACGAAGGAGTCGTGTATATATTGCGGGCAGGTACTTTCGTTTATTGTAAATGTTGTAACGTTTCCAGCCACGCAGCTGTGAATCTGCGTCTTTGTGGATCACCACACGAGCATTTGTACCTGCACTTTAAAATTATTGCGTGGTCCGCCTTGACTTTCCCCCCATAACACCTTGACCGACGAGGGACCCGTTCCCGCCACTAGCAAGATGTAACGAGATGCTAAAAAGAGGCGCCGGTCGCTGATCCCCGAAGAGAGAGAGAGAAAACTAGAGATACTTTGAACCTTCACAGTGAGCGGACGCCGAAAAAGAACTCTCTCAAACTACATCATTTGAACTCTAATAATCTTTTAATAAGTTTAATAACTTCAATGTATAATCTGTAAATAATAGCGGTAACGTAAATAAAATAAATGTTTAAATTAATCAATATCACGCTACCATTATTTATCTCAACCGTCTCAATATCCTCTTAACGCATTTTTAATTAAATATATTTCATATAATTCCTCGAATATTCCTCCCTTCCCCGTTTATCTTAATTCAACAAACACACACACATAGTATTATATATATATATATATATATATATATATATATATATATATATATATATATATATATATGTATATATATCTTATTTATTAACTTTGCATTTTTAAAAACAATAAGTGATTGGTGACGAATCTTGTAACTCGAAACCACGTTCGCGTTTAAGTGAAAAGGACCTAAATTGAAACACAACTCAGGACTTGAGAACTTTAAGCATCGATATAAATAAACCACAATAAACCACAATACAACATATATATATACACACACACACACATATATATATATATATATATATATATATATATATATATAATATATACTTTCAATGGTTAATATAATACATTTCAAAATCGAGCGGGTAAAAGTATTTCATTAGTTAGTTGTTAGTAAACTAATTTTTTACCTTTGAAAATACTAAAGTAGAGTACTAAAGTAGCCTTATTAGAAATAAGCCATTTTTGGAATCAGATACGATAGAGTTTTAAAAAATGATATAAGTGATTACATTTTATTTAAATAAATGGGTTTGTTTTCTAGTTGGATAATATTAAGATACTTAATGAAGAGCACAGCCTTTTATATTAAAAGATTAAATTCCCTCCAGTGAATGTATATTTGTAAGTTCTTATAAGGGAATTTCTTCTTTTTGCTTAGAGAATTATTTTCATTTACAAGTTTCTTTTGAAAGGCCTTTACAAACTGTTTATTTTTAAGGAACTCTCAGCATTTGGAAAACTTGAAAAGCAACGCTTTGTGTAGTATTTTCAAGCTTTGGTTAGCTAAGATTGAATTTTTAAAGCGATTGAAATGGAGAAAATTGCCTTACCCCATTTCTTAGCAACTTAAGAAATTCTTAGATTTCCTTACGTGCTTTTCTTTCTTCCCTCTTGATTGAAGAACGATCTTCTGAGAAGTAAGTAATATATGTAACGAAAAAGTTTACTTTCTTTCTTCCTTTCTTCAAAATTCTTCCGGTTCAACTGCATTTAACAAGAAGTTTTATTTTTTCGAGCAGATGAAATTTCAAAGCTTCATTTTTGTAACTATGATCTTCAGATGATAGAAAATTTTGTTGTGTGTACATATATATATACATACTATATATATATACATATTATATATATATTAAGAAACTTGTAGTATAATTAAGAATAAATTTAGCTATTTGAAATAGAGATTAAAAATGCATATTTTTGAAAAAACCCAAAAAAGGAAAACTTTTAATTAACTTATTTTGAAAACAAGTAATATAAAACAAAATTAAGTCAATTACCATTTAGTGCAACAAAGAAAAATTTATTTTAGTTACTTTTTAGAAAATTATTTCATATAATTTAAATATGTTTATACATATGACAGAATCACAATATTGAGTGACAAAATAGAAAGCGATTTTCGCTGTAATTTTCTTTTCTATATATTGTGTTGGACTATTGTTTTTTGTGATTTTGTTACTTTTTATTCATACATTATATTTAATTATTAAAATTATTATATTTAATTATTTAATCATTATAATTAGTATAAAGTAATCCCATTCTCAGAAGTTAGACCATTCTAGGTGTAATTCGAACCCACAACATTTGGATTAGAAGCTCAACGCGCTATCCATTGCGCTACAGAGACACAACGAACGATTTTTCTATTTATATATGGACTATTATTTTTGTTTGTTACAATTTATTCATTTTTTAATTTAATCAATGAATTAATATTTTAAGAAACTGTATTAACAACATCAAGTGTTATACACTGCAAGTTTAAATAAATGTATTTGAACTTGTGAACGGTAGAATAAAAATATTTTATTAACGATTAAAAATTTGAACAAGATATATATATATATATATATATATATATATATATTATATATATATATATATATTTGGGGTAGGAATATTAGCAGGAATTGGAAAAAAAATCATTGAATTTTTACAGAGTGTTTTTTTCCAGGTATAGAAGTTTAAGTTGGCATTACTTTCCAAGATGGCGACTGATTTAACAGCTGTCAAGTGATTTATTCTCAGTTTGGTTTGGCAATTCATCATGAATAGACTCACGCCTGAACAACGCTTTCAAATTGCGCAATTTTATTTCGAAAATAATGGTCGATTTTCATAAGCGAATTTTTTTAGCGATGAAGCGCACTTCTGTTTGAATGGCTACGTCAACAAACAAAACTGCCGCATTTGGAGTGAAGCTAATCCACAAGTGTATGTCGAAACACCGTTACATCCAGAAAAACTGACTGTTTGGTGCGCTTTATGGGCTGGTGGAATCCTTCTTCAAAAACGATGAAGGCCACAAAGTTACAGTCAATGGTGATCGGTATAGAGCCATGAATACTAACTTCTTCATTCCTGAATTGAACAATCATGATGTCCAGGAACTGTGGTTCCAACAAGACGGCGCAACATGTCACACAGCTCGTGCCACAATCGATTTATTGAAAGACACGTTTGGTGACCGCCTAATTTCACGTTTTGGACCGGTGAATTGGCCTCCAAGATCTTGTGATTTAACACAGCTAGACTATTTTCTGTGGGGCTATGTAAAGTCATTATGCGGATAAACCACAAACGCTTGACCATTTGGAAGACAACATTCGCCGTGTTATTGCCGATATACGGCCACAAATGTTGGAAAATTCTTCGAAAATTGGACGTCCAGATTGGACTACATCCGAGCCAGCAGTGGCAGTCCTATGCCAGAAATCATATTTAAAAAGTAATGTCTCAAGATTATCTTTCGAATAAAAAATAATTCATGTCAATCGAATAATACATCGTTGTTTTATTGCAATTTAAAGTTCTATACCTCTCAAAAAAACACCCTTTATGTAATATTATCTAGCTAAATTAAATACTATCACTACAAATTTGAAGCAACTTTCGAAACAACGTAGAAATCGTGTAAATTCCAATATAATAGTATCACAAAGTAGGTTGCATTATATTCATTATTCATTATTTTGATGGAATCATAAAAAGCTGCGACAACAAATGCACACATTTCTTTTCAAATGTCCTCTGATTTTCAATAAAAATATTAACACATTGAGAGTTTAAATTAGTCAACCTAAAAAATTAGGATTAGAAAAATTTACGGCTAGCGAAATTTTTTAAGAAATACTTGAAAGGCGTTTTAAGTTGAATTTAGTATAAAAAAGAAAGGACAAATAAGAAGAATCAAAGTTTAAAAACAAAAATCAAGTATGTGTGGCGACGTTCTCAATTCAATAGTATTAAATATTTTTCTGTAGTCAAATCTTTGGAACTATTTCCTGCATAAGAGGAGCTTTTTTTCTTCTCATGAATATAAACAACTGAAATTTAGATTAAATCTTATCTATTAATCATGTTTGAAAACTAAAATGAGAATTCTTAATTAGAGAGGTATACTCTAATTTTGTTCCTGTAAAATATAATTACGCAAGAGGATCTAAATTCAGTTACATAATGGCCTATAATTCGCGATGAAAAATCAATAGCTTTAATATTAATAGATTTCTCGTTTTACGATATTTATTAGTTTTTGTTTAATTGATTATGAATATCATGTTATAACGTCATTATTAATGAAAATTTTAAAATGCAGTTATATTTGGAACATAAGAAAGAAAAAAACTGTCAAAAAGTTAAATCATTCACAAAATTGTCGTGTTTGTTAAAAACAATAAAAAATATGCGGTATCTCGTTTGATTTATTTATCTCCCAAAAAAGAATTCAGCTGTATGTTGCTTCGATTAACATTTAATCTATTTCTGAAAATATTACCTTTATTTGTAGTGTGCGTGTGAGTGCGCACGCGTATGTGTGTGTGTTGACCAATAAAAAAGATTTTTAAACTTTTTGGAAGATCCTCTGGTGTTGTGGTGTTGATCCTCTGCTCTAACGGAGATTTTAAAAAAACTGCATAATAAAACTACATTCTACATAATAAAATCGGTGAAGTTTATCGGTATTTAATGTATTAAACATTTATCAATGTTAAATTAATTTGTATGCCAAATCACGGATTTAATCCGCATTCAAGAGTTCTCTTCGTATTAACTATGTGTCCTCAGTGCTCTTAATTTCGTTTCGAAATAATAATCATCAATCTCGAGCTACATTAAAGTTGTTATTAATAGATCGTGATTAGGATGCTTTGAGAAATATTTTTTGTGTTGCTGTGTATAATATCCTCCTTTTCGTTATTGATTATTCGTATTTAATTTAAATGTTATATTCTTGTAACTAAATAACCATAAATTCCTATATTTTATTATTACAGTAGAGTTCATTCTAATGCTTGATTCTAAATTTAAATACATACGGTGAGTAAAATTATTTAACTTTTTTCTATGTACATAAAAATAATTTTAATTGTAGTTAGCATAACATTGTTTTTATGCATAGTAAACATACATATACCTATTTTCATTGAGCAAAGCTCACAAAATACTGTTTTCAACTTTTATTAGATATTTCAATTATTTGTGGAACTTAATAAAATAAAATAAAAAAGGTTAATAAGGAATAGCATAATGAAAAAACTAACAGACTTAATACCGGGTGTTTCAAAAGTCACGCACATCAACTTTTGTGGTTGAGTTTTAAAGACAGATGTATTATGTTAACCAACAAAATAAAGGACAAACAAAAGATGAACGGTTATCTTTATTTTCAGGTGTCAGACATGGTAAAATAACAGTAAATGTTCAAAATGGTGTCCGGACACACAATCGAACTCTTTTTACCAGATTAATTGACACTTTATGCAGAGAGACACTTTACGCATGAGAATTAATGTCCGACATTGCATGAAGGATGTTACTCTTATATTCATAAAACGTATCGGAATTATTCCTGAAGTTAATACTTTTCAGATATCCTCAAAAAAAATCCTGAATTGACAAGTCCTGTAAACGAGTTGTACAAAGTCCTTTGGAAATGACATGATCATCGAAAAATTTAGTTAAAACGACAGGCGTCACTTAATCCTTTTTCATGATGAATTTCGAAGGCCTCGATCTGGCATTTGCAAATCAGGGGGCATCAGTAACAACAATTCCTTGAGTTAGAAATTAATTTCGTTCAATATAAATAAACGAGAAACATTGAGTTCCATCGTTTATTTTATTTTTTTACAAATTAATATAAATATATCTATTTTATAAAAAATCAACTTGGTGGCTGAGATGTAGCATGCCCGCTTCATAAGACTATGGTTGCGGGTTCGATCCCGGTTGGAGTCGATAGATTTTTTCTGGATGCGAAAATCGTAGGCAGGCATGTCATATGACTATGTGTCATGTAGAAGTGATTATGTGGCATGTAAAAAATTCCTTGGGTATTAATTTGGCTCTGATACTCTTGGAAAAATGGAATCACACAGCAATATTTAGCATCCGAAGAGTGTTTGAATTAAGTTAATTCAAGCGTTGGAATTTGGTAGCGAAGGTCACCACTAGATGATGCCACCGTAAAATAGCTTATACATTTGGGGACTTGATGTATCTACAAAAGCTTAATTACCAATATGCAGACCATTGACAGAAAATATTTTCAAAAAATATGTGCTTCTGAAAATATAACACATGTATATTAAGTGTATTAACAAGCGAAGTTAAAAAAAATGGGGTTTTTTTTCGACAAAAGAATTTCAAGAATGTTTTGAGCCTCTAATCAAAAGATAATTTAAATGACTTACTTTTTATGAATTCATAAGATTAACATTTATCTAAAAGTTATAAAAATAAAAGTTATGAACGTTTGAAAGTTGCGATTTGGAGAAAATTATTTGATACTATTATAGGGAAAAATTAAAAAAATAAATTTTATTATTTTCCTTATAACGAAGTACTTTATAATATTTGAGAAATTGCTTATAAAATAAATAACTTTAAAGTAGAATTTTCGAATTGAAAATTCTATTTAATATTAGCGTCCTTTTTTAAACAATATTAAATTTAAGATTTCAAAACCAATTCGTCCTGAAGCATTTTATTATTCAAGCAACGTTGTATTTTATTGCATTTTTTATTTCCCTTTTAGTACATATGAACTAAAAAATACTATGGATTTCAACTACATTTTAAATTTATTCGTTAAGATATTTCCGATTAGTTGTCGTAATTAATGAAACACTTCAACTGCATTTTTTTCTTTCTTTCTTTCCTTTTTTTTTGGGGGGGGGAATAATTTATTTACAAATTATTTCCTTCGATGGTTGTTTTCGACATGTTGCCCATGTTCCATTATCAAATCTTATTTCTTAAAAAAAAGATATCAACAAAAGATTTTACTTATTATAGCTACTTAGTAAACTTTTCATAACATGATTTTAGACTACTGATAGGTGATGAAAATAAATAATTTAAATCAATTAATAAATTATTTTTAATGTTCCTTTTTCCAAATATTTTACTCTTACGGGGACAAAAATTGTATCTGCTTAACAAGATCGTTTATTCCCTAATTTCAAATAATATAAAAAACAAAAGATATTTTTTAAAATTGTTTTTTTTTCTCTTTTCTTTTTCATTAGTATAGTTTTCAATAGTTTTCAGTATGATATTTAAAATCGTTTACGCTTACTTAAATTATTAGTAACTGAATGTAGTGCTTCAATTCACATTAATATGTATAAAATTAATTTCTCATCTATTTGGTTATTGTCATCCTTAATCAAAAGGGGTGAGGAATTCATCAAATATACCAGTGAATATAGCATTCGTAATAAATAAACTTTATAAAAATATAGTAAAATGATATATTATAGAAATGTATAAATTTTTTTACACATATTACTCCCGTTTGCAACTATTCAATTAAAACATAACTTGAAGATTCATTCAAATTAATTTTTTGAAATTATTGTAAATTATAAATTCTATCAAAATTCCTTTATACTTTTTTATAATAAATATGTAAAAAATAATACGTTTTTTAATGTATTTTTATACTTTTTTATAATTCAAAATTGGTCGGTTTTTTAAGTAAATCCCATTTTTTTCTAAATAAGCGTAGTACTCGCTCAAATTTTAACGAATATACTAATTTAAATCAATATGATTTTTTATTTGATTAATATCTATTAAAGTTACCTAACAAGATACCGATGACACATTTCCATTTCGAGCTGTAGTCTAACGATAGCAATGTACTCGATAAAGTGAAATAGATTAATGACGAAATTTAAGCAGATTTAAACCATAATTAATATATTTTAATTCTCCTGAAAATTTCACATAAAAAGTTTTTGTAAAGCTATACATTGCTACAAAAATACAAAACGCTAAACTTTTGCATAATATTCCTAAACCTAAATGTACGTGTAGAGTAATGCAATTCCCTACAGGCTTCAGAAATGATGCAATGTATACAGCTCCACTTGTAAGTTTTCCCAATCAACTTAAATCACATCGAATAAAAAACATCTGTAGTTCGTTTAATCAGCAATTACTGATCCGGCTAACGCATGGATCGATACATTTCAAAATATTATACTCCAAGGAGCAATGATCACAGATTCTCTACTTTTCAACGCTGACAAAAAGACGGATAATAAATTAAAGGAATTGGTTCAGCTTTAAATTTCATCCTCCAAACCTAGGTTTATCGAAAATCAATAAAACTAAGAATGCGGGGAATCGGAAGAAATATTCGAAATTGTGAAAATTACCTTTTTTTGCTATTTTCATTTTCTGCCCTTCCACACGCTCTTTTATTTGCTCCATGTAAAAGTAAATTGCTACCTTTTCCGGATTTTCTTTCCAACATTTCCCCTTTATTGTATTTTTAGAGATTTATTCACACACACACACACACACACACACACATTGTTCAATGGAAATGACTCGCTAAAAGTCTAGTGCGATAAATTGAGTCTCTTTTACCATATTGTTTTGAATTATGTATTTTGTTTCGTTTTTAAAGAGTGGTCCTCTTCATATGTATTTTACTCTTTTAATGGTTTCGAAAAATGGCTAAGATAAATCTTATCATATTACGGCATACTTTCTTTCAAAAGAATGGAACAACATTCTTATGTATAAGATTATGTTTGCCCAAATGAAAAAAGGACAAGGTGAAGAGAACACTTTTATTGGAAATCAAAAGAAATCACTATGGGCATTGCAACACATGTCCCATCGTTTCAGCAGCATTGATTCTTGAAGAATTCCTGCATAGTTTCTTTCACTGCATCGTTCGAATGGAAACATAATGCTTTCTTAAGTGTCCTAATGATGTGAAAGAAATTGGGCAATAAATTAGGACTGTATGGTGGGTGTTCCAACACTTCCAAAATAAATTTTTAAAATCCTCTGTGTTTCTAGGAAGACGTGTGAGCAGGCACCATCATGGAGGTCCAAAATCGTTTGCCATCCTTCGCAAAAACTTTTGCCTCAATAATTCCCCGTGATTTGACCTGAATTGTGATTCCTATAAACATTTATCATTCACCGATAGATGTCGGCATTAAGCTCACCTTCCTCAATCATAAAATGTACAACGACTGGATGTTCCTATCTGAAAGCACATTCATGTATATTACGAATGAGACCATAATTTCGATCAATTTCCTCTGCCGCGAACATATTTCACTGTTGAGCGCTGAATGTGGTGTACACCTCTTAACACTCCTGAAATTCCTATTAGATGGTGCTAATACAACTGCAGTTATTCTGGCGCAATCACACGCGTCCACTTTTCATTTGGGAATCTTTATGCATTGGTCACATTCTATTGCAGCAGAATTTAATATAATAAAAACTTAAATCTTTATAGTCATATATATTCATTATTTAAAACGTTGCGTACAGAAGCAATACGAAGAATATTAGCAACGAACATCGTAACTTTGATTCGCAGTTAAGGTATCCGACTACGTTCGGAACCATGATTTTAAAAAAGCGCATAAATGGATAATTTTCATGATATTTAGTGTCAATTAGTGTACATGCATAAAATTGTTTAAAGGACATTTTGACAAAAACAATTTATTTAAATATAATATTTTGGCAAAAAATTAACTTAGAATAATCTTTTTTCCAAATGTTCTCCTTTTGTGAAAAATAGTTTGATTATAATAATATTTTGCCTGTATGTAGCTCAGACCTCTCTACAGAGGCTCACCTAGAGTTTTTGAAATATATAACTTAGAAGTGAGTTTATTCATATTTTACGACAGCAGAGGGGAGAAATTTTAAGGAAAAAACGCCAATAATTATTTCAATTGGTGGTAACTCTGAAAATAATGTGAATTTTTCAAAAATTCTAGTTCGGCCTCTGTAGAGAGATCTGAGCTATATACAGGCAAAATAATTTTATAATAGAAGCATTTTTCACAAAAGGAGAACATTTGGAAAAAAGAGTATTCTAAGTTAATTTTTTGCCAAAATATTATATTTAAATAAATTTTTTTTTGTCAAAATGTCCTCAAAACAATTTAATGTATGTATTCTAAGTAGGTGACACTAAATATCATGAAAATTATCCATTTATGCGCTTTTTTAAAATCACGGTTCCGAATGTAGTCGGATACCTTAAATGCTTGTACAAGATAGAAATAAATGGGAAATAACCCTTTGTAAAATTCAACGGGGGGGGCCTAAAACCTGACTTTGCAGGGGGGCCCAAATGTTCTCCGTTACGCCACTGCTTACGAAAAAAAATATAAATTAAAAAAATCCCCTCCTCAAATTATTTTTAATTACGCGTATACACAAAATAAATCTAATTCAAATTTATTTACAAAATTCCAAATGCTTCATTCAATCAAGAATGAATTCCTATTTTTAATTAAGGAAATAATATGTTATCATAAAGAAAAAAATATGTAAAGCTCCACTTTTCTCCTCTTCCTTTACCTCCAAAAAAGATCCGCCAAGAATAATTAGAAATTATATTCTTGTTGAGAACTAAAATTGCGCGATATTCAACGGATACCAGCAAATTAAATCCACCCATTAGCATATATAATCACCTAATTATTCTTATTTATTTATTTCCACTGCAGCTTTAACATATCAATAAAAAAATTACGATGGGTTTTATTTATTTCTGAAACCATCTTATTAATTTCTAAGAAAATAGTGTTCTTTCACCAATTAGAATACATAACAGATGTATGCAATTACTTTTTTTAATACAAGTGCTGTGATGCTCTCTTTTACTTATTAAAAGTACATTTGCTCGTTATTTGTTCTCACAAAACTATTACTAGTTGATTTTTTACGTCAATATTAACGGATAACCATCCGCAACACAACACCAAGAAGGATAAGCAGTAAATAAGCAAATTTTTTTAGAGATATAACACAAATTACATAGGAAAAACAATTAAAATACAGTCTGCTAAATGAGGAAGACCATGAAAACAAGAGGCTTTTTCGTTGCCACAACTCACAATAACCAAGAATCAGTTTCGATGTTCTCAGTATTGCTGTCACAGCCGACGTTGCTGCATGCCTCGGTATTAAATGGAAGAGGTTTTGGATGTCTTGTTGGGGTATGGCCAGTGGTGTAATGTAGAACATTAGGCCCCCCTGCAAAGCCAGTTACCATCCTAATTGCGTTCTAGCAGTCAATCAGGCTTTGGGCCTCCTAGCATCCCTGGGCCCCCGCAATGCGGGTTGTACGTTAAGCCACTGGGTATGGCAGCTCCTGCTACCGCCAAACATAACTAAATTGATGTGGCAGAGGATGGTCTGTTTCGGGCCAATTAGTTTCCATTCAGTGAGCATATGTATTTGATAAAAGGTAGGTAGAGAGAACAAGCAGGTTAGAAAATCCAGTGGATGATAAAGTCTTAAACATTATGAACAAAGTGTGGTTCCACCCTGTCTTTTTGGAATATAGTCTTGGGCATGTTCTAAAGTGAAAGCAGGGCAAAAGGGCTCAAAAACCTTCGAAACATAGAGCTGGCTGATATTTGTACCACAGTTTATACTAGGGATGCTGGAGTAGAGTTTCAATACCACTCAGAAATCATCCAGGACCAGTATGAAGACATCCAAGGCAACAGTTAAATAATCTCTCTCCACGGTGTCTCCAATCGAATCATCATGAAGTTGCAAACAGAAGTGTAATTCATCTCTAAGGTAATGTCATGTTATCATCAGTCATTCATGTTCGTCATTGAATACATCATTGTAGATGCAAGATCCTGTGATTTTAAATGTAATCACAATGATGAGCACCTTGAAGTTATTCCACTGAGCTGTAAATGATGTCAGAAGTGACTTAATATAACGCTTATGTTCTTCTTCGAAGCATATTGAAGCCGATTACGTAAAATAATCGCACTAAAAAGCAATTTCAGCTTTTCCAAGCGACAATCTGTTCTTCTTTTGCATAGCATTTGTTTGTGGTGCTACAGGCATCCAGAATGTGTATCTGCTGTTAGCATATCCCATCATGAAATATACAAGGCGAAAATTTCATGATTGATTATTTCTTTCTTGGTGTTGAATATTTTGGATGGCCACCAGTGTATTACATTGTATTTCAGTGTAAGAATCAAAGTGTTGAAACAAAATATTGAAATACATTTTTTTATTGTAATAACGCAAAAACACAAATCTTGTCATCTCTAAAAATCATACAGTCTGCATGAAACAGACTTTGCATAATATGTTCCCCAGGTGATGGCAATAAGATGTTGATCTCTTTTTTTTTTATTTTAAAGATAAAAATGAAGAAATGTTATAGAAAAGTTTCAAGCTTAGGAACTAGATTTTCAAAGGAAATATTTGCTTTTTGCGAAACTGATTGAGATGGTAATGTAGTCTACTAAGAATCACGAATAAAGCGGAGATCAATTCTTAAAATAAGGGACTTTATTTCGGGTTTGAATGGTTTTATACGATATCGACCCGCAAAAAAATTTGTTAGAAAAATCTCTACATAGGAACTCGTACAAAAGTATTTCTATCGCAGCATGGTAAATTTTGTTTCTTGTGGATAGTTAGTTCTTCACAAAATACTTTAAAATTGTCCTCGAAACTTTTCAATAATGAAGAAACGAATAAATGTTTATTCGTGCTTTTATAATAAAACATTAAGCAATAAAAATGACATAAACAAAATATATAAAAGCACAATTTATCAGAAATAACAAACAAATAGTATTAATAGCAGTAAATAATAGTATGTGTAAATATTATAAACAGAATATAAATAGTATAAACAGAATAGTATAAACAGAATAGTATAAACAGAAATGTATTCAGAAAACTCAATATTCTATTTAATAACATATAGAAAGATTTTAACTTAAGTCATTCAAGTATCTAAAAAGTAAGATACTTAAAAAAAACTATTTTTTATATTAAAAATACATCGCAACTCTGAACAGAATGCTGAGCAATTGTTGTTTTGTTAAGACTTTTAATGATGTATCTCAAATTATTAATAAATTTACTATTGTAAAATGTCCGGCTGGGTGGCATAGTTGGTTTGTCACTGCCCTTTTACGCCCTAGGTTTCGCGCTCAACCCCGGCCCAAATCAGTGAATCAATTGACAGTGGCTATGTCGCAAGATTATGCAGCATGTAAAAGATCCCTTGAGTTCCTTTTGGGATTGGAGGCTCTCGGCAAAATTAAAATCCAAAGAACGGTTTCGCATCGTTAGAACTCAGGTGCCTCCCTCTGGGGAGGAAAATGGGTGTCAAAACTATTTCAGTGACTGGCATCCACCTATATCAGGAGTACTCAACCGTATTTTCTGCTGGGCTGCATACGTATGCTAGTTATTTCACGTGGCCATAACGTAAGAATAAATTGGGGAAAGGTGGAGGAAGAAATGCGTTAAGAACAAGATAACATTTTAAATTTAAAATGGGGAAAATTGATCAGAATATTAAAATTCCTGTTTTGCTTTTTTAATTATATATATATATTATTTTTGTCACTAAAGCTAAATTAGAAGCATTTAAGAACCACTCTTTCACAATTTCTATTCCAGTAAACGCGGTTTCATATGATTACCAATAATATAACTAACTTCATAGGATGTCTTTGTTACCGCTGTGGTATTACCACTGACAAAACACATTACTGCTGTTGCAAAGATTATTCAAGAAAGCCTATTTATCACCTCTTGAAAGAGATCTTCCAGGAAAAGTGTCATTGAATGATTCCTGTTTGTGGTATTTTTTAAATACAGCATTTTCGTGACAAATGAAACAATTACTGATCCATGCTTGTTTTTCACTACAAACTAGTCAACCTCCCAATCGTCTTGAAACGATATATTTTCTTCGAATATTTTTCTCTCGCAAGATATGAATGATAGCTACAAATTAGTTCCATCCATATAATTGTCGCTCCTCCACTGCTGTCTATTATCATTAATCGTATCCGTTTCTAATAGAAAAAAAGAGTATGAATTCGAGCCCGTACGACACCTACAATAAAATGCAAAATTGATATAATTGAATTCTTGACAAAAATTTCCTCCCAAATTATATAATACAATGTTCTAAAAAAGTAAATTTCTCAGAGCAATGGGCCATGGTCGGGCCAAGGCTCGGTGGGTGACATTCGGCCCGTGGGCTGCATGTTGAGTATCGCTGGCCTATATCGTGCCACACAAAAAAGAGATATGAGCTTCCAGAGAATGTATTAGGTCTGCAATGGTAAAACAAATTTCACTATCTTGTTCAGTCAAATTTCTTTTAATTTGAAAGGCATGAACTTTTATAAATTCCCTTTTTCGTAAGTCACAATTAATCCTAAAAGTTAGAAAGCTACACAAGAAAAACTCTTATCTTCAGCTATAAACATAACGTTGCTTTTTCCCTGTAATCAAATGGGGAAAAAATCCTTTTCAGATTGAGAAAAACTCACATTTTGCAAATTTTCTCAGTGGAAAGCTTCAACAACAAGATTACAATAATTTTTAGAAAAAATAAAAATAACAACACAAGTATAAACGTATCAATTTTATCTTGAAATACTTTTCCATCTTTGTTTTCTTTAAATTCCATTTCTGACTTTTAAAATAAACAGAAATTTAATTCTAAAGTATACTGAAGACTAAAATTGCAGAAGAAAGAAAGAGGAATATATCTTATTACGGTGAAGAGCTTTGTATGCTTTTTTCGATTTTTATGTACTCCGGAATTAAGTCTATGGTCCTTAAATACTGGATTGAAATAAAGTCATCATATTTAAAGAGATAAATATAAATGTTCCGATGTTTTGGAGGGAAAAAATACGTTTCCTTTTAATGTTTCCTTTAATTTTTTTTCCTGACTTTGAAGATACGTACAAATCTTATACAATAGGGAATTATGAACTTATCAGAAAATAAAAGAAAAATAAATCTTCCATTACGGAGTGGAATGTTTAATCTTTATGGTTCTGATTATGTACTTGAGAATTTTTTTCTTAATTTCTATGCATTGTTTTTAATCATAACTTAAAATAAACCCATTAAGTTGTATTATAAAATAAAATATAATGACAAAAATATGCATTAGACATTTTTTAAAAAAAATATTTTCATTCACTATTATCTTTTAAATGTCATTCCGAACTTCAAAAGTTGAATATTCTTTCTTTGAAAAGGAGTATTTATATTTACATTTCATTTGAACCATTTGTCATATTAATTACATGATATAAAAATGTATATTTTTGCCATTTGGTGTTATAATTTAGTTTTTACATAGTTTAAATAAACCTTTTAACAGACATACCCGAGATTATCTCGGGCATACCACTAGTACTCCAAAACATCATGCCCGAGTATTTTGCGGGGTATTTTGGAGATAACTTTCTATGGGTGGTGTAGATAGCTGTGATCAGGCAAAATCTTTTCATCCAACAATCCAAAAACGCCGGGAAAATATTATAAAAAGATTTTTTTTACATTTATTTGACAAGGTACTCTGGAACACCTTTTTTGCTCGATAAAACTTTTGTTGGGAAAAGTAATACATTTTTAAAATTTCGAATCCAAGCTATAAAAAACTTTCTTAAATATGTTGATAAAGCTTCTGGGCAAAAGAATCCTGGCAGACAACCTACAATAAATAACTTTGCCCAACTTACTGGATGATATTTTATCTGCCATATTCTTTATACTCCTGCAAAAAATCAGCCTAGAAGACACTGCAAAGTTTGTTGCTTAGAAAAAGGATGCAAATGGAAATAAGATAAAGAAGGAAACATGATTCTGGTGTGATGATAGCGAAGTCGGTCTGTGCCTGGAAAAGTGTTTTCATTTATACCACACAAAACTGAATTATTGAACTACTCATAGGTGTTGATCTATATTTATTTTTATTTTTTAGAAAGTAATGCTCTACTAGAAGTGAGCTTTACGCTGTGAGGCAGCCATTTCAAGCGAATATACAGTTGCTATAAAACCTAAAAAATGTTATGCAAGTAATTTTAAGTATCAGTTTTTAAATACTAGATATATTTTATTTTATACTACTCATTTGATACTTGCAATAAAAACCAAGTCTTCAGAATTACTTGACGGTTAAAGGTCAATTAGTCAAATTAATCTACGAAAGCAAAAAGAAATGAAATATTATTTCATAAAAAGGGTATTAATGCTTTATCTTAGATAAGTTATATCAGAAGTATCAATAGCAAATAAGCAAGTGTGGAGCTTAGAAAATATAAACTGCAGTATATAGTATTATACATTTTGCTTTTTTTCAGTAAAATAAAAGTACTTATAAACATTTAAAATTGCTAGCAATATACAATTACTCCTTTAAATGAATTATATACCGTATATTACGTGGGTAAGATGTAAAGTATAGGATTGAAAAAGTTTTGAATAAAATGGTAATTTTTACTTCTAAAATTATAATGAGAATATATATTAAAAAAGTAGTTAAAATAAATATAAGTATCTTGAAAGTATAATATTCATGTTATTTATAAACCTTAATATTAGTTGTAAATTTGGTTTTAAAAGTATTCTAAGAAAGCTTCTGAACATTATGTGAATTTTAATTCTGCTTATCAAAGTAATTCTCGTTGTTTTGAAATATTTTAAAGATACTTCTAAGAATATAAAAATATTGCACATTTATTTAAAAATCGGGTGTCCCGTTATAAAAACTTTTTAAAGAATATTTTCAAGATGTATGCATAAAATGTAGATACAAAAAAAAATTAATATAAATGAGGAGCGCTAGTATTTTTCTAATAAAATACATCCTTTTACATCTCTAATTTTAATTAAAAAATAAATTCAATAAATAAAAAGGAAATTTTCTATTTTCTTTTCCTTTTAATTTTTGTTTTCTTGCATCTTTTTTTATAATATATATATTTCAAATTTTTTTATTTTTTCAAATTTTTAACAATTTTTTTTATAATTTTACGGCAAAAATGTCAACTTTCTATCAAAAATAAAAATGTCTGCTTATGAACTTATCCTTTATTATGTTTCCTCATTCATCGCCTCGCTAAGATAAAAACTAATTTCCGCCAATATCTTCATGTCCTTCAGAACCGCTTAAGATTTAAGAGCGCAAACAAAAAGCAAAGGATGTGGTCTCGACACTTCATTAAGAAAAGGCTAATATTTTTTTTAAAAAATTAATAAAAGAGGAAGGTAAATAAAAATTTTTCCCAACATGCTAAATGCCTCAAGTTCAATTTTGAACTAATATAAAAAAATTGATATAAATTTATATTTGTTGTAGCATTATCGATTCCAGATAATACTGTTTTGAATTTTGCATATTATTTTTTTCTCTCATTGGTACTTTTTACTTTACTTACTTTTTAACAAATAAATCCTTTTTTTTTTGTATGTTGAAAAAACAGCTACTTTTTAAACTCCATCTTATTAATACATATCAACAGAAATAAAAACTATAGCCTCCTAATAATAATTATAACTTTATAAAATATCTACAGACAACTCCCGATGATCTTACCCCATCTGCAGAAATTGTTCTCAAACACTATTAACACCACGATATATTTTTGACTGCGAGGTCCTTTTCGGATCTCTTTTTAAACCTGATGCATCCCAATAGGACATTGCTTTACAGTCCTCAAACTCCAAACATGACCTCTCTAGTTATTGAGGCTTTGGGACCAATTTAGAAATGCGCTAAATCCATGGACAAGACAAGAAGAAAGAATATATACCTTAACAATTCTAAAAAAATATTATAATGTGAAAATTTTATGAACTAAAAATATCGGGCATATTATAGTTAAAGACAAAGTTATACACGTTTTATTTTAAGCTCATAATTATTTCACAAATTCTGAAAAATAATATGCATAAAATATTTACATGTTTTCGAGCCTAGTGATACTGAAGCCAAACAAAAAAATTTGAATTAAATTCTCCCAAAACCATTTTTATGAGATAATAGGGGCAGCTGCAGGTAAAATTGTTATCAACTTCAAAATCGTCACTTCTCATGGGATAGAAGTTAAGATACCGTGGTGCCAACTCACTAGTTGAAGACTGAAAATTATAATATTGACTCCAATAGTTCTCGTACATTCCTAAAGTAATACAGTAATTCACAGAGTGTATTATCAACTTGTTTAAGGATGTCTGTTAACGGTAAGTTGTTGCAATGGTTGGGGGGAAAAAGCAATTTTCTCTAAATATCACGCTCAGAAATTCCTTAACAAGAAAAAGAATTTTTTTCCTTAGAAAAAGAGTGTGCAGAAATTATTTTCCCATCAAATCGAAATCAACAAAAACACGAGTTAAAGTTAACTGATCTGAACCAGGGCATTTCTTTTCAGTTGTTGCTTAACACGGGAAGGCATTTCAAATCAAATGCCTTAAAAACATTAACCATCAGCAACGAGAACACCTTATGACTTTTCTACGGCACTGCTATTGTCCTTAGCATTGAGCTTCTCAAACTGTGGGGTGCCCCCGGGGGGGCTCAAGTATGTCAAAAATAAAAAGGTTTTTTAAAAAATTATTAATTTACTGAAAGGAAGCAAAACAAAATACATTCTGGTATAATAAAAAATAAAATATACATTTACACTAATATAATATACGTATAAATGTATCATTACTGCACACTGTATTTGATAATTAATATATCAATTGTAAATTAAGAACAAGAGTATAATAATTACTAGTGACTCCCATGGATTTGTCTGGCAGAATAAAGTTTTTCAAAGAAAAGTTTAACATTTAATATAGACACACTGTTCTTTTGTATATATTTAGCTAAGCCGTATATATTTGTCTTTAAAGCAGCCACAGCTGAAAATCTATTTTCACAAAGGTAGGATGTTGTAAATGTAGAATTATATTTTAGAAATGGATGGTTGAGGAAAAATAAATATTTAATTTAATTAAAAATTCTTTTTTACAATCTGTTCCAATTTAAAAATTAGTACGGAAAAGTAACAAAATACTTATCCTATTACTTAAAAGTAACTTATTTAATTTTTTTTTATTTCTAATGGCATATTATGAACAGTTACAGCAAAGCTGAAACAGAGTTAATCTAGCATGCTTCTAGCCTTCCAGTAACGCTCGGTGAGAAGCGTCTTATGCAGAGCAGGACAATGTAGAATATGAGCGGAGTCCATAACCTCTCCAGATCTGCATAGAGGGCATATCGGGGAAGGAACAACTTTGATTTTATATAAATGGTTTCGTAGGCAGTCATGCCCGGTGGCAAAACGAAATTTTTAAACTATCTATTATTTAAAAGTAACATTTAAAATATTTAATACTTATCTTGATAATTTATACGATTTATAAATAAGATAGTATTGTAACTTAAGTGTCAAAGTACATTATTATTATATTTAGTACATTGGGACGCGATGAAAATTATGATCGAAAATTCGGTCGCAAATATAGAAAGATTGAGAAGCACTGCCTTAGCAGCAGAAATTGGGGCGAGCTGAATACACGTGTGTCTCCAACATTAGTTACATCAAATGTCTCCGGTAAGTGGGGGCTGCAGTAGGACAGTGGTGAAGGTATCGGATCCTGACAGGCATGTCATGAGTTCGAGCCCAGTACCATTAAAGACCCGCCGTGTAGGGCAGCGATGCACTTTAAATCTGTCGAGAGCTGAAACGTCCTCTCGTTGGTATGGCGTGGTGGTTAGGAGGGGGGTCATCTCAGGTGTTGTCCACGTCACTTGACCATGGTTCAAAATGACGTGGTCCATCGCCAAAAGCCCTCGTGTAGCTTGACAGTACGACGTTAATATTCACTCACTCACCTGTGAGTGAGTGAGAGTGAGAGATAATGACAGATTATTAACGTCACTTTCGTGCTTTTGGTGACGGACCTCGTAATTTTGAACCACGGACTACACGGACGACACCTGAGCTGGCACCCCTCTTCTAACTTCCACACCACACCAACGAGAGAACGTCTGAGCTCTCAACAGATTTAACATGCATCGCTCCCCTACACGGCGGGTATTCAGCAGTACTAGGCTAGGACTCAAGACACGCCAGCCATGAGTCCTTTACCTTGACCACTAGGCTACCGCAACCAACTGTCTCCGGAAGACACACATCTTGTTAATTCGATTTTATCTACCATATTTAATCTAAAACTTTGGATACTCTTTGGTATTTGCGGTGTTGTCTCTCAGATGGCAGTTTACTATTCCTCTTTTCATTTTTGACGCTTTAGGCTAATAGTCACGTCAGATTGCCTTATCTTCACAGTGAACTATAGAAGGGACGCGCCTTTTGCAACGGCTTCCCTTTATTTTGTTCCCACTAACACGTTCGCGTGCAACACATGTGTAGATGGGATGGTCTGGTATCATGCGGAGGAAATGCCAAGAATTGTTTTCTCAACGTCGAAGTGACAGATCGATTTATAGCCCCTTCATATGGTTTACGAAGAATATGAGTATCACAGTCGATTCAGGCTTTTAACCCGGAAGAACCAATAGGTGTTGGAGCAAAGACTGATAGTGCCAGGTGAAGTTCTGTGTTCCTTTTCTGATCAGAAAATGTAGGGGGAGTGAGAAAGGAATGAGAAAGAGATCAGAGAACTCGACGCGGGGCTAAACCTGCGAAAGGTTGCCAGACAGTGGGAAGTTCAGTGATCGGGACTTGGCGATTCTAGAAAAAAGGTTGTGTGGCAGCCGGACCCTGCTAGGCAACCTACTAATTTAACTTCACAATTTTGGGGGAGTGTGGACATTATGAAATCCAGTAGCAGACCCTTGAGAACTAGTCCAACAGTCGACGATGCCCAGTATATGATAACTAGATGTGCAAAAGATGTACCTTATAGAAACAATGGAACGTGCAAATAAAAATTAATTAATTTATTACTAAAGCTGTGTGATCCCTCTGTCTACCTAGGAATTAAATAAATTTGGTATCACGACGTTACAAAGTGTTTTAATTGCTTGGCAAAGAACTCGAAATAGCAATTATTAAGATCATTTCTGCAGTTAGCCTATACAATACATTGCAAATCAAAAATCTTAGTCAGACATTGTTCGTCTTTATCCATATTATCATTCCTTTTTTTTAATTATAAAAGCTGAGAGTGCTTTGTATCATAAATATGAATTATCAGTATATATTTTTCAAACGTATATTTATATTTTATACTAATGAACTGCCTATAAGGAGGTGTTTATACGTAAAAATACAGTCTTATTCAACAATAAATGTTTCAAAATGTAATTAAAGAAACTTGGATCCATTTGAATAAATTAAACAACTTCTTACAATTATTTATGATTTTCTAACAAAAATATATTGTTACGCAGATCGGGGTTCGTATATTTTATGCAATCAGTCTCAAAGGACAAAACAGTTCCTTAAAAGTGATGAAAATTATTGTAGATAAACAATCCGTAAAGTACAGGATACAACAGCAAAATTCATAAAATAAATCCAAGAAGGTATTCACACCTTCTCTACAGTGGTCATACCCAACTGTCAATGTCTAAAATTACAAATGTGTTATGCATTCTCAAGTAATCGCTCAATCGTAGCAACTATTCAACACAACCAAAGTGATACTGACTCAGTTTCAGCGAGTGATCATATTTATAGGATGCACGGATTTTTCTCGAAAGATCAACTTACGTCATAGATTGTGATATAAATACATTTTTCTGGTAATTTCCAGAATCATCAACATGATACCTTAGTTGCCAATGTGCCAACGAGGTGGCCAACATACCAAATTGGTTGACAAAAATGATGCCAGCTTAGCTGTATTGCCGATATTTCGCCGTTTAGATTGAAACAGCATTATAATATAAGGGACGGCGTTTTTTACGAATATTTCAATTTTAGCACAAAGTAATATTAAAGTAATAGTACAGAAAGTAATATTAACGTATTACACATTCAGATATAAATCATTTACATTATTTTAAGCATTCATTACACAACGTTCGTAATAATATATTAGACAAAGAATATTGATTCCTAAAGTAAGAAATGTTGCTTAAAAATTGCGCTCTCTCTGACGTAAAATGTGAGCATTACACTTATATTTAATGCTAACAAATGATTTACAGTAAATATTGAATATGACCTCACAAGAGCAAATGACATTCTTATAAATTACCACTCACTAGCATTAGAACATGAAATAGCTTTAATAGAAGGAATTCAACCGAATTTTGACTAAGACTCAAGTACCGCTCGTTACCGTAAGAAGAGATAATGCATTTACGCTTCAACTGAATCTGATTACAAATAGAATTTCTCCTGAGTAAACCTGTTTCTCCCTCGATGAATTCTAGCATATTTACGTTAGTGTAAAGCATGGAGACTTAAGCAATAGTTAACAGTGATTAGAGAGGCATTTAATGTTTCCCAAAATGAAAGTATACAGCTTCAACCTCATACTTTGTCATTTGGAAATAATTAAACTTATTAGTTGTTTAAAATGTCTGTTATATATGTAATTATTACAGATTACTTTCGAGATCTCTCAGAAACTTGTACAAAATTTTTGAGCACGGAATCTTTACAGCGGGAATAGGAGTACAAAGGTATATTTTCTTACAAAAAAATTTAGTTTTTAATATAAGCATTATTCGAGTAGTCTGCTGGACAATAAGATTCTTTAATAAAGAATTTTGTGAATTGAAGTACAAGATCTGTTCAAAAAGTATCCAACCTTGGATTTTCCAGCCCGCAGTAGAGATTATAAAGTGGCGCCACTGCGCAAAGAGGGAATTGACATATTTGAAATTTTTCCCTTCGTTCCAGAGTACCAGTCGTTTCTTTCAGGAAGTTGAGTGAGGTGCTGATTATTTTTTAAAAATATATTGTTAGTTAAATACTAGTATTTATTGGTAATGAGCATTTATAAGGTTTTAGGATGCTGTATTCTAAAACAGTACTCCAAGCATGTTCGGATACCTTAAAATAGAAGAATCCTTTGGCTTAAAATAAGGCAAAGAAGCTTTTTCATGAAACATTGAGAAATTCCATTTTGATATCTGATCATAATAATTATAGATTTCTTTTGTTTATATATGTTTCACAAACACTAAATTAGAAATATTTCTTCTCAAAGACATTACTTCACAAACAGCACATGAAGGACAAATATAGGACATTTTTGAGAATGTTTTTAAATGTATTAGTGTTTAAAATTAATTTTTTCTTTCTTCACTAAAATAGTATTAGAAAATTAGATTAAGTATGCTGAATATACTCGGAACTATTTGATATTTTTTTTTGCATTTAGAAATATTTAATTGCATACATTCAACGTAAAAGACAACAAACTTTTACAGAGAATGTATTAATTTCGAAACAAAAGGAAAGTATTTAAAAGTCTTGGCGAACAATATCATGCAACTTGCTACATTATAAAGAAATGAATCAAGCCTGAAAAATCTATATTCTACTTTTACTTTGTTTTCTTTTATTATAAGAAACTATTTAAATAAATGCATTTTTATTAAACTATTCAACTGTAAGGAAGATTAATTTTCAAATAGCATAAAATTTCGATTATTTATATCCTTTTTCATGATAAACATGTTTCATTATTCCCTTTTATAAATTCATTAATAGTCTGTTTAAACAGTTTAAAAATGAAAAAAAGAAAAGAAATGTTTGCCAGCTAAAAATATCCTCACATGAATAATTCAATTAATTTCGTTAAGCATCTACACATCACATCTTTAAAACGATGAAAAACTTTTAAACAAATATCGATCCAGCAGACCGTAAAATATGTCTGAGAACAGAATGATTAATGCAAATAATGATGCTTCTTGGCACTATATTGGATTTCTTATACCTTTTTTTTCAAAGCTCGTGATTAAATTTCTCATTGAACTTAATATCAATTCGTGTTATCTTAATAAGATGACAATCATAAAGAAAAGAGCGTTATTTTAGAGCAATAGGGCTGTTGCTACTTTCTGATGCGTTAAATTTAAGAATAATTCATAGGCTTTATTAACAATTCATTTCCGTTATTAAATAGTTAATTTAAAATTTCTTACTCTTATTTAGAATTTCACTCTTTCAGAGCTAATTTGCTGTGATTATTTCAAAACAGTTTAATTTAAACAAACATTAATGAATGTTTCTATTCTATATATTTGATAAAATATACTACCTTATATTTATTAAATGTAACACTATCATAAAATTCGAATTTATAGTTTTAGGGAAAAATACATAAGTATTACCAGACCACAGTTTAAAAAATACATTTATTTACGTAGCAAAGAATTTTTTTAATCGAAACCTATAAAAAAATAATTAGTTATATTTAGAAACTTTTATATAAATGTTAGTTCATTAAAAGTTTTAAGTTATTATTCTAACACTACTCATAATCTTTAGTAAATAACAACACAAATGGAATGGAAAGCATTAAATAAGACATTGTTATATTTCTTTCAATTTTGTTTAAGAGATTGTCAAATTTCATGGCAAATAAGAATCTTTTCGTTTTTATTCGTTTTTAAAATATATAACTCACATTATATTTCTCTAAAAGCAACGTTAATACACAACATCATTTATTTAATTGAGCATAATTAACGACATAATTTATTGGAAACTTTTTCAAATTTTCCAAAGTAGAAAAGGGTATTGATAATTATTTACCTTGCTAATGTTTATTAATTGGATTTCTACTCTAAACAGAAAACAATTTTTTTTTAAGTTTCTGATTTATCAAATCTGTTACCTGTTTTTAAGATATATCTACAATTTTAATAAATCTTTCAAACTGACTACAATTATCTTAAACGATTCTCATTAATTGTGTATATATTATTAATTATTTGGGCAATAATTTTCTGAGTTAATGTTATTGATAAATTATTGGAAAATATGTTTTAATAATTACTTGCTTATTTATTGACATTTTATGCATCGATTTTGAAAACTGCATTATTGGTATCTTACAGGGAAGCTAATTAAACTAACTGAAAAAGAAATTCAACATTTCATTGAAAAAAAATGAAGTTTTTTTAGACAACTGTAAAAAAACAAATTTAATAATATTTAGGAAAACAGGTCTCTAATTATTAAAATTCGTTGTGTCGTTACCTTTCGTATACAAAATTAAAAAGGAATGTACATTTGTAACTGTATGGAGTATGCCTTTAAATAGCATGAACGAAATATGAATGATTATTTTTTCTGTAAGTTACGTCATTAAACTCTAGTACAGCAGTTTTTTTGTACTGTGAAAATTTCAATATGTAGCGCTGGTAGTTTAATACAAAATAGCAACAAACACAAAATTCGCACTGGAGTATAGAAACATATAGAAAGCACATTTATACTCATTTTTTAATAAAAGATGTAATGAGTCACCTATACAATTAAAACTGTATAAAGTGTAAAAAGATTTATTTACGTGAAAGTTTTCTGGATTTTATACTCCAAATTTATTTATCATTTAGTCAAAATATATTGTAAAATAAAACAAGTAACATAAGTTTTTGAATAAAACAGTCACGGTTTTTTTAAAATATTTTCAAACAACTTTATGAGAGCACATTTTATTTTAAAATGAACTTCTTCTGTTATTTCAAATAATTTAGATTTATATACAGTTGGATATACATTAAGCCTTTTAAAGCTATTTTTAAGTTGAATAAATTACATTTAAAATTTTCTGTTTAATGATCGGAGTATGCACATTAAATTGAAAATGAACAAATAAAATTATTTAGTTTAAAATTTTAATTTTGATAGCTTTTGGCAAGGGTTTATCATAATCTCGAGACTTGTAAATTTTAACCATTTTTAAATTCAAAGTATTGCTTAGTAAAATTACATTATTTTTTATTACACTTTTCACGAGCATCCATTCTGGTTTGTGTTAGAGTCAACCAAAGGAAGAAACATATCTAAAACTCTCTCAAGAAACCTTTATTGCAAATAATTCTAATTATAATAAGGCGCAAGCTAGCCTAAATTATAATTATAATTACTTAACATGAATATATGAAGGAATACAGACATCCAGGTTATCTTCTCTGGACAATGAAATTGAGGCTCCAAATCCAAAATCCAGACACAGTGATAATTCAGAATATAATTCTCACAGATATATCTCAAATTACAACCAACACACCTTAATTCTAACTTCCTCTTCGCACTTGATTCACTCAACTTTAAAAAAGAACTTTTATTTACATAAGTCACGTTTCCTTTAAAGAAAGAGGTTATAAAATCAAACAATCCATTAAAAGTATTACCCCCTTAAGAATAAGTAAAAGAACCCAAAGAGAGAACCCATTACACATTTATTCAGAACATTTGTAGATGAACACAAATATTGGAAATAAATGTAAGATCTTAATATTCAATTTTCTTTTTGTTTCATCATCTTTAATCAATTATTAACACAGAGTAGAAGATTAAATTTTATTGAAAATAAGGATTTTCCAAACCCTTATTTTGGGCAGGTTTAATATTTTAGAATATAAATACACAGGGCGCGGGAAAAAACCTCGGACAATTTTCTTGCCTCCTAGAATAGTTAACGAATTTACTTTTCATTGGTGTTTTCATTTTCCTTTATCTACCACTTTAATTCTAAAATATTTTCTAATATATTTCCTAGTTTGTACTTTGATTTATGTATTTCCAGCCCCCAGGGCAGCCAATTGGAGTCAATGTTCACTGTACCCAGCATCCAATCAGAGAGCAACCTCTAAGCTCTCAGCCAAGCCAAAAAACTCAAAAAACTTTCCACCCAGATGAAGCACCATAGCCACGCCTCCCGGATACCATCGTTCGACCAATTGCCATCATGCCACTCAGCAGAGTGGAAAACACCAATTTTGTAATGCCCAGCATCATAGACTCTCACGATATGAGATTGAGGACTGTTTTTACAGTCCGGACGCCCAAAGGAAAACGCCTATTCAACGCCCATATTGATTTATGTATTTTTGATAATGTCGAGTACTGCTATTTTAAAGTTGTTTCAGCAAAGGAAGCGACAGTGTGAAATCGTTCGATTGTTTAATGTACCTCGGCAAACACTGTCTAATTCAATCTGCCGTTTCAAAGAGCTTGCAATGGCGTTCAACGTCCAGGAAGTGGGCGAAAACGTACTGTAAACACTTCAAGGAATCGTAAGGCCATCGAAAAGCGAGTCCAGAGAAATCCGAGGGTTTCCATGAGACAGATCGCTCGTGACATGGGAATAAGTGACAGATCGGTAAAGCGAATAGCAAAAATGGAGCTTGGACTGAGGCCTTACAAATTGCGAAAAGTTCAGCCTCTCACTGAAAAAAAAACTCGTACAGCTCTGAAGAAGCTGAAACTTATAAAACGGGCCACAAGAGAGCACTGGGACAGATTCCTTTTCAATGATGAGAAGCACTTTACGGTCCCACAAATTCATAACTCCCAAAACGATAGAATCTGGTCTGTGGACACTCCAAGCACCTTGGCAATTGTTGAACATTGCCAATATACAAAGTCGGTGATGGTCTAGGCCGGAATTATCGCAAGTGTCAAAACAACTTTGAGTTTTGGGGAAGAGGGTGTTAAAATTAATCAAAAAGTGTACCAGAGGGACATTCTTGAAGCTGTTGTACTTTCGTGGGCCCAAAAGCATTTAGGAAATGCAAATTGGACGTTTCACCAAGACTCTACACAAGCTTACAAGACCAAAAAGCCACAAGAGTGAGGCAAGGTGAATCTTCTAGACATGATATCATCTGAAGAATGGCCACCCTACACGTCGGTTCTCAATTCCATGGATTACAGTGTATGGTCTATTTTGGAGTCCATGATCTACACTTAACCGCACAAGACTTCGGACTCTCTCTAAAGCAATTGCTTCTTCGGGAATGGGACAGATTAGAGGTAAAAGATTTGAGGCCTACTGTTGAATACTTCTGCAAGCGTTTGCGCCTCTACATTGCTGCAAACGACGGTCACTTTGAAACCAATTAAATTTATTTATTAGTACGAACATACTCTTATTTTTATTTGTTATATTTTGTTAATTTCTTAATTGTTTATAAAGTTATATCAAAAACTGTTTGTCCATGTTTTTTTTGCTGCACCCTGTAGAGATTATTGATCACTAAACTATTATCAAATTAATTCCAATATTTTGACAAAATTTAAAGCATATTTATGTATAGAGTATATTTCTTTAGTTGCATAAAAACGTAAATCTAAAAGAATATTTTCTTCTTCGGCGTCTTTCCTTGTCATAAGACTTCAATCCTGCCATTTAAACAGTACTGTAATTCCCGAAGATTTTTAAGTACTATCGAGCAGTAATTTAACCTTCTACTATAAAGTGTACATATATATATATATATATATATATATATATATATATTTAAGGAATTATTTAAATCCTTTGAGAAGTTCAATTCTAGCTGTCTTTCAAAATGAATAATTAGGATATTCGCTGTGCTATTTTCTTTACTATTCTTCCCCAAGGAACCTTTCAAATTTCTCAAATAGCTCGAATTCTTCTTTAATACAACTTAAGAAATTTTCTTACATTATTCACAACTTTACATGATCTCACACAATTCAACGAGTTTTGTTCTTGCATGAAAAATCATTTAAAAAAATCTTTTTTTTTCAGAGCTAAATTTATTTTTACATGAAAGAGCATGTCGCAAACTATTTATCTACATAGTTACCACCAATATTCAGACATTTTTCACATCGGAAAACCAACTTATCTATACCCTTTTTAAGAAAAATACCACGAGTGAACAGTATTTGAAATTTTCGAAAACTCATCGCAAAGCAATCTTAATGTGAACTGTCTGTTTTTACGACTTTTTTCAACCAAACCATAGTAGCGAACATCATCATGACACCAAATGATGACGTCAGAGACCAAGAACGGATATTGTTACTGCCTGAGATAGTAGGGAAGAGAAGGGTTTTCTAGAATCTATTTCCCCGACGTTCCGAGATAGACTCTAAAAAAGGACATGCGCGAGGACCGTTTTTAGGATCCAGGTTGGAAGCAGAGAGAAGAAACGTGCTCCGAGAGTGTAAGCTGGTGTTTTTAGTATATTCCTGTAAATAAAATTATATATTTATATCTCTAGCCTGACCGTGTGTTTTCGTACCGAATACGCCACACCATCAATGACAGCAAAAGGCCACCTACTCCGTTCTTCGTCATGAATACTGTTGGGCCCATTATTGTATCGTTGAACCTGCTTTCTCATCATTTCATCACTCATTTTATTTTCACCTTAAATTTTTACAAGATGTTGATGTATTTCAACTGGCTTAACATCTCTTGCATTCAAAAAATGGATTACGTAACGCACTTTACAAGCGGTGGGATCGGCAATCATTTTAAACGTTTAGAGCGCTCCCTAACACATATAAAAACAACACAATGCGACTTTAATGGCGTCACTTAATTGACACACAACCAAAAACACATGTGTCTCTGCAAAACTACCACTGCAGTTGCGGTAGAACAAAATGGTACTTAGTTTCCGGACACGCCTCGTAATTTTCACCTATTGTGTTTGCTAGATAGATTATTTGTTTTTCATCAATAATATATCATCTAAGCATAAATTTTGTGAAAAAAAACTATATTTAGCTAATATAAAAGATTAACTCAAATCTGATGTTACATATTGTATAAGACATATATGATGAGAAATAAAAACTTAACAGCAATTACCAGTATTCGTTTTTACATAGCATTCTCTTACTCGCCTTGACGTTAGACTATCTAAAAGCGTTAGTCTTAGCTAAATGTAATCACTCAAAAATGAACTAACGAAATTTAATCACTCAAAAAGGATTATTATACCTTAAAAGGTTTAGTGAATATTCTGGGGAAAATAAAAGTAAAAGCTTATAGATTTTTTTTCACGTTAATTAATCTTATAAGTAGATTTAAGTAATTTCTAATTACAAATGATAATGCAGAATATATATGAAAGAATATTTCTTCAGATTTATACTCATTGTAGCTTGGAATGTTTTATTAATCTGAGCCTTCTTTGAACTTTTTTGAATGTTCAAAACTTTCTTAGAAAAAAAAGCAACTTTGTATTTTTCTTTAACTTCAATTATACTTTTACACAAAATGAATAATTTTTTTAAGAAATTTTATAAAAAATGAATAAATTATAATTTTTATCGACCACGAACAAAAACTAATCACAAATTCATTCGTATTCTCTCTTTCTTTGTTATATATCATCTATCTTGTTCTCTTGAAAGCTTTAACAATCTTTTCATCTATTAATGATGCGTGCACTGTTTTTCTTTATTTTTCACACAACGTATGTTACCTTAAATATTGTTCGGTTTATTTAGAAAATTAAAAATGAAGTAGAAAAAAATCATTCGATATTATGAAGAAATATATTTGTACGGTATGGCCCAGAATAAAAAAAATTATTTTTAAAAATTAATTTTTATACATTAAAAGATATTTTGCAATTTTTTCTCTGAGACAAACGAGCTTACACATCTTATCAAACGTCTAAATTTTCACTTAGTATCAGATTTAATGTATTATTATGTCTTTTTAAAATTAATACTATTTATTCAAAACGTTTTGGTACGATATTTGTTTATTTTTAAAGATTATACTACCAAAAATTATAAACTATCTTTTATTTTTTACTCTAAAAAATAATTAAAGCGCATTCCCTAAATTTCTCCCCCAGCTCTGGTGAAAGCTTGTTTTATTATTTCTTTACGGCTAATGTATTTGCACTTTTAAAAGTAATTGATTAAGGTATCCGACTACGTTCGGGTGGCCACGTTAGCTGAGTGGTATAGGTATCGGATCGTGGCTTGCCTTGCCACGAGTTCGCGCCCAGTGCCACTAAAGACCCGCCGTGTAGGGCAGCGAATGCACGTTAAATCTGTCGAGAGCTGAAACGTCTCCCGTTGGTGTGGTGTGGTAGTTAGGAGAGGTAGTGCCAGCTCATGTGTCGTCCACGTCACTTGACCATGGTTCAAAATTACGCGGTACGTCGCCAAAAGCCCTCGTGTAGCTGAACAGTGCGACGTTAATTTTCAATCATTCAATCAATCCGACTACGTTCGGAACCATGATTTTAAAAAAGCGCATAAATTGATAATTTTCATTATATTTAGTGTCACTTAGATTAGAATACATGTATAAAATTGTTTTAAGGATATTTTGACAAAAAAAATTATTAAAATACAATATTTTGGCAAAAAATTAACTTAGAATAATATTTTTTCCAAATGTTCTCGTTTTGTGAAAAATGCTTCTTAAATAATAATATTTAGCTGATATAAAGTAAAGACTTCTCCAAAGAGTGTGAACTAAGGTTTTTAAAAAAATTACATTATTTTCAGAGTTACCACCAATTGAAATAATTATCGATGTTTTTTTCTTAAAATTGCTCCTCTCTGTGGACGTAAAATATGGATAAGCCCACTTCTAATTTATATATTTCAAAAATTCTAGTTGAGCCTCGGTAGAGAGGTCTGAGCTATATACAGCAAAATATTACTATGATCGAAGCATTTTTCACAAAAGGAGAATATTTTGAAAATGGGTCATTCTATGTTCATTTTTTGTCAAAATATTGTACTTAAATAATTTTTTATTTCAATAGTATTCTTAAAACAATTTTATATACATTTTCTAATATAAGTGACACTAAATATCCTAAATATTATCCATTTAAACGCTTTCTCAAAATCACTGTTCCGAACGCAGTCGGATACCTTAAAATATTGTGGAGAGTACACTAATAAGAACAAATTAGTTATAAAATAATCAATTTTGAAGGAAAATATTTTTAAAGCCTTTATTTAATAAATTTATAATGATTGCTTATTAAAATTATTGCAATGATTATTTATTTACGTACATTTAGAAGGTTATTGATGATGGACTTTAAAATTTTGAACCACAGAAAATTTATCGAGGACATCGTCTGAGCTGTTATCTCTTCCTCCACGCGTCATCGTAAGAACTTTGAGCCTTGACAACTTAAATGTTGATGAACGAATTCGTGACCAGAACTAATATATTACCAAACCCAAAATGTACATCGAGGTTTCTTATATTTGAATTAAAACAATTTAATACAAAAGATCCAATAAAATACTACATTGCGAAATTTCTTCGCTAAATCATCAGACACTTATCTATAATTTCTCTTCGAAAATATTTGACGTTTTGGTATTTGTTTTATGTATAACGTTAATTCTCTTCAGAACACTAAATACATTACCAAGAGAATTCTAAATTAAATACATTTTATAGGTATAAAAACTCAAGAAATATTAGCCGTTACTATTATTCTTTCTTATGAATTAAACCAAAAACTCTAATTCTATTTTTAGCTCTAGTTACCAACATATAATCCAACTTTTAACATCTATCTTCCCATTTGCTTTTTACTGCCTAATCTTTTGTTCTTTTTAATCATCCAATATGTTCTTTCTACGGCAATTCCATTGTTTGTATTCTAAAAGACACATACATTTCGAACTTTCTTTTAATGTAGGCTTTCATAAATCCTCAGAGAGGGTGCATCTCTGAGACATTCAAATCCTTTTTCGGTCCGGATGTCCTGCCGTAAGCGATTTCTGCCTCAGAGAGTTCAGATGGTCTTTTCTCTATTTGTGCTATAATGAAATCGAAAGTTTGTATTCGGAAAGCTTTTATTTCGATTCATCGAGCCGGAATCGGACTTGTTTTACAGAGGTGATCTATACATCGTTTTCCTGTGGATGTTGTTTTCTTTTTCTGTACTTCTACGATATGTCTGTTTGTAAAGAAGCTTCCAAACTTATTTATCGTAGTTATCTCTCATGATTGTTTATTGGGACTCTTATTTCCTTTTAAAATTTCTAATGACATTCGATTAGTCTTAGCATAAAGTCCTATTAAAAGGAATCATGAAAAGTTTATATTGCAAAAATATATCTTATTCAAATGTTTTTAATTGTCTTTTACATTTAATTTATTTAAATAATTACGTTGATTCCAACACAGTTTATATAAATGTATAAAGCGTTTTAAATCTATTATGGATTCCAATTGAATAAACCTCATTTTAAGATAAAACTTTCATTCACAATTGGAAAGTATAATGATTACCTGAGCAAAATATATGTTACATGAAAAATTAATCAACATTGAAGTCTTTTATACTTTAATAATATGTTACTCTGAAATTTAAAGGAAAAAACTCACTTAAGGGGACACATTACGATTCAATTGACAAAAATCGGTCAAAAAATCAAATGCAATTGTTTTAGCCTAAATTATTCTTTATATACTTTTCTACAAACTCACAAAATTTGAAAGCTCTAATATTAAATAACGTAGAATTATGGTAGCTCTTACGCTCTTTTTTACTCACATCCCTGTGGCAAATCAAAACTTTAAACTTACTTATCTCAGAAAGATAAAATAACTAGTTTGTGTTCATTAAAATGCTAAGACTTTTTTCTATTGTGCCTAATGATTCGAATTCTTTTTTACCTATTGCTAATAGTACACGTAACAAAAGTTGGTATGCAATTTTGCATCAAAGCAATATTTATTTTTTTAAATAATTGAACTCAGAATTTTACATTTTTAAGGCATTTTTAATAAGCCTTCATACAAAGAAGTATTGTACGAATATCAATCATATTATTGCAAAACCCATACCAACTTTTGCTATCCATAGTTTTGTAAATCAAATTTCATGCATGTACGTAAATTTTTGTAGGGGAGTAGTAGAATTTTAAAATCACTTCACAAATTTCTAAGTTTTTTTCCTTGAAAAACTAAATGGCTAGCTTTTTATGAAATTTTGAGCACAAATTCTGTTTTATATGGTTTACACACATAGGAGGCAACCAAAAAATTATTAAATTTTTGCGTTAATCGCACCATGTTTCCTTAAAATGTATAGTATCTATTTTTTAATCAATATAAAAAAATCCAAAAAGTCATCTTTTTTTTAAAAATCAATCCGTTTTTATCTGGGCAAAATGAAAAAAAAAAATTCATTTCGAAAGATTTAATTTCTTAAAATTGCTTCAAATGAATCAGTTTCTAATATAATTTTAATTCTGTCCAAATTTTTGGCAGACAATAGAAGTGATTAAAATATATATATGCTCTTTTTAAATCATCAAATTGATATTTTTTATATCAAGTATCAAACATGAAAACAAAAACATTCTTCTAAAAAATAAATTGTTAGTTCATGACTACATTAAAATAATAATTCGTTTTCAAAGAAAGATAACATAGCTCAAAATATTGCAATAAATATTAAACTCAACCAAAATGTTGTTATAACATCCTAGAAATTTTTATATAGGAGTATCGAAGCAATATCATTGACAGTCTTTATTGGAAAAATACAAAACTTTGTATAGAAAAATAAAATTATTTCAATTCGTATTTTATATGTTCTCTTTTTTGCAAGCATGCAAGAAAATTTGTAAGCTCACTTGTTTAAAAGTATCATATGAATATTATCACTAATTTAAACAGAAACTTCGTCTTTTATTTAACAATCAATGAACTCTGAATCATTAAAACGAATTCATTCTACCATTCAGTAATTTCATTTCTACTTTCAAATAATCATTGAAGTAGATTCGATAACAATTACGATGAAAAGGTCTACTGAAGCAATTAATTGAATAAAACTCCAAATAATTTCTATAAAATTAAGATAAGTTCTTGTTTATTTGACCATAAACGCTTATCAAACACAGTAAATTAATGAAAATCGGAATTTCGAACATTTTTATATTAACTAATGAATTCCAATGAATAAAAAATCCTAAGTAATACGAAAAAGGAAAACCTTTCTTTTCAGTTTAGGGTCGGTCTTTCCTAAGATATGTTTAAACAAGCATGTTTTTAAAAATTCAGCTCATCAAGCTATGCACTTAAAAAATTGGCTTGTCAACATATATTACTTTTTATATTAATGGAGGTTTTATCGATTTTTTAAAGTCCTTTTTACGTACTTGTCCTTATTACATGCAATTTTTTCCTTTTAACTACCATTATCATAATGATTTTTATCGTTATTATAATGCTATTGATGTTTCTGATGAACTTTCATTTTTTCAATGTAAAAAGTCTATTGCCAATAAAAAAAATATTGCATGCATATTCAAGCTATTCTGATGCAAGGAACACCAAAAGATTCAGTTATTTGTAACAGCAAAAACTTGCAGTATTTTTTCTACTTTCTTCAGCGTAGTATTTTATTTATTTTCATTTTTGTGAAAAAATTTATTGAAGTTTTTTAATTAATATCCATTTTCAATATTAGGAATTTTTAAATAAAGATTCACTTTCAAGACAACAAAATTCAGAGGAAAAAGTGTGAAAGAAAATAAAATTATATTTAAGACTAAGTGATAGTCGGAAAATTAAACTAAAGAAACATTAATACTACCACGCGATCTATATAGCATGAGGTATTTTAATTTACATTTCAGGAATGTGAAAAACTCGTTTAGGGCAAGAAAGCCTTTGACGTTTAGATCATAATCAGGCAAAATTATGATGTTGTTGTTTCTTTTTGATTTGGATTTTATATTTATTAAAATCTTCACTTTTTTTTAAAAGATGGGAATGTTCCTAAGTTAACAGACATAATTCAAAGCAAAAGTATTAAAGCCTACAAAACTATATTGAGATTTAATTTTTCTAATAAGAGTGTGGAAACTCAGTGGCTGAGTAGCAATGTATAGCATTTCCACGCCTCAGGTCCGGGGCTCAAATCCTGGGCTGGAAAAGGTCGACTCAGTCTTTCATCCTTTCAGCGGATCGATACCAAGCTTACTTAGGAGCTTAACGCGGGGGTTTTGCGTCAGACTGACCCCTTGACCAAAACATCTGCACTTGTACCCCAGCGCCTAAGGTCACGTAAATTAAGATAGGCACAGTAGGCCTTGGCCCTCATGGGCTGTTGCTCCACTGAGTTCAATTTAATTACAGAGTAGTTTTGCGTTTTATTGTGAGAGAAAAATTTTGAATGTCGGGAAAATATGTGATAAAAGTTAAAAGAAGGAAATTGTTTATTCTAATTTAACGTGTTCGTTTAAATTCATTAGTTTCAAAAAATTAATTTAAATTAATTTAAATTCATTAGTTCAAAAAAAGACTTTTTAAGGAATTTATTATTTCTCGTGATTAAAATTAATGGTTTTCGGCAACCTGAAGAAACATCATGGAAAAGTAGTGAGAAATCTTGAAATCAAAAATTGAAGCAATAATCTCTGTAATAATAAGTGGATAATTTTTGAAAAAAAAAGTTTAATATTTTTAAATTATTTATCCCACTGATATGCAATCAAAATTTTTGTTAAGTATTTTAATTTATAGTAAAATTATAAAAGCTGTAAAGGGTTTTTTTTTCAAGTGTAATTATTATATATGCATAAATTTTCAGTAAATCCTTTTCAAATTTTCTTGAGGGAAAAAAAAAGATCAGATTTATTAAAGATCCCCTATTTTATCTTTCAAAAAAGTTTTTATTTGATATGAAGAGCAGCACATAAAAATAAATGGCCTGTGCGGAGAACATTTATTCTTTAACTAAGCTTTGACAGAAAAAGAAAAAAATTATTATTATTATTAGCCTATAGATTGGCCAGAAACGATTTTGAAAAAATTTGTACGTAATTCATCACTAAGAATAAAGAAATAACAATTTTAAGTAATATTAGTAACATATTAACAAACACATCTTAAATAACGAAAAAAGAACAGACTATAAAACTATTAGTAATAGTTTGTATGTATGTATATGATCTGTGCTTCTTTACATGGGCAACATAACTTCAGTAAACTATTAAAATATTGAAAAATTCCTTATAATAAATACTAGTTTCTACGCTCTCAAATGTTTTTCGTTGGTATTATTTAAATCATCATTATTTATATTTTCATCCAGATTAAAATTACTCTTCTGAAGACTATTTTTTAAATCATTTTTCCGTATCTTTTATCTCCATACCAATTACTCGGGGATATTACTCAAATTGCTCCTAAAAGATGTTGCGTTTTTTTTATATGTTCGTGATGTTTGAACGATGCTAATAGAAACGCTATATGTTTGAGTAAATGCAATACCGCAAGAAAAAAATTGTACTTTATCACGCAAAATGTCAATTTCAGAAAGACGAGAAGGAAGAATAGTAGATTCGAGATCTCTCTTCCGTGATGTGTAATTAATAAACAATTGATTCAGAAACATATGGAACATCTTGATTCATTTTTGATGCTATAGTTTGATAAATATATCGTACCATTTAGATGAGACCTAGTTTTATTAGCAGTATATATATCTGAATGTGTCTTATATAAAATCTGTAAGATAAACTTTTTATCCTCATGTATTTGGTTATTTTCTTAACAGTAAAAACATTCATAATTTTTAAATATTTTTACCAATTTAAATAACTGTTACAAATCTAACTGTATTTGTTTGCTCTTTAAAATTATTTATGCTTCATTTAAACTACAATTTGTTTGAAAAAAATTTTTTAATACTTTTTGATTTTCTTTATTATGTATTTATTTAAATGTAGTTTTAATTCTGATTCAATTCCTTTGAAAAAACAACTTTATCTGAAATAAGTATTTTAATATCCAAAAAAAAATATTATGTCATATTTATAATTAAACTGAAAATAATCTACTCTCATGTACGGGAAGATTTGTTCATGGAGCTCCAACAATATTGAAAAAATGAACGCATGTTTAATTATTTTATATTAAATATTAACTATTAAAGATTAAGTAATAATTACATTAAGTTGAAGTATCTAAATATAAATTAGAGCTATAACCCTTTGAAGATACTTTTGAGTGATGAACAAGAATTCAGTCTTTTTGTACCAAACTATTTAATGTATTTTAAAAGAGAAATACGCTAAAAATAAACATCTTGAAGGAAAAGAAGAAAAATATATTTAAAAATGTTTGCTTTCATACAATGATGTATTTGTTACCACTTCATAAAACAATAAAAAAAGTTTAAGAAGACATATGTTGATGTAAGCATCCCGATAATAAGTATTTAAGTTATTTAATTACTTAAGGCAACATGAAAAATAGTATATTTTTTAATGTATTTTAATTTTATGTATTTTATGTAATTTAATTTAATTTTAATAAATAAATCAACAGACATTCTTTTTTATGTATACAAAATGCTATTTTTCCTCAAAATAACCTTTAACATTATTTTCATAACTTTCACAAATATATATTTATTTTAAACAAAGCATAACTTACTTTTAATCCCTAAGAAATACTTTAAAAAAAGAAAAAACAACAAATCACACGAAGCATGCAAAGAAACTCAAACTAGAACTAAAAATTCCATTCTACGCCATAAAAACTAGACAGGTAAAAAAAAACTTACAATATTCTTCAACGAATCAAAATTCTTGGATGTAAATATTTATGTTTTCCTCCTCAGCCTCTTGCTCTAACTTGAGAAAGCACTGGACCAGTCGAGTAGAACTCAAGAGCAGTGTCTGCTTCTTATTGGAGCTTTAATTCTCAGGCTTCTGACAGAGAACACCGCTGTTCCTCGCTCATCTTCCCTTTTCACAGATCAATATTTTCGGTTGGCGACGGGGTTACTTTTAGGCGAGGTGGGTTCCTCGCCAGCAGGTATATTTACCTTTCACAAAACTCACTTTTCGAATGAAGTGAAACTAAAGTAAAATCGAAGATCTGCAACAGGTGCGATTTTGATGAGAGATAACAGATAATCGATTTTACATAGACAATGGAATCGATTTTGTGTACCAAAGAAAGTAACATCGAAAAATAAATTGTAGATAAAGTTTGCTCTTTGTATTAAGGTATCCGACTACGTTCGGAACCGGGATTTTAAAAAAGCGCATAAACTGATAATTTTCGTGGCATTTAGTGTCACTTAGATTATAATACATATATACAATTGTTTTAAGGATATTTTGAATAAAAAATTATTTAAATACAATATTTTGGCAAAAAATTAACTTAGAATAATTTGTTTTCACAAAAATGTTCTCCTTTTGTGAAAAATGCTTTTATTATAATAATATTTTGCCTGTATATAGCTCAGACCTCTGTATAGAGGCTCAAATATGATTTTTGAAAAATTCACATTATTTTCAGAGTTACAACCAATTGAAATAATTATCGGTGGTTTTTCTTAAAATTTCTCCCCTCCGTTGTCGTAAAACATGGATAAACCCACTTCTAAGTTATATATTTCAAAAATTCTTGTTGAGCCTCTGTAGAGAGGTTTGAGCTATATACAAGCAAAATATTATTGTAATAGAAGCATTTTTGACAAAAGGAGAATATTTTGAAAATGGTCATTCTATGTTCATTTTCTGTCAAAATATTGTACTTAAATAGTTTTTTATTGTAACACTATTCTTAAAATAATTTTATACACATTTTCAAATCTAAGTAACACTAAATATCATAAATATTATCCATTTATGCGCTTTTGCAAAATCACGGTTCCGAACGTAGTTGGATATACCTTAAGTAAATTCAATTACTTAGTGTAAGATTTAATTTATTTTTATTTTATTTATTTATTTATTTATTTACAACTATGAGAAAGTCATTTTTGCCGATAATTTTACTTTTCTATAATTCAGTTTCGATTAAAAAGCAAAAGTTGTTTACTGGAGATTTTAACTCCTTCAGCGGTAATTTTTTGTACCCAAAATGCTTTAAAAAAAGGCATATCTTTTCATCGTTTATAAATAAACACCGTACTAATTCTCGCCTTCACCACAAAAAAAGTCAGATGAAAAGCCTTTTAGAGCCATAGACAAATTGCATCACCTTTTTAAAATGCTAGAACTAAATAATACATAAAAGAATTCAAAATAAGCGGTAATCAAAGAAAGAAAAATCATTGCCCGTACAGCGTACGAGCAAATCAGTTGCAGCCAACTTTCGATAAGCTGCACGTTCTACCAGCAGACTTCTTAAAGTATCCGACTACCTTAAAATTGTGAATTTTGCCAAAAATCGACAATTTCTATGATTTTATTTTATGAGCCATCTTGTAAGCTTTATAAAAATACAAAGTTTGTTATTTTCTATTCACTAGAACAAAAACTACAAGTTTTAGTAAAAGCAAGTGGTACTACTTTAAGCAAGATGCCGTACTTTAAAATGCCTTTTACTCGAAATGTGTTTTTTGAAAATGCTCAAAAAGTTTTGAAAATAATTAACTGAAATTTTTTGTGTATGATTTGTATAATAGTAGAAGTGTTTTAACCTTCAGATTTATCCATCACTGTTTTATTAGAAATTTTACAGTCCTTTAGGTGAATATAATCACTATTTTTTTAAGCAATTTCATATAATAACTAGGATAAAGTACTCTAGTTTTTGTAAAAATTGAAATATCTCTTATCCTGAAGGACATTTGAAAAATGAATAGCACCGCAATACATTTAAATTGAAAATTTGTTCATAAGCTTTTTGTATAGAATGGACCCTGTTTATGTAATTTTTTTAAAAATTTTGCCGATATTTCCCTTATAGTAATAATAATTTCTTTTTTTCCTCTTAATTTTAGCATATTTTTCTTAAAATGAACTAAATAAATCTGAAAACCACAAAAAATTCCCATGTCTCCATTTTTTTTTTAAAAAAAAAGAAGTTGTCGCAAGTAGTCGGGGTTAACCCTTTACCGTGCTATTTTTATCTACCGATGGTACATTAAAATATTTTGGGGACGAGATAGATTTAAGAAAAGGAATTAATTTAGCTTATTAGGTAAAGTTATTTTGGTTTTTTTAAAATCCGGTTGGGGTTACTGATGACATGTTTAGCACAACCCGCTGTGTGCTATTGAAAAGCATTTATATACCTTTTGTTTCCTTTCACCTCACCCTACATGAAATTTCTAAAATATATTTTGTAAATATAACAGCCTTCAAAAAGAATAGTGAATTAGAAATATTTCATATTCTTAAGGGATGATAATGAAATTAAGAGTTTCTAAGTATTAGTTCAAGGGAATTTATGAAAACAGAGATTAGTGCATAGTAAACATTACAAATTTATAAAATATTGCTATATGTAAAATGAATTGTAAATTAAAGAGATGAAGATGACTGATAAAGAGATTAGATTAAAGAGTTTGGTGGTAAGTATATTTACCACAGCCTGGCAAAGGGTTAAAGCATTAGGTCAGATTGAAGTTTTCGCAGATCAGTTCAGTTCTATACATTGATAACACTGTAAATCTGGAGACTTGGCCAACGCCTTATGCTCCGATAGAATTTGAAGTAGTTTCTTAAATTAGGTTGCAACGTACAGCTAGTGATTGCACTGTACATCTGTAGATTTGGTCATCGCTTTGTGCTTCAACAGAAATTGTTGAAAATGGAACATTTAGAATTTATTAGCTGATATTTTAGAATCTATTGGTTGATAATAAAAATTCTTCTGCTTTTTGGACTTGCTCTATTGTTTTACAATTCGCTATTGATGAATAATACCATTCTCCTTGGTTGGAGATGAAAAATTTCACAATTTTAAGTTGCGATTTGTATTTGTTACAAGTTACAATAAAATGTTCACTAGTTTCTGGCACTTGACAATCCAACACAAAGGAGAATCTGCTTGTTTAAAAAGAAAATAAATATCATTTATAATGGCAGTTTTAATGCTCCCAACTTATTAATTAAAACTTATGAATTTCTATTTTTTGCTGCCTGTCTATTCCACTTTTCAAGATGAGAAATATAATTATATTTTTTATGTCTTCTGCTCTTTTTCCATGCTTCTTCATTTTTACTTTTTTGCTATTTTTTTTGAATATATATGTAGATCTTGCAAAGAAATCCAAGGAATAATATCCCAAGGTTTTGGAGATGTTTTGGCTAATTTATCAACTTCTTCATTGATCTCAATCCCCTTTTAGCCGGTACCCAAACGAATGTAAGGGATTGTATTATCCAGAAAAGATTGTATTTGTGTGATTTACAGTTACAGAGGCAAATAAAAAACACTCCTGAAAATAGTGCATGGAGTTTTATGATAAGGCCTTACGAAAAAAGATTCATTTAATTAGCATGTGTATTATAACTGTTAAATCAGGGATGAGCACTTGTTTCGGCTCTAGAATTGTGGAAGCGGAGAATACCGAAGGGCCGCTCTTTTTCAAAATGATTGCATTCATTAGTTAACTTTGCATTTCAGAAAAGGTATTAATTCTGCCACATAATTCAATAAATATAAGTTAAATAAAAATAGGCAAGTTTAATTCAATTTATTTATTGTGTTAATTTAATATCTATAGCTGAAAGCCCATTTAATTTTAGAATTAATATAATGAGACAAAGGTACTTAATGACACTTTTCTACAACTTTTTTGAAATCAGAGTGAAAATATGGAAATTCTCATCACAGTCTGCAAGTTAATGTCAACCAACTTGAATCTATATTTGTTCTAGTAGATCTTCATGTAAGAAGGACTTTGCTCTCAAATATATGTCGACCCAAATATAGAGAGTATTTTCTGTTTACTTAGATTTTTCTGACTGCCTTGGTAGGCTGCAAAAAAAACTCTTTGTGAGTCACGCGGGGCCTGCAGGTCATTATTTGTCTACCCCTGAGTTAAGCGATTAATATTCATCATCTTCATCATCATATCTGGTAAGATAGCCCCTCGTGGGCCAGCGCCCCTTCCTTTGAAGACTCCTCCATAATGACCTTTTGTTTACTTTTGTTCCCCAGGTTTTCTCGTTTATAATCTCAAAGTCTGATTCTACTGAGTCTGCCTATCTCAGTTTTGGTCTTCCGAATCCCAGTGACTTTGAACTGCAGTACATTTTGAAATTATCATCTGGCATTCGAATTGGGATATCCAATTCATTCTATTTATTTTTATATATTTAATGATGTCAGGTTGCTTATAAATTCTACGTAGTTCGGAATTATATCTTGTTCTCCAGCTATTACTTTCGTTTACACCTCCAAGTATACTTCGAAGTATTTTTTTTCTCAAAAGATGCTATTCGATTTTCTTCCAGTTTTGTTATTGTTCAAGTCTCAGGTGCTTGTATCAGAACTGGTATAATAAGAATTTTGTAAATTAAAAACATTGCGTTTCTGGAAGATACTTGGATTTTAAGGGAAGGTGGATCATTAAAACTATTCTTTTTAAATTGTTAGCTTAATTAGCTGAAGATAGAATCAATATAGTAGACTATTATATTTCATAATTTAAATATATATTTTTTAAAAAAACTATTATAAACTGATTTTTCTAAAAAAATTAAATTTTTTAAATTTTTTTAAAAATGCTCCTTGCGCATGAATTCTTAAGATATGTACTTAATTTTTGTTTTACACATAGATGAACCACAATAAAATATATCTGTGCATGGATTTTAAATTCAGAATAAAATTTGATGAAAAAAAGATACATTTTCTATATTAAATGAAATATTTCACCAATTATCACACATTCAAGATATATTCAAAATAACACAAAATGGGATCTGTTAATTTTTTTTAGAAAACTAATGCACAAATTTGTGAATTATATCGACTCTCATAAGTTGTGAAAATTTCAAAAAGATATGACGTAATTTGAAATGCAAGGAGCATTTTACGTAACAATGAAAAAGGAAAATTCACAAACTAAGAAAAGTGCATTTTAAATATTTATTTCAGTAAAATAAAAATAATAATTCAGTAATTATCAATGAAAAGGACAAAATTCTTTGACATAATTATTCTATGAATTATAAGGAATATTATTAGTATAAAAAATCAAAATCGCAATTTAGACCAAAATTTGGCTCTGTGAAGGTCCACCATCCACTTAAAAACCTCATCATTCCCAAAAAAGCCTTATTTGCCAGCTATGATCGATTCAGGATTTCATGAGATATTCTATTATCTGAGGTAATAATTAATCCAAAGTAGGAAAAACTTTTAACTGTTTCAAATTTATATAATTCTATCTTTGGAAAATAGCATATATTTATCTTTTTTTTCATTAATAACAAGACCCATTTGACTTTTTGCAATTTTAAGGGCAAGAAATGCTTCTTTCAGAGCTGGGAAGAAACGAGCAATCACATCAATTTCATTAGCATATGCTAAAAGTTGTACTGATTTAGAAAAAATTAATATTATCTTATTTTAAAATTTTAATAAGATTTGTATGAAATATGAATTATTTTAGTTAATATAGTAATTTTAATAACTCTTTGACGTATTATTTGAAGTACTCATTCAAAAGTTCGCTCATTATTTATTTATAAAAGATAGGCTGATATTATTATATAAAAATATTACTGATACTCTTTTTTTGAACTTTAACTAGCCTTATATAATCTTTTATATTCTTATATAAACTTTTTTAAAATCTATGAATCGCTTATACTCATTAACAACATTCTAAATTATAAGTTTATTTATCGAGCCCAAGAATGATAATCACATTAATGGGTTACAATTAACATGAGTTGTTTTAGCATTTGTTTTGTTGATTTAATCACATCATTCTCTCATCTCAAATTCATCGAGTATTATGGAAATATGCATAATTTATAAAAATTCACTTTAATGTGGATAAAAATATTTACTTAAAAAATGTTTTCTTACATTTAAAAGTTAAAACTGTAGTCCATGCATAGTGAATTTTCTTTTATGATTATTTAATAAATGCATAAACAATGCAATTCCATTGATGTCTGGAAAAGACAATAAAATCCTGATATTAATAATAATAAATCATGTAATATATATAACTTAAAAATGCATCATAGCATTTTTTTCTTATTTATTCTTATAAATATTTATTCCTTTATTAACACTGAAAAAAATCTGACTATCTTTGGTTGAAGGGAACTAAATAAATATTTAACAACTTTCACACAGAATCTTACAATGAAAAAAAGACATTTTCGTTTATTTCAATGTAATTAACATTTTTTATTAAATGAGAATTCATATTACTTATTAAAAATTAAAAGTATGGTTATTATTTGGTTTGCATAAATTATAATATTCCATTTTTATATACTTGAAAAAGATTTGGACACTAAATACTTATTGAGCAATAATATTTTAATCAGTAAATTTGTAGTATATCGATAAAATATACTTGAACTTTGGAAACATTAAAATGGAAAATAATAAAATTATGATCTAACCATTTGTTAAAAGAAGACAATATGTGACAGAAAACTGCTTTTAAGTGTACATATCTAACCCAGTAGAAATCTTATCAATAAAATTTAAAAAAATCCATAAAATACTTTTAGTTCATTATTTTCAGATCCGAAACGGGTTGTACTATAAATATACTAAAAAAATAATTGTTATTAGCAGTTCTAGTTAAAAGATACAAATTTCATTTTTATTAAATTATATTATCTGATAAAAAAATGTTTTTTTCCTGTCTGTAAACTTTACATTTATCTAATTGCATGAAACTTTCAAAAACTTTAATCTTCATTTTCGGGTTTTTTCATTTTTCTTAGTTAGATAAATTGGAGATTTTTTTGAGAAACTTTACTACACAGATGATCACTGATTTTTGTATAAACTGCTGTTGAATACATGTTTCATACATAGTATATAAGGTCAAAAATGATATTTTACACTTGTCGCATAGTCACATAATTATTGTTAATAGTTTGCTAATTAAGAATGGAACTTTGGTGTATATCTATAGAGCGTATGAAATCTATGTCCAAAAATCAACAGGGTAAAAAATCACAAGATTTAACAAAATTCTTTGCACACAATGAGGAATGTATGCATAGAAGATGCCCTGGTACATTTATAAAGAAAAATTAAACGCTGATTAATAAAAAGTGCTATATTTGTTCATGTTTCATTTACTTCGTTAAGAAATAATATTTTCAAAAAAAAATCTTTTTTTTACATTATTCTATTTTTGTGCATTGTGATGAATCAATAAAATACAAAAATAAAAGATTTATTAAATGACATAATATTAACATAGCATTTATTTGTAGCGCAAAAAATGATGAGCCATTATGATAAATATATTTCCATTGATTTAATAAAGTTTTGAATAATTCAGAATCGGAAAATTTGTTTTCTATTAAGAAAATTAAATCGCAATTTCGTTGCTCATTGTATTTATTATAATTGGAAACTACCTTTCTCACTTATCTTTCTATTCTTTAATATTTCCTCTATTAACTTCTTACAACCAATTCAATTTTAAAAATGTATGGGAGATAGATTAAGTTGAGAAATTTTTAGATTAAATATACAAGATGAAAAGGGAATCTTTATTTAAGTTTGAGCAATTATTTTAAAAGTATTGTTTAATAGAAAAGAACATTTTCATTGCTGTCCTGGAAAATAAAAAGTATTCTGAAATTTAAGCGACCATAAAAGATCTTGATTATCCTGAGTTGCTAAGCAACGGTTGAAAGGAACAAAAATGTAGACCGGTATTCCGTGCAGAACAGGAAAACTCTTTTAAGAAAAATATAAATGAGATCCCTACAACATCATATTTATAGAGTAGTATTCATCATCTTAGAGATAGTTTATTTGCATGTCAGGAGAGTGTGTAAGATTTTTATATTTTGAGTCTTTTTTCCTTACACTTGGAATTTTTAATAAAGTTTTGTTTTCCGGGCAAAAAAAAGGATTTAATTTATTTAATTTTCTCTGAGTAAAAGAAATGTTTCGAAAAAAATTTATAAAAAAGAACGCATACATTATATTTAAATCACTAGTTTAAAAGTTTTATTTTTAAACTTTTATATGAATTACGACGTTAGAAATATTAAATTATATTCAGAAGTATATACGCACATAACTAAATGCTCCTTTTAAGGAAAAACATTCAGAAAGAATGTGATTCAAGTTTTGAAAATCCAAATAAAAATTTCTCTCATTCAAAACTTATTTCAATTTTAATAGAAAACCGAAATATTATTAATTTATTTAATCTGTATATCGAGTAATACGTGATAGCTTGATAAGATCGTGTTTACATAAACATTTTGTTGCAATTTGATAACAAATATGTAGTTTAATTTTGAATTTCTAAAAAAACAACAGAAAGGTAAAGCAAAAATAATCTAACGAACACCAATTTTAAAAGATTCAAAACTTCAAAATATTGAGTAATATGAAATAATGGTGAATCAGTAACTCATGTTTTTAATATAATCAGAAAATGTTTAATTTAGATGTTCTAATTTACTTTTAAAAAATTAAAAGTTGTCATTCGAATTTCTTTTCGTAATAATATCTAGAGGTAGGATGTGCAACTTTTTAGCTTTCGTGGACAACTGGACTAGATAAAACACCAGGCATAAAACATACTAACTTTAAAGATAACTAATGAGAGCGAAAATGCATGAAATAAGTCTTAGAATAAAATGTAAGCATATTATTCTTACAATGTAATCATCTAAACTTCATTTATTTAATAATTTTATACAGAGTTGCCCATGGGATCCTTTTTTTTCATCCACTTGAATCTTTTCTCTTTGTAAACATGGTTGAAGCTTACACACCCTTAGGATTCTTAACAAACACTACTTTCTAACCCTTTTTCAATTCCTACTATTAGTTCACACTCTCCCTGTATAAATATATTTACTATTTTATATATATAAATATATATTATATATATTTATAAAATCAAATAATCATTCAATTCCTACCATTAGTTCATTCTCTCCATATATATATCTCTATTTGTATATATATATATCTTATATTAAAATTTTCATTCGTTAATAAAATACTTTTTATTCATGAAGTTCAAATGCTTTTTTTTAAACTTGTAGTGGATGACACGAAGTTAATACAGTTTTCTTCAAATATTAATTCATTAATTAAATTTAATTAACTAAAATAAGAAATTTCTTTGTTGGCCGAGTAGGAATTGACTTGTTTTTATAATACTTGTTATTTCGCCTACTTTTCTTTTCTTACTCTTAGAGTTAAGTCTAGATCACAGATGGATGTTTCTTTCGTTAATTAACTGCGCTGGCGCAGATTGGCAAAATATGACTCTTGTGCCAATAAATACAACAAATCAATCAATAAAGACCTTTCAACATTGCACCTTTTAATCATCTTACTTGCGGAAAATTCATAATATCCAAAGAATTCGGGAATCCTTGGAACTGTGCTGATGACTATCTCTTGACCCTAATAGAAATTCATTAATGCAAGCTTTATTGACATTTGCATGGTATCTTTAAAACTTTTGCGCATAAATTTCGTTGGTTTAGTGATATTTCCTCAAATTTAAATTTTGAAAGGCAATTTCGTAGTCTTTTATTAATTGTTCACGTCTATTTATTTTACCTATCGTAGTTGAAGCATTGTCAGAAGCTACCTAAGATATTCTTACATTGGGCAAAGAAAATCAATTTAACGTACATTTGACAGGTTTTTTTTTATAAATCTCTTGATTTAATTTCTTCTTTTAATCCCTTAACTAAAAATTCTTTTCAGATATATGAAACATTCTTCATAGTATGCAGAGTGTACTTATAAAAAGCAAACATTCAGGGTATTTTGCGTTCCACAATAATAAAATAAAAAATAGAGTAAAAACTTCAAAGTTGAAAAATAAAATAAAACTCTTCCATTATCGCATTCTGTTAAGCTTTATGCTTAATTATATATTTAAAAAAATTCTTTTTTTTGGAACCGTTTGAGCAAAAAAATTGAACACTTAGAGGGTAAATGTCTTATAAAAACCATTTTTTGTCTATAAGGTGACAGACGTCATCAACATCTTGTATTTAATTTTTTTAACTGAATTTTATTAATAGCATCCACATTTTCGTTTACATCTGTAGTGTAAAGTATGAAATTATAGACCGGCTTAACTCTATGTTATTAATAATCTTAATTATAACCGGGGAAAAAAACAGTTATTTAAAAATCTTTATTTCTTTCAAGACAAATTATAGTATTTTTCCCCTTTTCGCTCCTTACTTAATAAATTCACCACAAACAAATGGTTTGGGTTTTTTTCCACCTATAAACCATATGGTTTTTCAACCATGCAAACAAAGAGTGTAAAAAGAAATCCTACAAATAAAAGTATAACTATGCTTGTATATTTCTTCCAAGTAATCAAAAACGTTTGCTTTCACAAAGAAAGATTGAAATATTATCACTATTTCCTGTGTCTCCGAATTACAACAAGCATACATTAACCAATAAATTTAAAGTTAGAAATTTTACATATAATACGAAATCGTTCTTTTTGTTACGGTTTTGTAAAATAAGTCTTTAAATTTATAGATGTGTTAATAACCTCGATAACATAAAGCAACAGCGTAAGTTTAATATTTTAAAAATTTCAATACCTTTAATATCATTAAAAAATTTTAATTTGCAACTCAAGTTAAGATTTTTTTGCTACTGTGTCATGCATTAATATCATATTATGTGAGCTAAAAACATTTCACTGTCAAAAATTATCTTTAATTTTACTCTTGGTATTTTGTATATTAAAATTAAACAATTTTTAAACTAGATCAAAATCAGAAGGAAATAATATATGCCTGACTTTTCTATATAAATAGTTAGAACATATGAAGATTCAGTTCACAAAATTCCTAACCTGTAAAGCAAAACTTTCAGGCATATAATGCCATAAGTAACACAAAGGTAGGAAATTAATTAAGCACAAATGTACATTTTTATTATATAACTTTTTTTTCGATCGATCGAAGTTTTATTACATATAATATACTTTCCATAGATCAAGTACTTTCATACTCTAACGACTTACTTTGTTTCAAAACTATGTGGGAACTTGTTATTGCCAATAATTTATTTTTTTATGTTCAAATAATTAAAACATATATGATAAAATTGATGAACCATAGTTTTGTGCTCTTCATAGTATTTAAATCTATTACTTGTTCAATAACTGTTACTTTTATTCAATTTTTTACATAACAGCAAGAACTTTAATTTTATTTCAAACTAATTCAGCATTTTAAGTAAATTTTAGAACTTATAGAAGTTAGTTTCTCATTGGCGTGGTTATTTTACTGCATTAATGAAAAAAGTAGAAGTGCAAAAATATTCTTTTCTCAAGCTTTCCACGGAGGATAATAAATTATTCTTCACCCTGAAAGCGAGAAAAATTCGAATCTGATTCACTTGATTTTAAATTGCTCCATACAAAAAATGAATTAAAAATAATTTAAGTAGTACGCATAACATTTTCTATTATAGTACATTTTATATTTTATAGTTAATAATATCACTTGCAGTATAATTATTTCCTAAAATGATCTTATTTAAGTTTTTATCTTTTAAAAAATATAGTTTTGAAAATTGTATCCAACGTTATAAAATACCTTTTATAAACCCTGCAATTAAATTTAATCTTCTTCAGTAAAAAAGTCCTTCACTGGAGAGAAATATATTTACATTAGAGAATTTTATCACGCTTAAAAACTGAAACATATCTTTTTATTTACGTGCCGCTGAAAACTAAAACGAGGAACAATAAAAATATTAGATCAATTTTCATCCTCACCTTCAAATCTATTATAAATTTAACGAAATGTTTACATAAACAATTACGTAAACAGCTAAAAAAATTTTGCTATAAAAAATTTTAAAAAGCTTTTTCGCTTAAAGTCATTCAATAAATACTTTAACGTATTATGTGTATTAGCTTACTTACAATTAATGTTGAGATGCGTTTTTACATTACATTCCATTTTAAGGAAATTTTCACAGCTATTTGAGATATAATATTAATTATAATTCAGTTATTTAGCTCTAGAGAGCATTTTTAAAATTGTTCAACGATGTGTTGAAAGAAGAAAAATACGCCGTTGTGAAGGCTAATTATGATAAAATAATTATAACACTATTTTAAATATTAAAATTGCTTTTGGGTGAAAATATTGTCTTATCACTTTAATAAATTAATTAGCTATTTTTGAAGGATTCGATGTTATTTATTAAAATAATAATCATCTTTTAATTGAATAGAAGGGGTGTAAATCACTTGTAAATAAAGAGTTTGCTATTTACAAATTAGAGAATAGGTGCTAAGGATGATTAAATATATATATATGTTCCTCCTAATTAGTCATGGGTAATCCTATTCCCTCCTTCAGGGGTTATTAAAATTTTCTTAAGAACGTAAATCTGAACAGAAATTCTAATTAAAAATTTTTGTTTAAACACAAAATTTATCTTTACTAATCTACTAATCAGTCTCAGAGCTTTGGTATCGAATTCAAGGTTGGAAACAATAAGAACAAAAGCCAAGATTTAAAATAAATATAATTATAGGGCTAAATATAGACAAATAAGAAATACTTTCAGTCATTCAATTGTAAAAAGAAGTTCAATTTAAAATTAATACAGAAATACACAAAGGCAAGTAGGAAAAAAGCTAAACTTAATTCAAAATAAATGTTGAACCCAAAATTTTATAAAAAATAATACAAAAAAATTGAGAAACTACATTAAGAAATAATTAACACGCAAGGTGTATTAATTTAAATACTTTAATCATATATTATCATTTTATATGCAGAAATTTCTTAAAAAACAAGATTAAAGAGCGTTTGTTTATTTCAGAAAAAAAATTATTCGGTATTGATAAATACTTCCAAATCATTATGAATACGTTTTTTAAATGCCACTAAGCGTTCAGACATGCATTCTACGTAATTGTGTGAATTAAAGAAACATCCAACTAAGTCAGTCTTTATACACATTTCTTTTAACTTTATCAGTGACCGTGGTAGCCTTGTGATCATATCCACGAGTGCACCGTGACCACCAAGTTGTCATGAGTTCGAGCCCTAGCGACACAGAAAGCCTACAGTCCCTGGCCAAATTATTAGACGCACTCTTCCTTTTTTTAAAATAATTAATTGTTTTATATAAGTTTATATGCAATGCTTTCACATTTAAACATAGATCCAATGGATTTTTAATGAGGAAATTTATATATTTTGTATTTGTATTTATATTTTTCAAACATGGCAACACACACACACACAAAGTTAATAAATTCTCACACGAACGTAAACAAGTCTGAACCTGCTCGAGTCGCGTTCGCGCATGCTTCAGTTGCGGACGTGTTTCTGTGCTTTGTATGTTAATTTAGCAGTTTTATATTACGCAGTTATTTGTTTATTTCGTGTGCGGCGTTTAAATAATCAGTTTGTACACTTTCAGCGTGGGTAAAAAAGGCGATATTTTTCGCTATGTAAGAAAGCAGAAGTAAAGGCCCTTGTGAATGCAAAATTGTTTTCAAACCATGAAATATCACGAAGGTTGAAAGTTTCTGAAGCTAGTGTGCGACGCATAAAGAAGAAAATTGAGTCAAGGGAAGAATTGAGCCCAAAAAGAAAGAAAAAATGCGGCAGAAAGCCTATTTTCACCCCCAAGATCAGAAAGATCTTTAAAGAAAATTTGCCCCTTTTCGGGTGAGCTCGGTTCCTTTGGGCATTCCGCCTATATCCCTCGTGCAGCTCTATAGGGGGCTACGTTAATTTTCACTCACTTCATTTATCTTTGTTTATTTCGACTAATGGGAAAGAAATTGCTTCGCAACCTTCTCGCATGAAAGAAAATTTTTATTTTTATAAAAATTGCAATCAAGATTTTGAGATGGTTTTTAGCCAGCATTGCCATTGGTATATGTTACCTGAAGCAACATCGTTTAATGTTTCTGTTGACGTCTTACTTTATTTTATCGAAATAATAAATTTATTTACGTAGGTACGCAGCCTTTTCATTATATCACTAGACTTCGAATGTGAATAAAGCGCTTTAGCTGAACTATGTGATTATTTTATATTAGAGGCATATTCAATCAGTATTGAGTGTATTTCTCTGCATTCTTATGAAATGCTTTCAAAGCAGCAATACTGCATAAATAGTATTGAGTATATTCGACAAGGATATTAAATGTAACTGATGTCCTACTAGAATGTATTTGACAAGATTTCAACGTAGTATTTTGACGATAACCATATAAATGCAGTCTTTTTTTTATCGATATGGTGATTGTATTTGATGCTCGCTACTTAGATGTTTATATTACTAGTGATTCATAAGTGAAATGACTGAAATTGTATTATAGTTTTGAGTTGGGAGACGTATTCAACCAATAGTGCCTTGTTTAAATGTGGTGCAATCTTATTTTCGATTTCTATAGGTCAACATTTCAACAGCAGGGATTGATTGTTATTATTTTGAACACATTTAAATTGCCTATCTGGAGTATTCACAGACACGTTTCCTGGAAAAGTGAACTAGAAAGGAGTTTCCTCCTTGGCTAGTGAAAATGTGCTTTTATTCTATATTTTTTTTATTTTAATTCCTGGAACCACCACAGTCCCTTCTTCTAAGTAAAGCAAATCATGTTTCTGACTGACTTTCTGAACGAAATTTTGCGAAGGTAGTTTTTCAATCATTTGTGCAACGGATATGCATTCGCTTTGTATTGAGTGTCTTTGGAACATTTACATTGTCTACACAAGATGACGCAAACACCGTGATTTTATGATTCTGCCCAATTGCTTACTAAAAGAGTATACAGCGTTAACACAAATAAGACTGAATTTAAAAATATTATTTTCGAAACTATTACACATATTACATAAAATGATACACGAAACTAAAAAACAAAGAACAAGTTCTTTCCATCGTCGAACATTGATGCCAAAACCACTGCAATGACTTAAATAAGGCATTTGGGAAACATCAACAATCATTGATAATTTGAATGAACTCTATTGCAGAAATTATACTTATCGCTTAACGAAAAGGCCGAACATTGAACATTTGTAATTGAAAATAAAACTAGTGTTCAATAAACATTGGCTTGTGTGCTATACTTAAACTAAGTTTAGAAATTAAATTTACAACAATTTTTTTGATTTTAAAATTAATTGTTTACACTTTATTTCAAAACAAAAGCATTACTGTTAGTTTCACGTATGATTTGTAAAAAACAGATAAGAATTACTGACTGTGCATTTACTGCATTCAAGAATGTTGGACATACCCATGCCCATGGACGTTTTTTAAATTATTTCTCTTTCCAAATGGGAAATTTTTATATTTTGCCTTTCACCTCTTTAATACCCCACAATGGTACATTTACTACTAACTATTTATATCTGAAGTAATGATATCAACTTTTGATTCTCAGGCATATCCACTAAGAATGAAATAAAACCTGAAATTATAAAAGATTTTCTTCGGGAATATTTGAAGTATTTGGAGTTGCAACTTACGTGACGTCATGTCTTAGAATTAATCTTAAAGTTTCCGCGTCACGAAATATCAAAAATGTCATCTGGTATTTTTCAACCAGATGATTTCTTTTTGGCCAACCTCTATGTTAGAATAGAGAGAATTAAAATACTCGAAGTTGAAATATTGCATATGGATGCCACAGGGTCTCCTTCAACTATCATCATGATGATAGAAATTTATCAAGGAAATGGAATTTCTCTCACCCAAAACGAATTGGGCAAATTTTTAAATATTTTTTAGGCTTTAATATCAAAAGTGTAACCTTCCTATGTTGGTAACTACACTGGTGTGCAAAAGTTAAGGACGAGACGGTTTTTTCAATATAACACTGTACAAAAGCTTTCCAAATCAACACATTTAATACCGTAAGATCCCCAATACGTAAGGACATGTGTAATGTAAGCAACACTTACTAAAAGAGAAATCAGAGGGATAAAAAGAAGCTTGATTGAAAAAGTAGCATGGAGCGCAATGCGACTGAAGGCCGAAACATCCCTGTGATGGGTGTCCAGCAAAAAACATCCGGTCTTTAGCAGGGGATATGATATCCCCTGACTGCTAGGCAGGTTTCACAGCGTCTGCCCATGCTGAGAATGAGGGTGTCAATGAGTTGTTGAGGCATTGCTGCCCATTCGTCTTGCAGCGCCAATCGAAGATCCCGAATCGTTACTGGTGGTAAGGTACGAGCTGCCAAGCGTCTGCCTAGAAAATCCCATACATGTTCGATGGGATTGAGATCCAGAGATCGTGCTGGCCAATCCATACGTTCAATATCCTCACTCTCTAAGAGATGTTCGGCAGCTACTGTGCGATGACATGGTGCATTGTTGTCCATGAAAAGGAACTGCAGACCCATGGCGCCTCTAAAAAGACGCACATATGGAAGTAGAATCTCGTTACAATAACGGGTCCCGTTGAATGAACCTGCGTCGAAGATGTGAAGATCTGTACGACTACCAAGCATGATGCCTCCCCAAACGAGAACACCGCGACCTCCATACCTGTCCCTTTCAATGATGTTCGAGGAATGATTGCGGCTTCCCCGCTCTCTCCAGATGAGTATGCGATGAGAATCGCTACTCAAACTGAATCTGCTCTCATCTGTAAAGAGTACTCGTCCCCATTCATTATCTCTCCAATTCCGGTGTTCCCGGCACCACAGAGAATGCCTTCTCCGATGGGCAGGCGTTAAAGGTACACACCGTACAGGGCGTCGTGCAAACAGACCACCACCGTGCAGTCTTCTGGCCACGGTAAAACGCGATATCGGTCGTCCAGTCGCCTGTGTCGTGTGTCTAGCGATTTCTCCCGCTGTCTGCCGCCTGTTTCTTCTGGCCTGTAAGACAATGTACCGATAATCTGCGGGTGTGGTTCCTCGTGGACGACCACTACTGAATCCCCGGATAGCTGTTCCTGTAGTTTAAAATTGTCTCCAAAGTCGTGAAACGATGCTGTGAGCAATTCCGAACTCTGCAGCCACACTTGTCACACTGCGGCCTTCCTCCAACTTCCCAATGATTTGACCTCGGGTAAAAGCATCCAGATGTCATCTAACAGATTGATTATTCGCCATTTCTCGCTGAGGCAGCAACTCGGTGTGATTTTAACTGCTATACGGCGTGCAATCTCTTTGCCATAAATACTGATCTTACACCGACAACATGCTTTTATACTACTCAGACACTCCCCATTACGTCTACCTGCATATCTGCGCATGTGCTACCGTACATCACCTTACTTAATCTCCTGATTGGTCTTTCTGTCCGCTCTGTCTCTTCGTTCAGCTGATATGCCAATTTTTCGACTTCGTCCTTAATTTTTGCACACCAGTGTATGTATATGAACAAGTCAGTATTTGTTATAAATGTCAGCTGTGATTTGTCATTTTGATAATAATTAGTGTTTTTTGGAAATAATGATTTTTTAAAATACTTGTTATCTTACATGTCTTTATTGGGATGCTTGAAAAGATACCCATTATGAGATTCTTGAAGCTGGTGACAAAACCGGTCTCGTCTCTCAAATACGTGGTAGAGTGTTTTTTTCCAGGTATAGAAGTTTAAGTTGGCATCACTTTCCAAGATGACGACCGATTTAACAGCTGTCGCGTGATTTATTCTCAGTTTGGTTTGGCAATTCATCAAAACGATCATCAAGCAAGGCGTAGATTCGTCGAATGGGCCCAAAACGAGATTGCCGTTGTTCCCGATTTTCATAAGCGAATTTTGTTTAGCGTTGAAGCGCACTTCTGGTTGAATGGCTACGTCAACAAACAAAACTGCCGCATTTGGAGTGAAGCTAATCCACAAGTGTATGTCAAAACACCGTTACATCCAGAAAAACTGACTGTTTGGTGCGCTTTATGGGCTGGTGGAATCCTTCTTCAAAAGCGATGAAGGCCACAACGTTACAGTCAATGGTGATCGGTAGAGAGCCATGATTACTAACTTTTTCATTCCTGAATTGAACAATCATGATGTCCAGGAGCTGTGGTTCCAACAAGACGGCGCAACATGTCACACAGCTCGTGCCACAATTGATTAATTGAAAGACACGTTGGGTGACCGCCTAATTTCACGTTTTGGACCTGTGAATTGGCCTCCAAGATCTTGTGATTTAACACCGCTAGACTATTTTCTGTGGGGCTATGTAAAGTCATTGGTCTATGCGGATAAGCCACAAACGCTTGACCATTTGGAAGACAACATTCGCCGTGTTATTGCCGATATACGGCCACAAATGTAGGAAAAGTCATAGACAATTGGACGTCTAGATTGGACTACATCCGAGCCAGCAGTGGCAGTCCTATGCCAGAAATTATATTTAAAATGTAATGCCACAAGATTATCTTTCGAATAAAAAAAATCATGTCAATCGAATAATACATCGTTGTTTTATTGCAATTTAAAGTTCTATACCTCTAAAAAAACACCCTTTTTATACATGTTTGTAATCATTTGTGCAAAAATAAGGTTAGCTTTGTATGCGAAAAAGTTGACTTTGGTTTCAATTGAAGTACACCAATTCGTAAAGAGGGTTTAGTCAAATTAGTTTCCTTGATATGTCATAATTGCAAATGTAATATAATACTAAGTTTTGATCAATTCAATTCGCTTAAAATGCTTCAGTTACTTTTGTAACTTGAATGTCAAGAGCCTTCACATGCCTAAAACCTCTCTTGTCCGTACAGAATAATACGTAAATGTCTTGAAAATGGAAGCGACTCAAGAAGTTTAACTGAAAATTTTTGACACCAGGTGGCGCGTCATTTAATTTTTGAAGTGATTTAAAGTATTTGTATTTTTATAATGTTGGATTTGCCTATTTAGGTACGAAAGGTAAAACCAATGCTTCTCTCCAAACAAAGAGGCAAAGTTTAGTGCCCATTATATAAGCATACGCGCTCACGAAGGCTGTTATTTAGAAAGAAAGATTTTGTAAGCACTTGTTCTAATTTTCGTACTTCATTCATTCATACCATTCACCTCAACGGCTTTATTGGAGAAGGGAGGGTTCTTTTACAAGATTTGATTAAATTTAAAAGAAAACGGCTAAAAGGAGTATAGCCCCAAACATTTGGAGAATAAAATACAGTAGAAAATCATAGACTTAAAATAGTGCATTTTCCATTGTAAATTTCTATAGACTTTAATATAACCACCAGTACTTAACTCCTCTTAAGAGAAAAGCCTGGGAAAGGAGGTCCATCAGTTACGATGCTGATATTTCTCAATTACAGCAAGATAGCTTTTTAGTTCTCTTGTGAACATCCTGCAGTCACATGTATCCAAGTTTCGAAGGCAGCTGCTTCCAAAAGATCAGAAGAGAAAGGCAAAATGATGTGAATGGTATGTTGTGTACGTTTTACTCGTTTCTCTGCATACAAAAGAGCCTGTTTAGCATAGGATAGAGAACATCCACACTGAAGCAGTTGACATTTCAGAATTGTGATTCCTATTGTTAAATCTTGACATTAACCCAGTGTTTCTCAAACTGTGGGGCGCGCCCCCCTACGGGAGCGCGAGCATAATGAAAAGTCAAAAACAAAGGATTATTTAAAAAAAAATTATTAATTTACTGAATAAAATACATTCTGACACAATAAAAAATAAAGAGTACAAACTTATACTTATAATATATCAGTACTGCACAATGTATTTTATAATTAACTTATCAATACCAAGAACAAATTTAATAATTACCAGTGACCCCATGAGCTTGTCATGTATAAAATAACATGCAAAAATTAACACTTATTTTGATAATTTGTACGGTTTATAATTGGTTCTTTAAATGCTGATTTAAAATTAGGCGATTTGCTCCCCAATGCCACCGTTTAACAAGTAGGCGAGTTTATGTGGTATATGGGGGGGAGGGATTAGAAAAGGAATAAGTAAGAGAATTCTCTGAAATAAATAAATCCTTCGCAAAAGATCGTACTTCGGAAAGACATATACATACGTCCAGGACAATAAATTCACTGGCTGAGTGAGACGTTCATATACGCCGGTGGCAATTAAGAATTTTAAGTCATATTGTAGGTTGAGCGTCAAAGTATGGTATTATTGAATTCAACACATTGTTATTATACAGAGGGGGGGGGCACGATGTAAATTATGATTGAATATGGGGTCGCCAATATTAAAAGTTTGAGAAGCACTGCATTAACCTCTAAGTGCTTCTTAGTCATGAAATGTCGAATATATCTCAGGCACATTTCAAAGGTCCAAGCCTGTACTTTAGTTCGGCTCTTTGTCAGAGAACGAGAGAGGTAAGCTGGTTAGTCATATGTACTTATAGCGGTGACGGGGCTTTATCGGAATTACTTCTATTAATCCTCTTGGGATTTCTTTGGGGGTCAGAATGGCAATTCTTTCCAACCAACCCAAGAAGAGAGCGTGGTTATGCAGATTAGGAATCATATATATTGGAACGTTAGTATTCGCGATGGGCGCTAAGTAAGCTAAGTGAAGTGAGGTAAAGTTCTAGGAGAAGAGAGTTAGTGTATTCTATGAGTTCAGTGAGTCGGTCTAAGAGTGCCAGTGAAGATAAGCCTTAACCCTCAAAGCGTTTAGCACGGAAAATTCCGTTATTGTAAAGATACTTCAAAAATGCACTGCACGGGTTTTTTTGCCTTCAAGTAACATTTTCAAAAGCGGATTAGCCGTGCTTTTCTGAAATCCTTTCCCCCTTTTAAAGGTTTAACATCTTGAAAGATAATTAGGGACGGTGGAAGCAACTCAGCAGGACACTGATAGGAAGTTTTATGACTCGCAGGGAACCCCGTGTTTTGACCCTGGAGCAATCGTAAGAAATCGGGAGAAAATTTATTTAGACCCCAGGAAGTGTTTGTTTGTTAGCTTGTATTTTAAAAGTTTTGAAAAGTTCCAACGCATAAGTAAAATATGTACAATTCCTTTTGGTTTCATATTAATTTGAAACTGTAACAAGTTGGGGCGTGTCAGGGCAATCTGCTATTTTATATAGTTAGACAAATTATCTTTTAAAGTATATTCATTCGCTTCATTTTTCTTATCTTAATCAATGCTTTCAGTTTTTTGAAACATGATTATTTCATTATAAGATGCCAAAAATTAATAAAATGTCAAACACTTTAAAATTTGAAATCTTTTCAACTTTCCAACCACTAAAAAATGAATAAATTTAAAACTTCATCAAATAATTTGAAACATTTTCTTACACTTTGATAATAACAAAAAAACTAATTAAGATCTATTAGTTTTTTTTTTTAGATTTCAAAGCCCAAGTGTTCAGGGAAGTTTACGTACAGTGCCTAGTTATATATTGTTAAAATACACCGAATTATGTTTGAATTTTAAGTGCTTGAACTTCAGTTTACATCAAAGACAACATGAATGAAGATTTTCCCACATTTTTTTATAACTTGAATGTTTCAATAAATGGTAATCAAAAAATATACGGAAACATTTACAGTAGACATTTATGCATATAAATAAACAAAAAATCAATTTTAAATTCGAGCTATTCAAAAACATTCGAATTATTCTTCAAAAATATCTATTTATGCAAAATACCTCAACATTAACTTTTTTTAAAGGTTAACTCAGTGTTTCTCAAACTGTGGGGCGTGCCCCGGGGGCGCGATAACCTTACGAGGGGGCGAGCATATCGAAAATAAAAGATTTAAAAATAATTAATTTACTGGAATGAATTAAAACAAAAATACTTTCAGACATAATAAAAATGCACTTTACTCTGATGTGTTATAGGCCAGGGATGGCGAACCAATGGCACGCGACAGAATATTTTGGGCACGCCATCGATCAAAACGATTTGCATTTTGGCTTAAAATAATTAAGTTTACTATTGGAGTATTATGAACAAACGCGAGTGATCCGTCGCGATGCCGACAAGTGGGGAGCAGACTCGTTTGTTATGTCTTGCGTAAATACTTCGTATATTATAAATTGCTAATGATGCAAAGTTTATCTACGCATAGTGAGTGTACGTAACTATTTCTAAATATATTCAAGTTGTTTAAAAACATTCTAACGTTTACATTAATAGTTCAGCTTGTATATACATCTAATTTATTAATGTGATCTAATTCTTGTCTTGTAAGTCTAATTGGTAAAATAGCTCTCACTGCTTTATTTTTAAAAAATTTTAATGATCTGAGACAAAAGCGAAAGATCAGACACTACAGAAATCTCCTGCAAGCACTCAATTTCTTAAAAACAAATAAATCTGCCCATGAGCCCGCAGTCGTGCGCAGTCAGTAAAAAGGGGTGTTTTTGGCGGGGGAATCAAGCGAGAGCACATAGAATAGTTAATTTCATCGACACATCTGTACATTTAAAGTTTTGTGTTAAATTTACGATTTTTAACTGGTATTTAATATGGCTAGTTCAACAAAAAAAAGTGCAAGATAGTAAGTATAGCAGAGAATTTCAAACTTGGTGGGCTGATAAATATGGCATGATCAATAAAGGTGACAAAGCGGTGTGTGTTTTATGTTCTGGAACAGTGGTATGCAGAACATATATCGTCTGTAAAACGGCATTTTGAAACAAATCACAAATCCTTTTGTGAAAAAGGAACCAGAGCAAAAAGAATTAATTGCAAGTGCAAAAAGACAGAAATAAACAGTCGACGTCTATATTTAAATATGTACGCAAAAATTGTCACACAAGTGCGGCAAGTTACACAGCTGCAAATGCCATTGCTCGGCATGGTAAACCTTTAAGAGGGAGAGTTTTGAAGGAAGCTTGGTTGGCATGTGCGCCCTCACTTTTTGATGATTTTGATAATAAAGATAATTTAGCGCATCAAAGATATTCCTTTATCTAGAAACACAATAAAAGATAGAATCTTGAAACTGGCAGAAAATGTTACAGATCAACAAAAAAATGACATTAACTCCGCTCCTTTTATATCGCTATGTCTTGACGAAAGTATTGACACTACTAAATCGGCACGTTTAGCTGTCTTTGCTCGATATTGTGTAGAAAACATCATTAAGGAAGAATTAATTGCGATAACATCGTTGTTAAACTACAAAGGGCACAGATATTTGTACGGCAGTAAGAAATTCGCTTGCTGAGAAGGAAATTGATTTGAAAAAATTGTTTAGTAACCACTGATGGTGCTCCAAATATGGTAGGCAAAAATGGCTTCATTTCTTTATTTAAAACAGACGTAGGACACTCGATTCTTGAATACCACTGCATTATTCACCAAAAAGCCTTATGTGCAAAGAGTGGTTCAAGATTTCTTTGATAATGTAATAACTTTATTCACAAAAATAGTCAACCTCATATCGTCACAGGCTTTAAATAAACGAAAGTTTGATGCTTTGTTGAATGAAGTCAATTCGGTGTATAATGGCTTAATAATGTATAACAATGTTTGCTGGTTGAGCCGCGGGAACGTACTTCAAAGATTTGTTGATTGCTTGGAAGAAATCAAACTGTTTCTACAAATGAGAGCAAAATTGAACAATACCCACAGTTGATGGATATTATGTGGCTTTTATAATTGATGTTTTTACAGACATATGCCAATATTTCAACAAATTGAACATAAAGCTTCAAGGCCCGCATAAACAGTTATCGTCATGATGGATCCGCTTTTGAAGCTAAACTATATGTTTTCAGAAACGATATTATTACAAAAAACTACAAGTACTTCCCAAACTTGAAAAAATATCACAGATTTAGATGCCCAAGAGAAACGAAACGAAGAAAAAGTTATTGATGACTTTATTTCCATAATGGATTCTTTAATCAAAGAATTTTCAGCGAGATTTTCTCAGTTCAAGGAATTATCGGAAACGTTCAAATTTATTATGTACCCTGATGTGATTTCGTTTGATAAACTGAACTTGTCTCAATTCGATTGGTTGAAATTGAAGAACTTGAAATGCAACTGATTGATTTCCAGTCTAGTTCAATATGGATTCAAAAGTTTATTGAAACAAGGAAAAAGTTGGAATTGATTGAAGCAGAAAGATTGACAAGCAATATAAGTAAAAATACCAGTAACGAAATTTTGGAAACATGGAATTCGATTCCAGACTCATTTAACTGTTTAAAGAAGTTGGCGTATGCTATTTTAACCATATTTTCATCTACCTATGCCTGCGAGTCATTATTTTCAGAGATAAATAACATCAAAGACTCGCTTAGAAACCGTTTAACAGACGACTCTAATTCAGCATGCATTCTACTAAAAGTAACATCTTATAATCCTGATATAAGTTATTTCTCATCTAATCTACAACAGCAGAAATCACACTAATGTTACTTTAATTAAAATTACAAGTATAACTAAAATATTTACTACTATACAGTGCAAAATGTATTTTTTCGTATTAAATAAAGAATTTTGATTTGTTCGTATTTAGTTTTATTAGTTGTTCAATAATCACAAGTCAAAATTATTTGATGGCACGCCTATAACTCATTAAACGTTTTTTTAGAAAAATGGCACGTTGACCCAAAAAAGGTTCGCCACCCCTGTTATAGGCGATATCAAGTCATCAAAAAAAAAAACTTCTTCAATACTTAATTAGCTATCTTTTGATTCTATAACCAAATAAAAAATATTTTATTTAATTTGCTGTAATCCCATGATGAGAGAGTTTTTATTACGTTTTCTTTTTTAAAAATAACATTCTACTCTTTCAGAGAAAAAACAGATCCCAGATCCAGAATCGAAAAAAATTCAGGAACATAAAAAATTCATCACTGTCATTATTTTTGAAATACTGCACATTATAGCTGTAATTTGTTTGACCTTCTAAGTTATTAGTAGAGTTAGTTATAACCCATCTCTTATGTGTTTATTTCTCATTTAAGGAAGTTGTAAGTAATGTATTTTTCTCTATTGCGCTTTTTTTCCACGTAAAACAGTTTTATGATATTTGGAAAACCACGGAAAGCACACACACACACTCTTTGATGGATTACTATGCGAAGACTGAGACCAAGAGGAGTATTTTCAAACATAAAGCATAACAATTGTTTTTAGCAGTAACATACATATTATCATAATGAATACACTTTTTACCCGGAAGTGGTCGCGCGGGACACACAGATCACGAAATTGTTGATTCTGGCAGAACTGTTTATTTGTCACCAAAGAAAAATTGAAGAGTCCTTGAAAGTAGGTAAAAGTAACTTTCTCTTAGTTAAATTATTCACTGGAATAACGATTTGTATCGTGTACAATAAAATAATTATAAAAGAAAGGATTGGGGTGACTCAATAACCCTGCTAGATCGTATCGAGTGCGCCTGCTCCCAGGTTAAAACATGTTGAAGTCTTTTTGCTTTAAAAATATTAAAAATAATACAATTATTCTTCATCGGAATTTTATATTGTTGTTCATTATTTAACATAAACTATAAATGCTAATTCTGTGAGGATTAAAATTAAAATTCGCTTAAAACTAATTATAATTTGAGCAAGCATTTAAAAAATTTTTTTTACATTTTTGTAAACATTGTCGAGCACTTGGCTTTAATGTTTGGCAAGAATGTTTTATTTTTCTTTTAAACGAACTCATGCAAAGAGCGCGTACTTCGGCCGGTATACTTTTAATGTATCAGTGCTGCACAGAGTATTTTATAACTATTTAATTAATACTAAATTAAGAACAAGTTTAATAAGTATTAACGACTTCCATGGGCTTGTTCTACAAAGCAAAGTTTTTATAAGGAATGCTTATGATTAGAAATTGACCCTCTGAGTTATTTTTCTATATTTAGCAGATATCCATATTTTGTCTTCTAAGCAGTCACCGCATTTTGCAATTTGTTCAATTTAAAAATTAGAGAAAGGAAAAATAACGTAATAATTGTCCTATTACTTAGTTAATTTATTTTTGCTTAAAAGTAGTATTCAAAATTTAATACTTATGTTATTAATGTGTATGGTTTATAATTAAGATCTCGTATTGTAGCTTTAGCGTCAAAGTGAATTATTATTGCATTTAGTGCATTATTAATGTATAAGGGGGCGCGATAAAAATTGTGATTGAAAAGGGGGCGCCAGTATTGAAAGTTTGAGAAGCACTGGGCTAACTGAATAAGTAATTAAAATCTGGATATTTTTTGAAATCTCGACCGTATAAAGCTAGCAATATTATGTTAGAAATGCCATTTGAAATTTCGAAAAATATTTATCGCGCAGTTAAAAATTATTTACCATAAGTTCTAGCAACTCTTTGAGTATAATATAAATTTCAAATTTTATTATATAGCTTCTTTGGTATTTTTTAATATATTTCGAAGATTTCATACAATTCAGTTGAAAACTGCATGCTAAGAGCAAAAAATATACTAAAAAAATCGATGAATATACAATAAAGTTTTACATGGAAGAAAAACTGAGAAGCTAAAGCGTAGGAATGAAAAATTTTGAGTATATCTGAAGTAGTTTTCGAAATATTTATTTTAAAGTTCAGAAAATTTGTGTGCCTTTTATGTTATACTTAAATATTAGTTAAATGTTTAAAATAATATGTTAATAATAGTCATGTAATCGTTTGATGACACACTCATATACTGATAAAAATTATAATGGTCATTGACGCGAATGTAAAGAATTTTATGTAATTTTAAATTCAGACATTAAGATATTGATGTAGAAAAAAAAATACATGAAAAATGCAGTCTGCTATAAAATGATCTTGACAAACAAAATACGGCATTTTCACTTACTATGGCAGAGCCGGCTTAGTCAGGGGCGATCTGGAAAAACAGAGAGGGAACCGCGGTTTTGATGGATGCCGCTCTAGCTTTTAAATCTCTAAGGAAAAAGTATATATAAATTACAAATGCAAAAACTAAGTCTTGTAATTTTCCATACATTTTTATAACAACGAATTGTGGAATTGGCTCCCAATACTTTGTTGTGTTTGACAATATCTAAGGTAACCAACCATACTTTAGATAGATTTGCACTACTTTTTCGTAACCGTATTCCTTTTAAAATTAATTCGTGAAGCCAAAATACACTTTTTGCACTCTTAAAAATTTATGTAAACTATAACAGTTAATTTTAATTTATGTAACTTGTGAAATGTTCATAATTAACCATTTTTGTCTAAACAGTTTACATGAAAAAAGTTAGGACTCCCTCATTTATTAGGGAATTATATAAGATTCTAACATTAAGTTTTATTTTTCACCGAATAGGGTCGAGTGGTAGTGTATCGTGCTTCCACACCACAAGTCTTGGGTTCTATTAACGAGCTGGGCAAGGTCGACTCTGCCTTTCATCCCCGCTACATTGGGTCGATAAATGAGTACCAAAAGCTTGCTTGGGGTCTTAAACGCTGAAGGTCTCTCTTCAGACAGACCACCAAATCGGGACATCTGTTCATGCACCTCAGCGTCCAATGGTCACGTGTATTATGATGGGCACAGTAGTTCCTGGCCCTCATGGATTGTTGTGCCACTGAGTTTGAGTTTTAAGTTTGAGGATTGCCTCACTTTGGGGATACCCCTTAGATAAACATGTATTTCCACTCATTTGCAATTAAACATTTTTCTTTCAATTACGTTTACTTCAGAAGGAAGTTTGATTTTTCAAATGTATTTGCTTAATAACATGTATATTTGTGTATTATAATAAAATTTTGATCAATCCAAAATTACATGTTTTTGCTCCTCTAAAAGCTTTTAGGATTTTAGAACTGATCTTAGAATCCATATACATTTTATAGTAGTATATTTAAAAATGATAAAGACATTTTTACGTCTGTGGGAGCTTTTATGCCTCGTTTATAAATATAAAAAATTGCATTCAGCTACAGTTTTTAAAATGTACTGAAATAAGTGGAGGAATAGGATATTTACATATTATGAATATTTTTGACTGCAGTAAGATATATTTATATTTCAGTTTCTTTACAATTTGAATAGAAGTTGTAAACCATTTTGCGAATAGTTTGATATTGAATATAAACCCATAGGCTGTTTAATATTGTTAAGTGTTTTATTTTGATACCAGCACACATTAAAATAAGGCTCATTGGCAGTTATATGATAAGCTTTAGTGATATTTAAATTTAAAAAAATAGCTACACGTACGAAAACATTGTTTCAAAACCACACACCACATCTCATACTATGTCTTCCATATAGCAGGAAATATTTGTGTATACTCAAAAAATTTAATACTGGATACATTTCAAAACGTTAAAATTGTTTTTAAAATTTGGTATGGATACATTGTGGAACTGTCAGTTAACTTCACTGAACAAAATTGTTTTAAGGGTACTGTTTTGAAAGACAAAATTAATTAGGGAGAACTTTTCTCACAATAGAATTTGTACTGAATTGTGTGAAAATGTAGTTATCGATGTGTGACATTTTTCCTTGTAATAAAAGAAACAGAAAGATAAGAAATTAAACTTGAGTAGAATAGGGTTAGAAGTACTGTCACGTGCATTTGAAGAAGTATATCCCCCATTTAAATTAAAAATTATTGACTGAATGTGTGTTATGTCCATCACAAATGCCGTTGTAGAAAAGAAATTTTTATTTAATACAAGAAGTTCGAAAAGGAGAACACTAGGAATGAAAATTTAGATTTTTTCCGAAAAATATTCAGTTAACATAAAAATATCATTTATATGATTTTAATTAAAATAAATTAAAAGGATTGAAATCTTTTTTATGTTATTTTAAATTAAAAATATAATTAAATAGAGAAAGATCGGTTTTATTTCATAAATATAATCATCGTATGTATATCACCGTATGCACCATTTATTGTCTTATTGTTTAAAAAAAGAGATAAGGCCTTCGTTCTTTTTACCTCATTACTTTTTTAAAAAACAGGAAAGTGAGCGCGTTTTATTACTCTCATATTCAAAAATGAATACAGGATGCTTTTTCTGATTCAAATCGCAATACCAATACATATATATATATATATATATATATATAATTTTTAAAAATGACAGAAAAATAAATTTTGTTTGAAGAAAATATAATTTTTTTTCAACTTCTAACACACTATTTATTTCCTTTTTTCCACCCTTCATTTTGTTTTAATTTTACTGTGATTAAACATATAGGGGAAACGACCCAGTTGCACTACAACTTTCAAACAAGATTGCCCAAGGCAACTTGAAAGCTAGCTGTAAACGATTGATCTCTTGGTTCTTACTTTACAAAGGGACCGAACTGAGTCATAAAATTGTCCCCGTTCGACCTCCCAAGTTTTAAAAGGGGGAAAGGAAAGAAGTCTGTTGCATTTTTAAAGCGAATGGCAAAATAAGAGTAAACGCTTTCGGAATAACTTTTCAGGAGGAAGCTAACCACTCAGAGAGTTAAGTGGATCCGAGACCAGATGAGTATTACCTTAGCCAGGGCAAGTCAGATTGAAGGGTATAATTGATAATTTACGGACCGTAGCTGTTCGCCAAGGAAATAACTGTAAGTTTGTTTGTTTAAGCTTTAAGAATAGAGTGGATACTATTAAGTTAGGAATTAATCTATAAAGGTGGATTCAATGGTTAATTGCTATATTTATCAGAAATATGGTTTGCTTCGCATAACTCCTGATCATAAGCCTCCTAGACTATTGTTGTTTTATTGTATATATATTAAGATCATAATAAATTGATTTTATTATAGCAGAGTTCAGAGTGGTTCGTCTTTTGTTCCCTCAGACATAGGTCGCGTGGATAGTGAGGAGAGGATATTCCCAACCTGGGGAATATCACATAGAATATTCATAATAATGTTTAATGCATATTATACATAAGCGTAAGGAAAAAACCATGAAAAGAAAACTTCATCCGAAAGAGGTTTACAACAAGTTCTATAATGTGAGCAAAAAAGTGTTAAAGGTCTTTTCAGTTTATTTTTGCATTTGTAATACATTTAAGTCTCTTAGAATTAGAGTATTTATGGGATCATAATTATATTGAAATTATAGACTGTGTTTTAAATTTTTTTTCCTTTGTAAAATTCAATTTTGGGAAGGTAAATGCTCCCCACTTTAACAAAAACTTAATAAATACAAATATTATAAGCTACCTAAATGTATTGGCACAATATCTAGAAATTATTTAACGGGATTTTCTTTACTATACGCAATAAAGAGAAAAGTTTCAATTTATTGAGAATGCCAAATTCTATATATTACGAAAAAAGTCTTGGAGGTATCCATTTTCAATACTTTTTATGCGAGTTTGTTTCACCCTTTTAACGAAAGAAAATGCTAGATTCAATACTCCGTAACATGAGAAAGGTAATATCAAAGAAATATATTAAAGAATTCGAAATTCTAAAGTATCTGAATTGAAAGGAATACTTTTGATCTTTCAAAGAATCCTATTTTATATCATTGGGTGGAGAAAGGATGAATAGAATTTGCTACGGGATGCACCTTTGTATCAAATTATTATTAGCTTTCAGCAGTTTTTAATAATTGTTAATAAAATCTCCATTACAAAGAGTTGATAACATTTTAAATATTTTTTAAAATATAAATTATTAAAAAGAAGTTTTTTTTTATCCGAATGAAAATAAAGCTTTATTACGAGGTAGGTTAATAATTTAAAAAAAGAAGTCATAAATATGTGTGTTGCCTTTTATTAAAATACTTCATCAAAAAAAAATTTCAAGTATATATTCTAAATACATATTTAGACAATTTTTAATACATAAACGATAGTTTTATTTCATCTAAAATTTAATAATCATAATCAGCAAAAATACAGAACACATAAACTTTAATCGGAACAACAAATTAGCTGATAAAATGATTTCTTCCATAACTATCAATCATGTCACTTAAAGTAGAATAAATTCATATATACATTCATGGACAAAAAAATTAGCGCACCAAGCAGGAGTCGTGAAAATGAAATGAAATTTTACATTCGTAATACCTACTTTGATATAAGTAAATGACTAAAAAATCAAAGAAAAAGGACAGAGGATTTAATACCTTGTTGAACCCCCTCTAGCGCGAATGCACGATGCGATGCGATCGGGCATTGATGTATACAAGTTCTATATTATGTTTTGAGACATTTCGTTCCATATTTGCTGTACCCTTGCCTCTAGTTCAGTGCTTCTCAAACTTTCAATACTGGCGCCCCCTTTTCGATCACAATTTTTCGCGCCCCCTTTATACATTAATAATGTACTGAATGCAATAATAATGCACTTTGAAGCTAAAGTTACAATAGGCGATCTTAATTATAAACCATACAAATTAGTAACATAAGTATTAAATTTTGTATACTACTTTTTTAAGCAAAATAAATAAATAAATAAAATAATAGGATAATTATTATGTTATTTTTTTCCTTTCTCAAATTTTTAAATTGAACATATTACAAAATGCGGTAGCTGCTTAGAAGACAAAATATAGATATCTGCTAAATATAGAAAAAGAACTCAGAGGGTCAATTTCTAATAATAAGCATTCCTTATAAAAACTTTGCTTTCCAAGACAAGCTCATGGACGTCATTAATACTTATTAAACTTGTTCTTAATTTAGTATTAATTAATTAGTTATAAATATTCTGTGCAGCACTGATACATTAAAAGTATACCGGCTGAAGTGCCCGCTCTTTGCTCGAGTTCATTTATAAGAAAATAAAACATTATTGATATAATAGCTGAATTGTAAAGGAAGCAAAGCCAAGTGCTCGACAATGTTTACAAAAACGTAAAATGATTTTTAAATCGTTGCTCAAATTATAATTAGATTTAAGCGAATTGTAATTTTAAGCCTCACAGAATTAGCATTTATAATTGATGTTATACAGTAGCGCACACAGGAATTTTTCAAGGGGGTCCGGGGTCGAAAGTTCACCAATCTTGTATCAGGTTCCTTTTGATTTTGTCGATTTTCGGGAACAAAACACAGTAAAAAACTAATTCTTGAATAAATAATTAGCATTAACTAATAAAATTAATCATTAATAACAAATACTTAACTAAATTTTGCGTACTATAAACTTAGAATTATAATCAATCGGAAAAATAACAAGGGCTTTGGGGGTTCCGCTCCCCCTTGTGTGCGCCACTGATGTTAAATAATGATCAATAATATAAAATATCGATGAAGAATAATTGTATTATTTTTAATACTTAAAGTGTAAAGACTTCAACATGTTTTAACCCGGGAGCAGGTGCGCATTCGGTACGGTTGGGGTTATTGAGTCACCCCAATCCTTTTTTTTTTAAATTATTTTATTGTACACGATACAAATCATGATTCCAGTGAATAATTTAGCTAAGAGAAAGTTTACTTACCTACTTTCAAGGACTTTTCAATTTTTCTTTGGTAATAAATAAACAGTTTTGCCAGAATTAACGATTTCGTAATCTGTGTGTCCCGCGCGACTACTTCCGGGTAAAAAGTATATTCATTATGATAATATGTATGTTACTGCTAAAAAAATTGTGTGAAACGTTTTTCGTTATGCTTTATACATTGAGAATATTTATAAAAATATGTCTTGGCCAAGTAATCCTTCATGTGCTTGTGTGTGTGTGTGTGCTCTCCGTGGTTTTCCAAATATCATAAAACTTAACTTAGAAGGTCAAACAGATTACAGCTATAATGTGCAGTATTTCAAAAATAATGACAGTGATGAATTTTTTATGTTCCTAAAGTTTTTCGATTCTGGGTCCGGGATCTGGTTTCTTTCTGAAAGAGTAGTATGTTAGGTTAAAAAAAGCGTAATAAAAAAATCTCTCATCACGGGATGACAGCAAATAAAATAAAAGTTTTTTATTTGGTTATAGGATCAAAGATAGCTAATTAGGTATTGAAGAAGTTTTTATTTTTGATGGCTTAATATCGCCTATAAATTGTATCAGAGTAAAAGTGCATTTTTTATTATGTCTGAAAGTATTTTGTTTTAATTCATTCCAGTAAACTAATTATTTTTTAAATCTTTTATTTTCAATATGCTCGCGCCCCCCTCGTAAGGTCATCGCGCCCCCCCAGGGGGGCGCGCCCCACAGTTTGAGAAGCACTGCTCTAGTTCGTTCAAACTCGTAGGATGCCCAACTCGCAGTCCCAAATGATCCCAGATATGCTCCATTGGAGAAAAATATGGGGATCGGGCAGGCCAAGGAAGGGTAGTAACAGTGCGGGAAAAATCTTGTGACATCCGTGCCGTGTGAGACCGAGCATTGTCTTGTTGAAAAATGGCTCTTGAGAGCCGTTGCATGAGTGGCAACACATGAGGTTGCAGGATGTCATGGTGCCACGGATCAATACTAGGAGTGACCGAGTGTTATAGGCAATCTCACAACATACCACCACACCAGTTGTGGACAAACTTGTTGGTGTCCCATCGTGCATGAGCCACACGCTCTGATACTCCAAGTACTCGCATTCGTTTGGCCCCTCCCCTCGTCTGGCTCATTGTCCTCCCGACGGCTACTATAAATGAAATTTTCACCGACTAAACTGGGTTTACGACCCCACGTTCTATGTCGATTTGTCATCCCCATGCTGTCATCTATCACCCTTCTGAATTAATCGGTTGAATTCGGCAACACCATGTATTCAACACTTCTTGTCTCTCATTTTATATCTCATCTTTTTTAGATGAGTAAGGGTGTTACCATCCCGAGGTGCCTAGTGATTTTTTTCCTTATCACAGGGGGTTTACTGTCTTTGGTAAACACTGGTCTCTTTGGTCACCGTCTCTATTTTTGACCCTCCTTTTCCTCATTCCCTTCATCCTTTCTTTTTTTTCCGTCTAGACCACAGATAAATATTTTTAAATATGCACGATTAGATTTCTAAATTTCTTTTTTTATCGGATTATATTATTCATTGTTATTAACACAATTTAGTTTTCATTTTGTAATGCGTTAATTTGGTTTCATTTTGCTATTTAATTTTTTTCCTCTAATTTCGATATTTGTATTGTGTTTTATTAACACCGTTGGTTTCCCAACCCCCATGTTTACCGTGTGCGGCATCCCTTAAGGAGGAAAATGGTGTCCTGGGGATACCTTGTGCCTTTTCTTTGGCCCACGCTTCGCTGTAGACGGGAGACAGGAGTGAGCCCGCTCCTGTCAATCGGCTGGTGATAATTCTCTTCAAAGACATTGCTATAGGGCTAGTGCTGCAGATAAGGGGTGTCGAGTTTACCCGTTGGATTCTAACCCTGACGCTGTAGTGCTATATCCTGCGTGTACTCCAGGGGAGTACCGCGTCTGACTATTGTCGGTTGATTGGCACACTGCCTCCCTTGTTGAACTCCGTGGTGGGTAGAGGCACTCCAGGATGAAATGTATATCACGCTTATGGCCTTGTTTTACCCGCCATTAACATTAATGATATTACAACATATTCACGCTTTCTTATTTTGTCTCGTTACAAACAATGAAATACCTCGGAAATTTTCTTTTGCTACTCAGAAAGCACTGAAAGTAATAGGTGGAGATCCAAAAGGGAATAAAAAGTTACGATTCGGAGACTTGCTTATCGAAACTACATCAGCTTTACAAACAAAATCAACAAAATCTTTCTTATTGGCCAAAACGTTTTTAAACATTTTGACAAAAAAAATTATTTAAATATAATATTTTAGCAAAAAATTAACTTAGAATAATCTTTTTTTCCAAATGTTCTCCTTTTGTGAAAAATGTTTCTATTATAATAATATTTTGCCTGTATATAGCTCAGACCTCTCTACAGAGGCTCAATTAGAATTTTTGAAAAATTCACATTATTTTCAGAGTTACCACCACTTGAAAGAATTATTCGCGTTTTTTTTCTTAAAATTGCTCCCCTCTGTTGTCGTAAGATATGAATAAACCCACTTCTAAGATATATATTTCAAAAATTTTAGTTGAGACTCTGAACAGAGGTCTGAGCTATATACAGGCAAAATATTATTATAATAGAAGCATTTTTCACAAAAACAGAGCATTTTAAAAGTGTGTTATTCTAAGTTAATTTTTTGCCGAACTATTGTATTTAAATAAATTGTTTTTGTCAAAATGTCCTTAAAACAATTTTATGTATATATTCTAATCTAAGTGACACTAAATATCATGAAAATTATCCATTTATGCGCTTTTGAAAATCACGATTCCAAACGTAGTCGGATACCTTAATGATAAGTCCTCATAAATCGCTAAATTTTTGTCACGGTGTCATATCTGAGCCGAACCTAATGTGTACTTCAGAAGCCGAAAGTCTCCAAAGACTTTCTGACCAGGGTGTTACCCAGGTCAGAAGAATTGCAATAAATAAAGATCCAACATTTTTTCCCTCTAAATATTTAATTTTAACTTTCAACAGTCTTAAATTACCATCAATCACAAAAGCTGCATACCTCATTTGTAAAGTATGCCCATATATTACGAATCATCTGCATTGTGTCAAATGTCAGAGGTTCGGATATTCTCAAACTTCCTGTCGCGATCAATTCACGTGCTCTAGATATGCGGTCGCTGGGCATTCTTCCACGGATTGTACACTAGAGCCGAAATGTGTTAAATATTGACAAACCCACCCATCCGATTTAAAACTATCCCCAAAATAGAAATTAGAAAAACACAGATCCAGGAAATTAAAACAAATAAAAATGTCTCCCATTTAAAAGCGCGTAAACTATTAGTTCCTCAGTTAACCCAAACATATTCTCAATCTACTAAACTTTCAGCTCTATCTACTACAACCCAAACAGATCCAAGCATAAAAAAATATCTTTTGTCCACCTTTTCAATGTCTAAAACCAATATCTTCTGCCAATCAGTTGCCGAGTACGCCCACTATTTCTGCCGTCTCCATATCCTCCTCCTCAGCTCAAGCTCATCTACTTCCTTCCACATCTTCAGCTATACCAATGCAATGTGAATCTCAGTCACCTATTCCTCTTTCTACTTCTGCCACTTCCTCCGCCAATAATCTAGAAGGGGAATAGCGAACAAGTGGCACGCGTGGCATCAATATTTTGGGCACGTCAGTGATCAAAATGATTTGCATTTTATTTCAAAATAAAATTTCACTATGAAGTATTACGAACAAGCACGAGTGATCGTGATCACTCTCGTTTGCTATTGTATTGTCTTATTTACGTCATGGAGACTGCAGTTGCTTATGATGCAAAATTTTTCTACGCATAGCATAGTCAATTTCATTGACACAGCTAGATTTTAAAGTTTATTTGTGCTATATTTAGGATTTTAAACTTATTTAATATGGCTAGTAAAGCAAAAGAACAATAATTGCAAGATAGTAAGTGTAACAGAGAATTTTTAACTTGATGAATCTAGAAATATGGCATCATTAGTAAAGACGTCAAAGCGGTGTGTTTTATGTTCTGGAACAGTGGAACATGACCTATAAAACGGCATTCTTAAACAAATCCCAAATCCTCTGATCCAAAAACTTAAACCGCTACAAAAATAAATAATTGCTCAGAAACTATTTGGCAGATCACTCCAATTCAGCATGCATTCTACTAAAAGTAACATCTTACAATCCTAATATAAGTTATTTGCCATCTCATCCGCAACAACAGAAGTCACACTAATGTTATTATAATTTGAATTACACGTGTAACTAAAACATTTACAGCTATACAGTACAAAAAGTATTTTTTCGGAGTAAATAAAGAGTTTTGTGTTGTTTGCATTTAGTTTTATTGTTTGTCCAATAATCACAAGTCAAAATTATTTGACGTCACGGTTATACCTCATTGTACACTTCTTTAGAAAAAATGGTACGTTGATTCGTAAGGGTTCGCCACCCCTGATCTAGAAATTCTATCAGCAGAAGCATGCTTATTTTCTGACAAATTTGACGCACAGTCCACCGAAACTCAGTCATCTGTTCCTTTACTAGAGAATGCTAATTTCACATCCAATAGTCAAGCTTCTGCTGTGTTTAAAGCTACAAAATATTTTCAACAAAGTAGAAAAAAATAGGAAAAAGCTCATACCAGAACCAAAGCCCGAAATTGAAATAAAAAGGCCCTTCATAAACCGAAGAAAAATTTTGTGCACCTCACCTCAGAAGATGAGGATATCATTCTATATGATGTCGATGAATCAGTGATGGATCGGCATTTAAAGAATGGTTTTATGTACTACATGATACAAACAGGAAATCGAAAAAAATAATTCAACTGAATATTTTAAATTCCATTTGTAAATATCATGTTCAGAAATACAGTCATGTTTTTCATGACTTTCGCGCGCGCGATGTGTTTTTAAAAATTTAGTTTATACTATTTTAATAGTGTAACAATTAGGAATGTTTTTAATTCGACTTTAATGAATTTTAAGTTTTAAATACGCTTTACTCATATTACAACACTTTAAATATTTGATTGCGTTTTTAAAATTTTATAAAAGTTAAGACAAATGTTTGGCGCGGTTTAGTCGAAATTGGCTCTTGTGCTAGTAAACTCTACAGTGGCTCACTCACTCTCATTTTGTGTCCTTTCGACTGATATCGAGAGAAATCTTTCATATAAAAACAAGAAAAAGCTATTTATTTACATTTTTAATTTATGTTCTTAAATAAATCTCGGGAAATAAAAAGGGACCTATTGAAATATAATCGGTAAAACAGGAAATAAAACCATTAAATTAAATGGGTACTTACGTATTATCGCAACCTATTGGCGACATTATATGAAATGCACATGGCTGGCAATTCAGCGCGTATGACACATAGAAAATCCGGGTTGTCAATTTGGCGAGTTATTAAGAGAGTTGGCGACTGTACCGATATTACGTAAGTAACCTTAAATGCTAACAATACGAGTGAAAACAACTTTTTCTTTTACGAAAATCGAGGATACAGTTACAGTCTTTGAAATTTTTTTTTCAAAAGTACTGAATTTAAAAGATATATACTATCTGTTTGTCCTAAGCAACTGAAAGTGAAAACTCAAAAAATGATGTAAATACCATTTATTTCAAAAACAGAAATATACCAATAACAGTCATGCCCTTAAGAAATTATAGTTAAGAATATTGTAAGAAATTTAAAAACTTATCTCTCTTAAATCTGAATTTTTTCCCTTGATAAATAAATTATATTTTTATTGGAAAGGGATTAAAAAAATTAGTTTTTTATCTTTTGATAATATTCAAAGGAAACAGGAAAACGGAAACAAGCAAAAATATTTCTTTAAGATGGTGTGTTGTTCTGCATTATTTTATGGCTTAGCATGGAACGCATATTTGTTTCGCCTGGCCTGTAGCTATTAGATAAATACCATCATACGTAATTTATTAGCAGGAATCCAAAAACATATTAGAAATGTTACAAAATTAAAAAAATTCGAGAGTATTAATAGTTATGTTCATTTCCACAGCAGTATGAATTACTTACTTTGAGATTAAAGAATGTCTTATTAGTAGTAGAATTTCAAAGCAAGATGAATACTGGCTGAGATTTTTCATCAATATAGAATGTTTTGAATTATTATTGAATTCAAATTCAAAATTTAATATGTAATATATATTATGACAGAAATATTTTTATACAAAGAAAGTTTATAGACGGTTACGTTTGCTCTCTGTTATAAAATAATAAAAGAAATTGGTAATAGTTTACTGCATTGTCATTTACAATAATTGGTAAACTTAACAGTGTTAATTCTTTTATAAACTAAAATCATAATTAACACTATTTGTTTAGATAGTATTTTAATGATATTGTTTACAACTCATTGTTAAATGTAAAATATTTGGATTATTTAAATTAAATCGTCAACAATTGCATCAATAGGATATTTAAATCTAATCTATTTAAGGCTAGAATAAGATATTTTTCCTCGTCGTATAAAATATTGGAACATCTGTGTGTTAAATCTAACAAATGTTATAAATCTCACACTGAATATTTTCATAAAAATAACGTGATAATTCATAACAAAAGGTTTCAACTCAAGTATTGTATTTGTCAAATGACCTCAGTTCCTAATTAAAAGATTTGTTGGCAATAGTTTGTTGCACAATTCTAATCAAATCAAATTCAATTGAATTATTTTGAAATGATCCAGTTTTCTTTCCTTGTTACGTCTTGCACTTTTGATAGAAAAAAAACAAAAAAGAATTCTTAATATATGTTATAGAAAAGTATCCTTTAAATCCTTTTGGATCCGTTAATCCAAAAATTAATAAGGGTTAATTAAGAGATTTAATTTTTATCCAAAATTAACCTTCTTTCTTTCATATGTTAAATTAATTTCACTCTTTTCTTCTACGGTTCAAAAATATACTCTATTTTTCTCGAGTATCATACATTGACCAATTAAAGCTTAATTTATGCTCTCTATCAATAGATTCTCCTTATTTTTCTCCATACAGTCGATTCACTATTTCAAAAAAAATCAAAATTATTGATTTTTATTCATTATTTATCTAACTTTTACATTTTATCTGAATATTTAAAGTATGTTAATTTTCTTTTACCAGTTTCGTTTTTCGGAACAGATATCGTAAAAGCCTGGCCGCCACGTTAGGCCTAATGTATGTACAATATATGCGACTCTCCTTCAGTAAGTTTACTTCAGATTTCTAAATAAAGTTTAGATTGTATGCGTGGGATATCAAATTCTCTTTTGTATTTCAAGCATCGTTTCTTAATTTTAAAATTTTCCGATCCCTCGAATGAGGATTTTTCGAGAACAGTTGTCGAGATATATTTTCTTTTAGATTACAAGCCCCTTTTTAAATTTAAATGTCTTTCAGAAAGTAAAATAATATAGGGATAATCTTTGAGATTTTGTGATAGTTACTATAATCATATCTAGACATATAAGAGATAAAAGCAACTCACTGACTGACTCATTGACTAATCACGATATCTTCGGATCTATTAAACCTGCAGACTTGAAATTTGGTATGCAGGTTCCTTTCGTGAAGTAGACATCAGCTAAGAACGGATTTCGCAAAGATCGAACCCCAAGGGGCGTTATAGATAATTACTTCCATTATTAAACTATTAGATGTATAGTCTTGAAACTTGGTACGCAGATTCCTTTCATAAAGTAGAGATCACCTACAAAAGTTTTTTTTACGAAAATCGACCTCCAAGGGGCGTTGAGGGCGCTTAAGGGGCGTTATGCATAATTATTTTCATTTTTAAACTTTTAGACGTACAGTCTTGAAATTTGGTAAGCCAGCGTTTCTCAAACTGTGGGGCGCCCCCCCCCTTGAGGGCGCAAGCATTTTGAAAAGTGGAAAACAAAATGTTATTTAAAAAATTATTAATTTACTGAAAGTAAACAAACAAATACTTTCTTATATAATAAAAATATATAATACACTCTTATAAATGTATCAGTACTGTACAATGTATATTTTAGTATTAATTTAACAAAACTAAGTTAAGAACAAGTTTGATAATTATTTTTTTATAAATAATTCCTTAACTGCCGATTAAAAGTTACGCGATTCGCTCCCCACCGTTTACCACGTAGACGAGCGTATTTTGATGTTTTTTTGAAGGGGAGAAAAGAAATAAAAAAGCAAAAATCCTCTGAAATAAATAAATTCTTCGCAAACATTTTATGAAGGTTCTTTTATACCATTCCAAAGCCGCAGGGATAATTTTATGGGTAGCACTGTACAGAAGAGATCATACTTCGGAAAGACGTATATATACGCCCAGAAAATTAATGCTTTGGCTGAGTGAGACGTTTTTATACGTCGGTGGCACATAAGAATATTCTAGCTTTAGTGTCAAAGTATAGTATTATTGAATTCAATACATTGTTATTGTATGGAGGGGGTGCGATGAAAAAGATGATTGAATAGTGGGTCGCGTATATTGAAAGTTTGAGAAGCACTGTGGTAAGCGGATTCCTTTCATAAAGCAAAGCTCCGCTACAAAATGGGTTATGTGAAAATCGAATCCCAAGTGGCGCTGTGGGGCCTAAGGGGCGTTATACATAATTATTTCCATTTCTAAACTATTAGACTTACAGTCTTGAAATTTGGTACGCAGATATATTTCATGGCATAGAAATCCGCTATAAAATGGGTTTTTGAGAAAACTGACTTCCAAATGGCGTTGTAGGGAGCCAAAGGGCGTTCTTCGTAACTATTTCAATTTTTAAACTATTAGACATACAGTATTGAAATTTAGTAAGCGGATTCCCCTTTCATAGGATAGAGACCCGCTAGAAAATGAGTTTTGTGAAAATCGAATCCCAAGTGGCGTTGCGGGGACTTAAAGGGCATTATAGATAGTCATTTCCGTTTTTAAATTGTTTGACGGACAGTCTTGAAATTTCGTAAGCGGATTCCTTTCCTGGAGTAGAGTTCCGCTACAAAATGGGTTTTGAGAAAATTGACCTCCAAGTAGCGTTGCGAAGAATTAAGGGGCGTTAGTGGTAACTATCCCCTTTTTTAAAGTATTAGACGTGAAATCTTGAAATTGAGTAAGCAGATTCCATTCACTTAGTAGAGATCGGCTATAAGATGGGTTTTGTGAAAATCGCTTCCGAAGTGGTGTTGCGGGGGCTTAAATGGCGTTATCGATAATTATTTCCATTTGTAAACTATTAGGCGTACAGTCTTGAAATTTAATAAGCAGATTCCTTTCATGGAGTGGAGATCCGCTACAAAACAGGTTTGGGAAAAATTGAGCCCCAAGGGGTACTGAGGAGGATTAAGGGGCGTAATAGCTAAATATTTCCGTTTTCAACTATTAGACCCACCTGCTTGAAAATTAGAAGGTATGTTCCTTTCATGGAATAGAGTTCTTCCAACAAAGAGTTTTGCTAAAACCGACCGCCAAAGGAGTGGGGTTGCGAGAGGTTAAGGTGAGTTATAGAAAAATTCCTGTTTTTGAATTCAACCCCCTTACTTGAAATTTGTTGTGCACGTTTTTCTTTGGTTGAATAGAATTCCACTAAGAATGGATTTTACGGAAATCAACTCCAGGTTGAAGCGGGGGAGTTATTGGGGGTATTGTTACACAAAATTCTAGTTTTCGAACTACTAGGACTATAATAATAAAATTTGGTTTGCATGTTTCTTTTTTGTTGAATTGAAATCCGCTAAGAATGCTCTCGACGGAGTTACGGGGCGTATTGATGATAAAAATTCAGTTTTTGCTCTATTAAATTTAGACTTGAAATTTAGCACGCATGTTTATTTTATGGAAGTTTCTTTGGAGGAAATTCACTTGATTATTGGGTCAAGTGAGCGCAAAAAATCTTTCTACTTCTCTATTTTAGATATTAATAGAATTTATAATTTCTGTCCTTTTTATACCAAGTTGCGAAATTTACAGCTATAAATATATTTTTAATACAATCGAATTCTTAATGCTAGATATCAATAATTTACATAAATGTAAACAGTGTATAGTTATACAACATCATGAAATACCCAGTGAAGCGGGTTACTACAAACTCTGATCTTAATAAATTCAAATAATACTCGCAGTTTAATTTATATGTTGAAATATGCAAAATTATAAAATGTATTAAAAACTATAATAAATTACTTTTTGTGATTTATATAATTCTAATCATATCATTGTACAGAAACCGTATAATTACAGTCGGGCCCGATTTAACGAATTCATCGGGACCCAACATTTTGTTCGTTAATTCGAGGTTTTTCATTATATCGGGGTCAATGTAAAATACAAATTTTTTCACTCACCTTTTGGAAATACTACAAGCAGCTACACAAAAATATCCAAAATAACTTACATGGTTTTTATTGAACAGCTTAGAATACTGGTAGGGAAATGTTACGTGCCAGTTAAATGGAAATTTTAAAATAGCGACTAATGAATGTGTTTGAAAATCTTTTTGTGATTCCTAACTGGAAGGAGTTCTTTTTCAACTCTATGCACAGAAGAAAATACTGCATCATTAATATCCCTTTGCATAAGAGAGGGTATGTTTTCAAAGTTTTCAAACAATGTAAAACAATTGAAAATGTAATAGTTTTGATAGGAATTTCATTATCAATTTCTGTAATAGAATCGTTATTCATTGGATTCAACAAATCAACAAATTCCTCAGCTTTAGTTTGCTCAGATAGTAGTCTGTCATCAAATGTATTACGATCGTTAAAATCATAAACTATCTCCCCTGAGTTGTGGACTGGGATGAGATAAGAAAAGAGTTTCCATTGCTATTCAAAACTCACTCGATAGGTTACACTCATGATTCATCTGCACCTTAAAGTCTAATGTTGGTCTGCACCTTATCTCGTTGAAATTTTCTGTTTACAAGGAAAATCTTTTTCTATTCTGGACCAAAAAATATGTCATTGGGGGGAAAAACCCAATTTTTCTAATACAAACTGATACAAAACATTTTCCAGCTGCTGAAATAATTCGGAAATTCCGGGTTTATTATTCGTTAAATAGATAGAGTTTGCCCTAATTTTAATCGGGGAAAGAGAAAGATTCGTTAAATAGGAGTTCATTAAATCGGGCTTCGACTGTATTTCGCTTTGAGCTTGTACGAATTTAATAGTAAAAATTCAGTTATCATAACTTCTTTCTCCGGAACAGCTCTGATTGAAAAGAATTAGTAATCATTTTTTTCTTTATTGTTCAAGGACTTTATAAATAAGTAAAGAAATGGTGAAAAAATTACTCCACAATCTGTTTCACTGGTTCTTCATAACAAATTATAGTTAAAATGATCAAATAAATAGTAGATTATCGTCTCTCAAAGAAAACTGTATGGAGTAACTGCTCCTTTTTTTCTATGTCCAGATATATTTTTATTCAGCCTTGTACTAGTTTGGGGTAAATAAGATAAAAAAATATTTCCCGATAGTCTTTACTTTTTGAGATGTGCTTTTTTCTCATTCATCTGACAGCTGTCCCCGGGTGGTCAAGACAAGATCTCGTGAAATGGGACATGTTTTATTGATACACTTTTCCGTTGCCATCACGCTTTCCAAATCAACAGCAAGATGTTTTTGAAAAATATCAAAAGGCCTTGAGTAATAAAATTTAAGATCTATCAGCACTTTTCAATATTTTTTTAACTTTAGAATTGCAAACAAAACACATTACCAATTATGACACAAACAAATAATGGAATATATTTTTAAGATAACAGTATTAATAAGCTTAACAAAATTAAAAGAAACCCCAGAAGTATATGAATCAATAGAAAAAAATAATGGAGACATATATAAATTAATAAATGGAATTAAGGAATTGTGTGTGGTGAGAATAATTATAAAAAAGACTTTTTTAGTGTATTATAGCAAATACTTCCCTTTTTTTGCCCTTAACTAAAAGAATATATCAGTCATTTATGATGTTTTAAAAATGACCTTTCCAGGATTACATTAATTATTTAAAAGACATAAGGAGATTTCTGATTCACATAAATTTAATATAAAAGCCAAATAAAAAATTATTTAAACTGAATAATGTTGTATTCTTTTGTAAATAAATTTTATAAAAATATCAAAACTCTGCTGATATTTTTACTAAGAATATTTCCCTTTTTTCCAGTTTAAAATATTATCATTGAAAAATATTTCAAATTTGATATCAATGTCACTTCTAAACCACAAATTAATAGATATTTAACTAAATTTATTGCAATATCTACTATTAAAAATTGATTATCCTTGAACACCCGTGAAGAATAAAAATACAATATCTTATAAGATGTTATGAAATTGAATTATAAAACTAATCCATATGTTATTTAGAAGAATATTAAAAATGTAATGAAGTATTTACAAAAAATTTCGTTATTCATCGAATAGATAAGGTTCCAATAATTAATTCTATTCATAAATCTGAGCTGTGTGAGAGAGAAAATAATTATTTCGCATTTTGACTTTGTGCAAAAAAATAAGCATACGTTTACTAGAAGTTACTAGCATAAGGCAAATTCTTGGTACAAATTTTAAGTAGGTATAGGGCATTGCAACAATCATTTATTGTACAAAAATGTATGTGCGCAAGTGATGTGCTGAGGCACAAACACAAAAAATAAGAGACGAAAGAAAAGACAAAATGTTTATTGAAAGCGTAATGTTTACAATAACTCTTCATAACTGTTCAACACATGAACTATGAAGTCCAGCTGCAGCTCACATTGCTGTACCACCCACTGTCAGTCAGAGAAGATAGCCTGCCGGATTCAAAGCTTGTACTCACTGAAAATGGAAGAGGTGTAAGCTATTTTCGTTTAACACTCTACAAACGGTCTGATGACTCACACTTAAGTAATGAGCAACAGCTCTTGTACTTGACTCTGATCTAACAGCCACAACGTTTAAGATGCTTTATTCTAGATGAACTGCGTACAGCTCTTTGTAGACTAGCATTATGTCTGGTGACGTGAAACGAACGTGTTTCAGGAAGTTGACGATGAAACCGCTGAGAAATTCTGTGATACGGCATTCGTCGATCAAGAAACTGCGCTTGATACATTCGTAGCGCATCTCTGCCTTTACCATTTACACTGTCATACATGTAACGCATGTCTACATTATCGGCATATGTAAAGTTTCCTATCGTAAACATCAGCACATTCGTGAATGGCGCTTTCCTCTAATGAGATGCATCATGTTGAACGGCGGCTGGACATCTACTGCCGCCTACCGGTAACGAAACCACCCGACAACTCCTTTTCAGTTTTCTTTTATTCCCCCTGTTAGCGCCTCATCTCTTAGCTTGCGCCCATACATTCGTGTACAATAAATGATTGTTACATTGCCTTATATCTACCCTTAACGTTTGAACCATGAATTTGGGACCACGCTGTAGTTTCAAAACTTTTCATTACAATTGGCTTTTTATTATCATTATTTATGCATTAGGAAGTACGTAGAAAAAAATAGGCAATGCATTTTGAAATTAGAAAAGCATTTACTGCACTATGAGAGAAATATTATACATATGATAAATAAAATATAAAATTGTGTCTCTTGTGTTATATATCCCTCTTGCTCTCATTTATAACGAACTTTAAAATAAAACACAAAAATTCTTTTGAAGCTCTTTTCATATTTAACGATAAAATTCAGATATATTTTTTACTTATCCATTGATGCAATGCTTCACTTAATATATAGGCAGGAGTCCGATATATATGACAGAAAATATAACGTCACATTATTAGAGATATTCAGACAATTACACACTTTTTTTATGTACGGAGGCGAGCAAACTATTTAATTTGGCATTCTTTTTAGCATTTTTGCATGTCAAAGATATCGTTATGACTGTAATTCATCAATGCTTTGTGTTTCTTTAATGATTAATTTTACTTCTTACAAAATAAACGTAACATTCAATCGGAGAAAGAGCTTAACGTGCTCCATATTAAGCTTTTTCGTCGAAATTAAAAAAATAAGGCATGAATTGTATTCAATTTAGTAACTTTTCCATTGCATATTATAATTTATATAAATTTAATTTATAAGAATTACTTTGAAAACCTTTTCAGTTTATTACATTTCATTCAATATATTAGTTTAAAAATCCATTTTTAGTTTTTTAATACTATTGAGAGATTTTCCATTTGTGTTTTATGGTCTCTTTTTAATTATTTTAAGTTTCTTTTTGGTCTCTAATGTAACTGTTTTTATCTTATTTCAATCTTAAGATTCTTCCATTCATTTATCAGGTTTAACTTACATTATATTTATGATCTTGGTTCAAAATTTGTTGTTTTATATGTACTAATTTGAAGACACTCTTTTATTGTGTGTGTGTGCAGTTAAAACCATAAAACTTTTTTTGTTTCTAAAATATTTATCTGACAAATCTAATTAAATATTTGATTCAACTACATGTTACAGAAAAATAAAACTTCTTCTAATTGTGTGTGTGTGTTAAAATAATGATTTATTAATGTACATTTCTTATTCTTTTCTGTTGCAGTTTTTTTTTCTGAATTTGTTTATTTAGTAACATGCAAATTACTCATTCTGTAATTTTTTCTGATGTATCACAATCAAAGCTCTCATCTATTCTAATAAAACAAACAGTTTGTGTGTTTTAGCTGTACCGGCCAAACTATAGCTGTAGGTCATTATCCTGAACACCTCAAACAGTTTTTTTTTCGAAATTTGCTTTAGATTTTTTTTAAAATACAATTTTTAAGCGAATTTTCAGCAAAATGGAGATATGACGTTATTAGGTGTGTCAAGTCAACTTTGCGAAAATTAATGTTAGGATCAGTTTTGGGGGGACTTTAGAACATTTTGTTAAAAATGTATTTTTTTATGGTTTTATTCGTTTTTTTTTACTCTTTGTGGTAGAATTACATTTGTTTTTCGAAGAATTCGACGTAAAAAAATATTATTTCTGTATTTTATTTTTTGGAATGGCAACGCAAATATGATAACAGTAGATTTTATATTCGTTCATTTCTATGACATTTTCTTTGGTTGAAAAAAAAGAAAGATTGTTGCTTTTCTTCTTCGGCAAATATTATGTTCTCATCATTATATGAAAACGAATCAGATGCTGATGAATGTTTATCAGGTTTTTTTGTCACACAGTATCATGCATTAATTTTGCTTCTATCAATCTTCAAATATATAAATCTATTTATACCATTTGTGATCCAAAAGTGTTTGAAAAAAAGATGCAGCTTGATACAATTTTCTCATATTTATCTTCGGATTTATTTAAAATTCAGTGTTGATGTGATTTTACATCACGGTTAAACTTTGCTTCATATAAATATGCTCCAGATGATATATACTCTGTACATATATTGTTCATATATGATATATATATTTCAATTATCAATATAATTATCATTGTATTTCCTCATTTGTTTGTTGTTTACAACAGAATAACAAATATTTTTAATTAAAATATTGCAAAAAAGTATTTTTTATCAACAAGGTTTATTATTTCTCTTGTCTCTTTTATGTCTCTCTTAGGTTTTGGTTTTCACTAATTTAATTTTTTCACTATTGTATTTCATCTAAATTTTATATTAAATGCAATATAAATGTTATATAGTATTATATCCCTTCCTCAAATAATAAAGGGTGTTTTTTGAGAGGTATAGAACTTTAAATTGCAATAAAACAACGATGTATTATTCGATTGACATTAATTTTTTTTTATTCGAAAGATAATCTTGTGGCATTACATTTTAAATATGATTTCTGGCATAGACTGCCACGGCTTGGCTCGGATGTAGTCCAATCTGGACGTCCAATTTTCGATGACTTTTCCAACATTTGTGGCCATATATCGGGCAATAACACGGCGAATGTTGTCTTCCAAATGGTCAAGCGTTTGTGGCTTATCCGCATAGACCAATGACTTTACATGGCCCCACAGAAAATAGTCTAGCGACGTTAAATCACAAGATCATGGAGGCCAATTCACAGGTCCAAAACGTGAAATTAGGTGATCACCAAACGTGTCTTTCAATAAATCGATTGTGGCACGAGCTGTGAGACATGTTGCGCCGTCTTGTTGGAACCACAGCTCCTGGACATCATGATTGTTTAACTCAGGAATGAAAAATTTAGTAATCACGGCTCTATACCGATCACCATTGACTGTAACGTTGTGGCCTTCATCGTTTTTGAAGAAGGATTTCACCAGCCCATAAAGCGCACCAAACAGTCAGTTTTTCTAAATGTAACGGTGTTTCGACATACACTTATGGATTAGCTTTATTCCAAATGCGGCAGTTTTGTTTGTTGACGTAGCCATTCAACCAGAAGTGCGCTTCATCGCTAAACAAAATTCGCTTATGAAAATCGCGACCATTATTTTCGAAATAAAATTGCACAATTTGAAAGCGTTGTTCAGGCGTGAGTCTATTCATGATGAATTGCCAAACCAAACTGAGAATAAATCACTTGACAGCTGTTAAATCGGTGGCCATCATGGAAAGTAATGCCAACTTAAACTTCTATACCTGGAAAAAAAACACTCTTTATTAATTCAATGCTACAGAAAATTTAATTTAATGGTTTATTACAATGATTTTTAGTTACAATGGGGGCTGAACAATTGCAACGAAAAAATTACAAAGTGGGTGAGTGATTAATAAAGTCGCACTGTTCACCTATTTGAGGGCTTTCGGTGACGAACCTCGAAATTTTTAACCATGGTTAAATGACGAGGGCGACACCTGAGCTGGCACCCACCTCTCCTAACTACCACACCTGCGGGAGGCCATTTGAGCTCTCGACAAATTCAATGTGCATCACTTCTCTTAAGGGCGGATCTTCAGCGGTAGCAAAAATTTCCAAGGTACAGTAATAATTCAAATAAAAGTTGTAACACCATAAACTTAAGTTATACAAATATTTAATGTACATAAATCAAAGAAATTTAACGAAAAAAAATGTTATAACAGATTATTGCTGAAATAAAAACCCTATTTAAATAATTCATTTATGCAGTACATTTTTTTTTAAGAAAAGAAGTTACACGGTAGTGAAATTTGGAAATTTTAATATAAAAATTAAGCCCTTAAAAAATTAAAACTTTAATAAAAGCATTCGTGAATACGAGTTTATTTGAAGCCAAAGGCTTGGTATTGAAAACATTTTTGTTTCGTCCATATTGTTTACTAACTTTATGTTGACTTTTTAAGAGGCAATTTTGCTAAACATCTATACATATTTTAATACTTATCAGTTGTAAGGACCTCGGGTTTGTTGTCAACTTGGCCAGTTATTAATAGCTTTGGCAATTGTTGCAATAATACGCTAGTACCAAAAAATCTTCCTGTGACATTTTGGTTCTTGCTTATTATCGCAACCTATTGGCGACATTACATGAAATGAAGCACATGGTTGCCAATTTAGAGCGTACAACATATATGAAATCAAGGTTGCTAACTTGGAGAGTTATTTTGAACGTTGACAATTGTGGTATAAAATGCAATTGCCAACATTTCCTTCTGTTGAAAAAGAAAAAGGTTACTGCTGTTCCTGATACTTATGCATTAAAGTCACCGCAGCCAAAGTGGCATTTTTTTCACCAAAATCTGACTGATTTTTCCTTATAAAACACTAAGAATTTGTTGTTTTGATATCATGATGCAAATTTTGCTGAGGTGACGACGATACGTAAGTATTATTTTCCTTTATTGACAAATTCCCTGTTTTTCCATTGCGACAAAAGTAGAAAAATATAACTAAAGAAAATGACAGTTCAAACTAATTGGGATTAACCTATTACCAATATTGTGTGATTTTTAAGTTAAAATTTTAAAGTTAAGCACTTAAAAAATGCTTTTTTTGTTCTGAGCTGCTTATAGTAGTTTCATCAAAATCAGACCTTAATTTATCTATTTGAAGTTGATTTTTGGTTTGAATTAATATTATAATTTCTACTATATTTAAGGTTACTTTTATATTTGTTTATTTTATTTATTTTCAATTTTAAGTATTTAAGACTTTTTGCTATGTGTGTTTGTTTTTTTGTTGTTGTTGTTCAAAACTGTCTATGGCAATTTTATCAAAATTGGGGCTTACTTTTTCTGTTTTAAATAACCTTTTGATTTAATTTGGCTACGGTGGTGCTTATACGCAAGGACTGATAATAATTACTTATTCTTGTACACATATATCAGTGTATTTTTTAGATAATGAAGTTACCAGCTCTTATTCTTATGTTCAAAATAATAATAATAATAATAATCTGTTACAAAGTTTCTATCTTTTAGAAAAAACTTTTTTGCTTTTCTTTGTTCAACGTCAAATTCTAAATTTCGCTTATTGTAACAATAAAGAAGAAAATCCTACCTAGCAGAATAACAAAAAGAAAATAGTACTGAATTAAACTAATTGCTATATTAAAATAGTTTGGCAATATTTCAAAAACTAAACTGTTATTAACCAGAAATTGGGAAACTCGCATTCCAATGGTGAAATGAATAAAAAATGGATCATATCGAACAATGTGTTGACAATTTGACGTTAAAAAAACAATGCAAAGAAAAATATCAGAGTACCGTAAAATCCTGCGTATAATGCCCACCTATACTTTTGAGCTGCATTTTTTAATGTTTTGTTATGTTCGCCGTATAACGCACGCCCTCTTTTTTACGAAGAAACTTGAAATGTACATATACAATGCTGTCATGTTTTGAAGTTATTTATTCGAGGTATTATTCCAAGGTATAGAAAAAAATAGTATACTTCTATATATAGAATTACAACCCTTTAAATTCATAAGGAGAGTCATTTCTTTTAAATAAGCAGTATTTCGATATTTCTAGAAGTCTTAATTTTTCTCTATACTCATCTTTTTTTTATTTTCAAAGCTCTCGAACCCGTAAATTTCGATTTAATTTTTTGTGCTCAAAGTGGGTATTATAGATTTTACGGTATGTAAGATTTTCTGTTATTTTTGTTGTTGTTGTTGTTCAAAACTGTTCGTGGCATCATTGTTTAACGTTCCTTCTGACAACGTGTTCTCCATATAGTTTTTAACTAATTGTTGATATACATATGCATTGTACAATTTTTTTTCATATAAATACATTGCTATATTATTTTCTGCCGTATAAAATAAAGATTTTTGCTATTCTTCCTTCATCGGCAAATTCAATTTTTTCTTCATTTTAGAAAAATATTGCTTGAAGTATAAAAGAAAGAAAATGACACTAAATTCAAACTAATTGCTATTTACAGATTGGTAATATTGTGAACCATATTTTTGTATGTCACTGTTTATGGCCTTTTGATCTCTATGACCTATAAGATCTCATCTTTGTTTTAAATGAAAAAAATCAGAATTTTTTTTTAACAAAAAGCTATTTATTGAACTATGATGAGGTGGACCTTGATACAATATTCTCATATTTTCTTTTGGATTCCTTTGAATTCAATGTTGCACAAATTTTTTTGTCACGACTTAACTTTGTTTCTGACAATCTTGCAATTTTATCATTTTTGATCAAAAAAGGGCTTGCAGGAAAAATATGCACCTTGAAAAGATTTTCCCATATCTCCTTTTGGATTTCTTTAAAATTCAGTGTTTATGTGATTTTACACCTGATGGTTTAATGTTGCTTCTGATAATCTGTCCTCATGTAGATTTTTGGAGATCATATACATATTTTATGTATTATCATACTGCCATATATGATATATGATATATATATATATATATATTATATATAAATATATATATATTATATATTATATATATATATTATATATATTATATATATATTATATATTATATATATATATATTATATATATATATATATATATTATTATATATATATATATTATATATAATATATATATATATTATATATATATTATATATATATATTATATATTTATATTTATTTATATATATATATATATTTGTTAAATTATTATTTAATTTAAGGCCTAATTGTACTTTGTTTAAAATATTTATGAATTAAACATTAATTAAAAAAATATTTTTAATTTTTTTTGGATGTACTTACACAGGGTTTTCTCACTCCTTTAAAAAGTATTTATAATTCTTTATAATAGGGAGTTTTATGATTTTTTAAACTTAATATGAAGAAGAACAGGCATTTCAGCTTTAGTATATAATATATAAAATATATTATTATAATTATTTATAGAAAAAATATTTTATAATTAATATAATAAAAGTAATATATATCTTATATATTGGTTTAATTATTTTACAATTTTTTAAAAAATATTTAATAAGTCTTTATCAATAAACAAATTTTTTCTTTTACTGGCATTTTTGAAGCAAACAGTAAGTCACAGCTAATTGCTCAATGAACATTTTTAATCAAGAATTTTTTTTTAAACCTAAGAAGGAAATTATTGTTATGTAAAGATTAAGTAAATGGAAGTACCCAAACCCCTTTCATTATTTTATGCTCTAAGAAAATAATTATTGTTAAAATAATGAATATGTTAGCGTTGTATAATATACTTTTTTTCGCCAGGAACATATTTAAATGATTTACTAATTTCAGTGGAATGAAAAACTATAAAATTATGATAAAATACTAAAATATTTTTATCTGACAGTATGCTTTTGTTTTTGATTGTTTTTTAGTGAATATAAACATATATATAGGCTTTTCCCCATATATATATATACATATATATATATGTGTGTATATAGTGTGTGTATGTTTTTTTACACTTACATATGTTTAATCAAATATTCAAAAGATCAGAAAAAAAAATCATTTCAATAGTTATCAGTATGATATTTTAAAATTCCTCATTTATAAATTATGGGGGGGGAGTTCTACACTCACAAAAATGCCACAATAACGCCGAGCTATAGAGAGATAAAAGAAACGTTTCTGACAATGGTAAGATGTGGAAGAAATTTCGAAAAAGGGAATTGTAATGATGTTAATATAAAAATCATACACACACAACAGGAAGTACTGACAGCTAGAGAAGGGGAATTTCTATGACAATATGGTGTGCATTCAAAAATGTTCATACAACGCAGGGGGTAAATGAAGGGGAAAGATACCTGTCTGACAATGAAAAAATTTCGAAAAAGGGAATTTTAATGACATCATTATAGCAAGCACTCACATCGTACGCTTACACCCCCGCACAAAAGTGCTGGTGTCATGAAGGAAACATGAAATTAAGTTATACACTCGGTATAAGCCCATGCAACGCCGGGCTAAGTGGAGGGTAAGAAACAAAAAAATTCAAAGTAATTTCGAAAAATAATAATGGAAGCGCAGATTTTGTGAAGGAAAGGAAAACTTTATAAAGTAGAAACCCGTGCAACCCCATGCCATGCAGCTAGTTTCAAATAAACGTAAAAAGTCTTATATGTTCTACATTTTTCTATCCGATTTTTTAAAAAAATTGCCTAAATGCATAACGATAAAACTAAATATGTTAAGAAAGAATAAATTTTTAAAAGACGCACAATGACTTATAGTTAAGAAAAATTAAATAGCGCTCTATATTACTCTTTTCTGCATTCACAATTCAAGCTGCACAGGATAGCAGCTTGGCATTAAGTGCACTACGATTTCGGCGTACAACTGCTACAGGTCTCTCTTAGAAGAAAAAACTTTTCAAACAATAAACAGATTATCGGAGAGAACCCTGAACCTCTGGCATCCAACATTTTTCTTCTCAGGAGAACTCGTTTGTCGTGAGGTCGAACAGACCATTCCTGGTCAAACCAAGAATGAGGTGAAAGCCAGTGCCGGTTTATGCTCATTCCCGGGTCCTGAGCACAGAAGATCCATGAGGCCCCTTATACTGTTAGATTCAAGAGGGACTCTCAGAACCAATTAAGTCCTGATCATCTGGGCCTTTCAAGGCCCGTGGGTGACCGCCCCAAGCGCCCAATGGATAAACCTGCACTGGGAGTGTTCTTTACTGATGAGTTGATATTTATAATACAGTGTGATTGTTAGCAAATTTTCATCTGGGGAAACACGGTGTTTGCTATCATCTCCCCAACGCAAGTAAAATGAATGATTTTGGGCCAATGACGACATCAATTGGCCCAAAAATTGCAAATTCTTACTCTATTTTTACTTTTCGCCTAGTGATGAGTGATGAGTTACTTACTGGGGATTCATTTTCGAAGGCTCAATGGATATATATATAAGTAATAATTTCAGTAATTTAATCTTTAATAGTTCTTGATTTATTTCGGTCCGGTCCTTCAGGACAACTGTTTAATCCTTTTAAATAGTCATCCACCTAACAAGAGCATCTTGAACTACATCCATCCACCCCCCAAAAGCATGTGATGTCCTGCTGGGTATAAATACCGAAATCATTGGAAACCCCGCTCTCTTTTCTCTTATGTCATTATCCTTAACCATGTAGTCGACTTCATGGCGCTCCTTGTTTTTGTTCTGTGTTGTGTCGTCCATGCTTAATGTCTTTAAAATGCTTTATGTTTATGTGTTTCAAGACATACAATAAAGTGGATTTACTTTCGAGACTGCCTCGTCAATACTACAGTAATATCATCCACTCGCCACGTACTACAGTTATCATTACTACTCAACAGCAGTATTAAAGAAGTATTATATATACAGTGGGCCACAAAAGTGTTCGTACACTAGCAATTTCTCATAAAAGATTTTTGTTTTCGACTAATAAAAATTAATATATTGGAATTGTAATTTGTTTATGATATCTGCAACTTATTCTTAATGGAATGACGTAATTAATTTTTTAAAAAATAGCACATAACTATTTTTTTTAAAAATTAGTAGTCAAAAGGCTACTAAAAAATTACGCCACAAGAGTCTTCGTACGCTTAACAAAAAAATCTCAACTTAGCTTTAAATATTGTATTTCTTGCTTAATTTAGTACTTAGTAAGATATGTTTTAGTGACCACAACAACTTTTAAGAATCTTGGTATAGATTTAATCAGTTTTTTGCATTTCCTGCATCGATTTTCCTCCATTCTTCTGTGATTATTGTTTTTACTTCACATTTTGTATTTATTTGTCATGCTTCCTTTTTTGCATCAAAATCTCACCAAATATGTTCTACTGGACTAAATAAAGTGATTGATGGGGTGTTTTCATAATTTGGGGGCAGTTATAGAGACACCAGTGGCGTACATTGAGAATAGTGCCCTTGGCGTGTCATTACCCTTTTAAAAAATTAAAAGTCATCTCTAATATCCAAATTTCAGGTGGATAATTTAAAATTTCTCTTTAAAATATTTAAATAGAGTTCATGATTCACAATACCGTCAAAAAATACCAAATTACGTAATTCTAAGGCCAATTTACACCCCCTCGCCAGAACACCACTTCAATGCTGAAGCATGGATGTGGAGGAGTTGTTGTTCCATATAAATTCATGGGATTAAACTCTTTATTTTTTCATTTACAAGATATTATAGGCCCATCAGAACCAAAAATGTTGAATTATCTGCCATCCCAATCAATTCGAGGTCAATTTTGAACTTTCTGAAACTTAATCCCAAGTATCTAGTTGGATTAATGAACCATGGAGGTGGAAATGCTCTTGCGTGGGGGGGGGTGTAAATCGGCCTCAGAATTAGATAATTTGGTCTTTTTTTATAGTATTGTGAATCATGAGCTCTATTTAAATATTTTAAAGAGAAATTTTAAATTATTCGCCCAAAATTTGGATGTAGGAGATGACTTCATTTTTAATAGGATAATGACACCAAGCACACTGCTCTCCATGTATGCCGCCGGTGCCTCTATAATTGTCCCCAAATTGTGAAATACCTCTTCAATCACTTTATTTAGCCCAATAGAATATATTTGGAGAGATTCTAATTTTAAAAAAAATAAAACATGACATATAAACACATAATGTGAAGTAAAAACAATAATCATAGAAGTATGGTCAAAAATCGATGCAGAAATTACAAAAAACTGATAAAATCTATGCCAAGACTCTTAAAAGTAGTTGTGGACACTAAAATATATCCTACTAAATACTAAATTTAGCAGGAAATACAATATTTAAAACTAAGTTGAGATTTTCGTTAAGTGTACGAAGACTATTGTGGCGTAATTTTTTAGTAGTTTTTTAATTATTAGTTTTTTAAAAAAATAGTTGCGCTATATTTTTAAAAAATTAATTATGTCATTCCATTAAGAGCAAGTTGCAGATATCAGGAAAAAATTCCAATTCCAATGTATTAATTTTTATTAGTCGAAAACATTAAATTTTATAAGAAATTGCAAGTGTACGAACACTTTGGTGGCCCATTGTATGTATATATATATATATATATATATATATATATATACACTCAGGAACATTGAGAATAGCGACCCAAGAAGAAAGCATCGGATTAAAATGAAATTCAATACACATAATGACACAGATGAGAGATTCACTTGATCTCAAAAACAAGACTATTAAACGAACACAGGGTGTGCAACGACACAAATACTGGGCAACTTCAATAGTGCGTTGGACCACATCCAGCTGCAATACTTGCCGCCACACGGTCCGGCATTGAGTTGATTAGACACCTTATGTTGTCCTGAGGCAGATGGGCCCACAATTCTTGAACAAACAACTCTAAATCATGTACAGAGTGACACGATGGCATCTGACTGTTTAGCTGATCCCCACAGGCGCTCTACAGGGGACAAATCGAGGGAGCGGGCTGACCATGGAAGAGTCTGAAAATGACGTAGGAAGTCTTGAGCAACTCTTGCTGTATGCGGACGAGCATTATCTTGCTCGAAAGTTTCCCCTGGGTGACCATTTAGGAAAGGTCCTACATGGGGTCGAAGAATACCATCAACGTAACGTTGGCCTGTTAAGGATCCACGCATCACAATTAAAGTGGACCGGCTATCATAGACTATGGCCCCCCAGAACATTACACCAGCTGTGCGAGAAGTGTGACGCAGAACAGTGTGGGGGGAATTGTACCGCTCACCAGGGCGCCTCCACACCCGTACACGGTTATCATCTGTCCCCAAAACAAACCGGGATTCATCACTAAACACAACCTTTTGCCAATCTGTGACATTCCACATTGATCTGGCTTGGCACCACTGTAGACGCAGTTGTCGATGTTCCGGTGTTAAAGGGAGAGCACGGAAAGGGCGCTTGGATTTAAGAGTTGCTTCTTCAAGGTGTCTGGAAATTGTTTTTGTGGAACAATTGCTACGCCTACGTCTGCTCGTATCGTTGAATGAGTCACTGTGGGGTCCACAAGTGCTTGCCACACGATCCTTCGATCCTCTCTCCTCGTGGTCTTCCTGGTCGCTCCAGACCCGGTTTTCCGCGCGAGGGTATCTTCTCGTGTCCACTGCTCCCAATAATTTCTAACGGCACACTCCGAATGATCCACCTGGCCAGCAACACGGCGCGTCGATCAGTCTGCAGTTTTCATCCCGATGATCAGGCCTCTCTCAAACTCTCTTAACTGTGAGAAATGTCTTCTAGCACGTTTACCTGGCATGTTTCGCTTACCAAAGTCTTCCTACAATCGGCGGGTAATCGTCACGTTTATGAACCTTCGAATTTGTGCTGGCTTATATAGCACCCTTCTTCCTGATTGTAGCATCACCTCGGCGTGTATGAGCATGCGTATTGGCACAAAACTTGGATCATGTGCATATCACATTACGCTGTACTTATATGCAAAGTTTCGCGATGGTACTAAGCTTCCTTCTTGGGTCGCTATTTTCAATGTTCCTGAGTGTATATCTTATTAAGCTTAAATAAAACATTTAGGAGAAAAAACAAAAATACAATTAGAAATAACATTAAAACTTTTACCAAATTTTTTTTAAAAAACATTTTTGCAAAAATCCTAATTTTTACAATTTTAAAGCATTAAAAAGTAATCTACTTAATTTCAAAAATTTATTTTATTTAAAATTACTAAAATGTGTGTAAAATCTAAATTGCCTAAAACCTAGAGTGTCGAAAAGAAATCTACTGTTAAGAAACAAAGCATAGAAAAAAAATCACAAGATTGGATTTCAGTGAATAAATATATATAATAAATATATTCTTCAAGGCAGCAATAACATATTGTTCGCAGAAAATAGGAAAACAATAAATAAAGTTTAAAAAGTATTTTGAAAAAGAAGGAAAATATAAATAACAGAATTACCAACCTATATGAAAAAATCGGATAAATTCCAAAACAAGTTAATTTGAAGCGATATCTATGATTAAGTAAAATAAATTATAAATATTAAGACGCAAGTTAATTGAAACTAAAATTAATCTTATATCGAAGGAAAATTTTAAATAATTTAATTGGATAATCTTATATTGGCTTTTAAGCACACATACACAGAGTATATCTTATATTTTTCAAAAAATATTTTTATCTTATTATAGTTAATAACTTAGTAATATTTACGTTTCAACTAATAAAGCTCCGTGTTTCGTTAAATTGATATGCGAGTATTACTGCTCCAGAGAACTAAACTTTAATCATTTTAAAACTAAAACGAACCTTAAATCAAAAACAATGCTATTTAGTTCTTGATACATCGAATGTAAATTAGTTCCATTATTCTGTTGTAAATGGATTATTGTTAGTTTTAGTAAAATTTAATTAATTAAAATAAAAACAAATTTTTGTAAACCCTTTACCAAAAATAATTATGTAGATTCTCAGTATGCATGTATGCAGATAAAAATCTTTGTTTTCAATATATTGTTCTTCATTGAAATTTATTTATAAATTATAGCTAAATTATTCTTGGCAGATCCATGTTTTGAAAAGGCCTTTAACCTACTAATAAATGTAATTTAGTTATAATAAATGTAATTTCCTTTAAGATCTAAACTAATGAGAGTGTTATAATTTCGAATTTTATTAATTACACTTACACTGTTTAGTAATTATCACAATATTCAAAGAAATCCCCCTTAATATATCATTAAGATCTTTTGAGTTAATTATATCTTCCAAATCATAACTTTGCAAACAGTAAATTTATTTGTCTTTTAATAATTAAAGACATCTTTACACAAATTTTAATAAAACTAAATTAAGTTAGTTAGTAATGTTTTGTATTATAATTCATCAGAAATAGAAAAAGATTTTAAAGCGTTTAATAACGTTTTGGAATTTAATGGATTCTTACGAAGTAATAAATATTAAATATACACTGGTGTCCAAAAGTTAAGCATAAATCGTAAAATGCGAAAAACATGGAGTAAACATTCGTAAAATTATTCCAAATTTTTGCGGATATTAATTGAGTGAAGAAGAAACATTGGGTTTATGCAAAACTTTTCAGTCGACTACGTTCTGCGCGAAACACCGTCGCATGTCGGAACGCGGAGAAACCAATTCACGCAGCATAGGCAATTCAGACAAGTTTCGTGCAACTGCTGTACGAAGGAACGTTGTTACCCATCAAACAAGGTGAATTATGGCACAAAGACGCCAATTGAACATGTTTACGAAAGGAAGAATCGCTGGAATACTGGAATCCTCAATACGATTATAAACCGAAGTGCTTCGAATTCTGAATGTGGACCAGTCTGTGATCTCAAGACAGTGGCAGAGGTTTCAAAGAACGGGAGATGTTACCCGACAACTAGCATCAGGTCAACCAAGAGTCACAACCCCTCGCCTAGACCGATATCTGGTAATAAGTGCGCGACGTCAGAGGAGCAGTACTGACAGAGCACTAGGTTCGGCGCTCACAGTCGCCACAGGAATACGAATTTCGTTACAGGAGACTCACCCATGCTGGCCTGTATGCCAGAAGACCAGCAGTTTGCATTCCCCTCACGTCTACACATAAACGCGCTCGTTTGAACTGGAGTTTGAATCATCAACATTGGAGTATGGAAGAGTGGGCCAATGTGATGTTCAGTGACGAGTACCGGTTTAGTCTGAGTAGGGATTCTCGGCGGGTAACGATATGGAGAGAACGTGGAACACGTTTTCAACCAAGAAACATAACGGAAAGACATCATTTTCCATCAAGTGCAGTAATGGTATGAGCAGGTATCAAGATGGACGGCCGCACAGACCTCCATTTCTTTGACATGGGGTCTGTGACTGTTCAAAGATACAGAGACGAAGTTCTTGAGCCTTATGTTCGCTTGTTTCGAGGTGCTGTCGGTTCTGACTTCATATTCATCGATGATAATGCGCCATGTCACCGGACGGTGCTGATTGATGACTTCCTTGAAACGGAAAACATCCAGCGCATGTCGTGGCCTGCAAACTCCCCTGATTTAAATCCTATCGAGCGTGTATGGGATATGCTCGGAAGACAAATTGCACCCCTTTCACACCCACCAAGCTCCGTTACAGAACTGAAGAGAGCTCTCCAAGAAGCTTGGAACCGTTTGAGCCCACAACTCATTCATCATCTCATAGCAAGTATGGTAAATCGCTGTGCAGCGTACCTGGCTGTCAGAGGTGACCATTCGCCTTATTAAACTGAAGCAGCAGTATTTTATTTAATGTTTTCTTTCATTTTTTCTTTAAAGTGTGAATCCTTGCTATGCTCAGTTTTCTTTCTAACTGCTACTTTGAATAATAAAATTAATTATTATCATTCTTTTGATTTGCTTTCTTATTTTATAACCATTTTACACTCGCATATCACGTTTCCCGCCATTCTGATTTACAGTTCCTTCTTTATTCACATTATTACCAATTATGCTTAACTTTTGGACACCAGTGTAATTTAGAAAATCTGGTAAATGCATACCTAATCTTTTATATAAAACTATATTACGATGATATTTACAAATAATGAACAAGTATCTTATCCATATAAACACAATGCTGAAATATATATATATATTTCGATACATCTTCAGTTCTGTTTTAAATATCTTTATAAGTAGCATCACATAAATAGTTTTATAATTCAGTTTGTGTATGAACATGTAAAAATATTATTTTTATATTCTTCAAGGGCTTCCATATTAAGTTTTAGATTGTATAATGAACTTATATAAATTTCTACTAATTTATGTTATTTATGGTAGAAATAATGATTGTGAAACCTGCATGTCCTATATTTTGAAAGATTTCATTTTATAAATTTCAACTCTTCCATTAATACATGGTGGCCGCGTCAGCCTAGCGGTCAATGTAACGAACTCGTGACCAGCGTGACATGAGTTCGAGCCTAGTACCGTTGAAAACCCGCCTTGTAGGTAAGCGATGCACGTCCTACTGTTGGTGTGGTAGTTAGGAGAAGGGGTGCCAGCTCAAGTGTCGCCCTCGTCACTTGACCATGGCTCGAATTTACGAGGTCCGTCACCAAAAGCCCTCGAGTAACGGAACAGTGCGATGAAAAAAATTCACTCACTTCATTACTACATGTTGATGGTTCTTTCTCCCTCTCTCTCGATAAATTCATTTTATCTTAAACATTCATATTTCAGCATACTTAAAATGATAAAACCATCATTGTCCTTGAAAATGAACTTACTATTTTTTAAAACATTTGAAAGCTTTTTTATTAATGATATTTTTTACTGGAAAAGTTTCTTTCTTACTTTTATATAATAGTATGATAGTTAATAAAAATATTTATTAGCAAAATTAATATTTTTATGGCAGTTATTCATAAAAAGAAAGTATAGTATTCAATCTTTTTTAAAATTACTTATTTGGCTTTCATATTTCCTTTTGAACTAAGAAATCACTAATATCTCTAATAATAAGTAAATATGACCAACATAGTCTTTAAATTCCCAAATTATGCATTGCAAAAGGTATATACATTCCATTTTAAAAGGTGTGTGTGTGTTAATGTCCAGAGAGGGGCACTGCGTGCGCCCCCTGACACGTGGCCCGACAGACGTTGTCCTGTACACACGTCCTGAATCCGAAAATTTCAAACTTTTTGAATAAGTTGTACTAATCTGGACCGTTTTGATAAAACATTTTATTAAAAGAGTTATTACGGTACCTGCACAGTTACCACAATTCGATCTATCGATTGCGTGTGAGTAATGTATACTATGAACTAATTTAAATATAATAGACGCTATTCTGAATAGAAACCTAAACTTGTTTTAATTAAATGATAAAAAAAAAAAAAAAAAAGATAAGACTCAGAGCTACACACGCACACTTTCATAACAGGTATATTTTTAATGCACAATAAATAAAATTATCGTAATACCAATTAATGCACAATATTTTTGGTTAATCCTTAAGGAGAGCGATAAACAAATTCGATGGTTTGCCAATTCTCGGACACGCAACATATAATTGGTCGTGCGAAAACAAAATTATGTACATATTTTTTCCCTCTTCTTTCTTTTTTTTTCTTTTCTTTTGCCGCGCATTAGCGGAATAAACAACACAGAGGAGTAAAAGCAAATATGCATTTTAAGGTTTTAAATTAATATATTTTTTTAACTAATTGCTATATCGGACCGAATTGTGAATCTAAACCATTCTCGAATCCACTTGAACCCACATAAAAAATGTCATCAAAATTGGTCTGGCTGTTTAGGAGAGTTTCAGTCACATACACACGCACAGAATAATTATATTTTTATAAAGATATATATAAACAAATTCTTGTGGTACAAGAGTCCATGAGGCCAGGGCCTACTGTGCCCATCACAGTATACGTAATCATTGAATGCAGAGGTGCATGAGCAGATATCTCAATCAGGTGGTCTGTCTGAAGTGAGACCCGCAATGTTTGTCTCCGCAAAGCTTGGTACTCATTTATCGACCTACTGCATTGTGGGATATATGTAAGTGCAAAAAATTCGAAAGAAAACTCCTTTAATTTTTTTTTGAGGCTGCGGATCGGTACTTTTACCTTTCAGACTTAATACATTCCCAGGAACTGGTATCACTTTTTAGTGCGGTACTAGTACCAATACCAAAATACCAATTGTTGCAAGTAATTTTGACGTCCAGTCTCCTCCCTAGAGGAAGGCACCTGAGCTCTGACGATGCGAACTTTGTTCTAGAAATTTAATTTGCCGAGAGCACCCGAGCCAAACAGGCACTCAAGAGATTTTTTATATGCCGCATAATCATACGACATGGATGCTATCGATTTTCTGTATCATGAAAACTACCGAATTGGGCAGGGTGGTGCCTTAGATGTCAACCTTAGGTGCAGAATGCCAGAAAAAGACCAACCACGCCATCCAGCCGGCAAAAAATGGATTTAATTCCTAATTTAACAGCTGTATCCTATGAAATACAAATCTATTGCTTAAAATTATAAAAAATAAATTGTACACTACTCAAATATGTGATAAGGACAAATGAAACGAATTTGATGTTTTAGAATCTATTAAGAACTAAATTTTCTGTCTTTGACAGATACTTTCACCAGCGTTTTTCTTTCCGAACAGATTATTATGATGACAGAATTTCAAATAATATACAGTATTTTTTTTCAGTAGTTCAACTACTATACAAAAAATTCTAAAAATTCAAAAGTTTAAGAAAGTCTCTCTTCTAATTTTTTATAATACTACATCAAATTTCATTGATAATCCAATCCGAAGATATGACTTGATTTGGGCGTTTTAGATGAAACGTTATTAAATTTTACCAAAACACTTTATAACATTATTAAAAATATATAGCGTTCATATATAACATTGTTTCACTATAAATAAGAAAATAAATTTCATACAACCATATATTTGAAAATAGCGATAAAACAGATTGATCATATACATTTAATTATTTTTTTAAATATGAAAATCCAGTATTTTAAAAGCAAAAAAAAAAATATTGAAAATATTCTAAAACCAAATAACATCTCATGAGGTAATTCTTAAGGCTGCTTTCGCCATACGTATGAGAGTGGGAACTTGACGCGGAGCACATTTTCAGACAGAAAAAAATGCCTCAATTTTTATACAAATTTGTGACATTGTAACTTATGCATTTGTTTATAATGGAGCGTTTTTAAAATTTCAAAATATTTCATAAATAATTAGTCTTTTCTTTTAATATGAGAAGGGATGGCTCATTTAGCATTACGGTATAGGAAACAAATTGAAAAACACATTTTATAAAAGAAAAAATGTATCAACTCGGATAAAAAAAAATAGTATGATAAAATAAGTGATTTTCTACAGGATAGTGTAGCCAGAATATAATATTAATGTTTGAGTACTTTTATATCTGAAAAAATATTCGGAATTCTCGGCCTCTATTCTTTAACGTTAGGCGAAGATAGCCTTAAACTACAGCGCAAAACAGAGATTTAAAATTAAATATTCAGATTCTATTTCAATATATTATGCCAGTGGGACTCGTACTTGTCATCAGGAAATAAATTTCTGTGTAAATAATGGCCTGCAATATATCTCTTAGATAATGCGTAATATAAATCTATAATGAAGATGCTACAAAATGGCTCTTATTCTGTTCTCGAGTGCTTTCAACCCATTTGCCGCGGTCATCTTATAGCGCACTCTCGATCCCAGAGTATGTCTTGCGTAAAGATTTAAGAAACATTTTAACTCTTCAGACAGGTGCTAGACAATGATGACGGTCATTGACTCTGAGATTGAATGTCTTGGCAGTTTGTAAATGGGTTTGTTCCATAACAGCGAAGTCGTTGCTTGCGATTTATCGTATAAAGCGAGTTGGATTGTTTATCACAAAATTCAATTCCAATGTCCTTTAATTGTATTTATTTGGTTAAATAAATCTTGCATATTTTCTGTGACTGTTTGCTATTTGGTTTAAATAGTATTCTGAAGTTCAATACTCTCAAGAAATCGTATTTTTCTCTCTCAAATAAATGATTGACCATACCGTCTATTTTCCATTTTGGAATTTAAAATCAATACGGCATATTTATTTTAAGCTAATGGCTTTCAGAGTGCGACGGATTTATGATAAATCAGAATTTATTACGTTAAGGTTTCCGCCTACATTCGGAACCGTGATTTTAAAAAAGTGCATAAATGTATAATTTTCATGATATTTAGTATCACTTAGATTAGAATACATGTATAAAATTGTTTTAAGGACATTTTGACAAAAAAAAATTACTTAAATATAATATTTCGGCAAAAAATTAACTTAGAATAACCTTTTTTCAAAATGTTCTCCTTTTATAAAAAAAATGCTTCTAAAATAATAGTATTTTGCTTATATAAAGTAAAGACTTTTTTCCAGAGAGTCTGAACTATATATATATATATATATATATATATATATATATATAGGCTAATTCTCTACAAACAAGAGATAAACATTCATCAATCACATTCGAAAAAAAACACTTAGACAGTATAAAGATTATACTATGCGGAACACATGAGCAGCCGAGATTAAAAATTATAAAATGGATGATGCAATATTATAAACATTGCTGACTTAAGACAGGTAATATATAAAATAATTTATATAAAAGTGGGTTGAACATGTTTTTTGGACAGCCAACCTTCCCCCTTTATGTAAATAATACTGAGCAAAAACCTATTGAAAGTAATGGATAGGAATATCTAAATCCATTACAAGATAGAGGTAACTTTCCTAAAAATTGCACTTAAAAATGCAGAGCCCGCGCTTAACCTGATTGCAATAAACAAGTTATTGCCAGATTCTGGACCCTAATGCAGATTCAAAGCATGTGAATGGCTGAAATGTAGCACTTAACAAAAGTATAAAAAGAATAGAAACAGAAATTAATAAGAGAGTTACAAATTACTATAACTTTAGTGACAGTAGAGTATATTGTGTGTGTGTGTGTTCTAGTTTTTTCTTTGCTTTTATTTTATTATACTATATATATATATAGTAACCAATAGTTATCGACAACTCCACGCAGTCTTTGCGCGCAGGCGCAGATAAGTGAAAGCAGAACTGAAACTGTAAAAACTTTGACTCTTGAGAAAAAGCAAGAGAGCGAAAAGGAGAACGAGAGAGGTGCGCGAGCAGGCGTTACCTTCTGAATATCATCGTCAAACTTATCTGTTAAAAACTACCTTTTAATTAATTTTTGTTTAATGTTAAATAAACCATAAGAAAGAGAAACGTCTTGGACCCCTTGTTGTCTCCCACAAATTATGGGGGTTCGGCCGGGATCGATAAAATTTCGATTTTGAACCAAAATCTGGACAATGAACGAAAGCGTCCGTGAAGGAGACGCTCCGCCATTTTTCGGAAACTTCGTTCAACCTGTGTAGAGGTTTGAACTCAGCATGAAAATTCCGCCTGTGTAGAGGCCGGGATTGAAAAAAAATTTCGATTTTGATCAAAATTTGGAACGTGAAAAAAAGCCGTCCGTGTAGGAGACGCGCCGCCATTTTTCGGAAACTTCGTTCAACCTGTGTAGAGGTTGAATTTTTCAACTTCATTCCGCCTGTGTAGAGGTCGGAACAAATAACAAAATAACCTGTGTAGAGGTGTATTTTTCAACGAACCCTCAAAATCCCGCCTGTAGAGGTTTGGAACTAACTCAGTGTGAATAATCCGCCTGTGTAGAGGCCGGAACTACAATTTCAAGATATAACCTGCGAAGAGTGTCAATTCGAACAATTTCAACTACATTACCTGCGAAGAGGTGAAATCAGTGGAATCGAAATTTTCTTCAATTATTGGATACATCGTACGTGCGAGCAACAAGGAGCCAGAAAAAAAAAAAGGTAGGATCTTTCCATATTTTTCTAAAATGTATAAAAACGCTCTTAAAGAGGATTTCATAAGAGCTAAGTTGAGAATTCAGACGGTACTGTGGAGAGTACTGACACCATACAAACCAAAGACTAAAAATTGAGAACAGTAGTACATTTGAAAGTGATCTAGATTTCGTTAAACTTAATTCAAAACTGTATACATGAGAGAGTATCGCGAAATGAAAGAGAGGTAACTTTAGGAAAACAGAAAATTGAGCTCATGAAACTCCAGTTAGCAAAATTAGAAAAAGAAGTCGAACTTCAAAGGGCTAAAAAAATAAAGCATTAAGTTTAAATCCTGCAGCTAAAGTCGAAGAGAAACAGTTCGAAACTTTAAATAAGGAAACCGCAAATCATATTGGCATTCGAGAAGCAGAAGATTGGTTTAGGCCTATTGATTTAGCTAAAGAGTGATATTTATATTCATCTAGAAAGCGAATCACATAAAGAAATTCCTATTACTTATGGATATACTGGCACCTTTAAAAATAGATCACAAACTTTAAAACAAAGATTAAAGAGAACTATCCCCAAAATCTTGAAAGAGAAAATAAAAATTGCTTTATATATGCGGTGATTCATCTCATTGCGCAAGAGACTGTGAGAAGCGTTTTAAACCTAAAGAATCTAACAGCCACATCCATAATAAATAAACGTGAATACTTTTGAAAGTCGAGAGCGAAAAACAAAATATAGCGATGAATTCTCAAATCTTCAATACGTAAGCATTTTTGTGGAAAATCAGCCCGTAATGCCTTGATCGATTCAGGTTGCCAGATCCCAGTTTTAAATTCCTCACCACCAGAGTGCAAACACCTTCCGGAAGAAATCATAACATTAAGTTCATGTTTTGGCGAACAGCGTATGGTAGAAGTTAAATCCATAAATATTTCTCTTTAATCAACACTCTCCTAGCTTATGTGCGAACGGCGATATCACCGACCTTGACCGAAGAATTTATTATACATCCCAGTGTATATTCTGAAATAGAGAAACTAGGCCATGCAAAGAGCGATGTTTTATTAAGGGAAAGTGAATCCTCTTGAGTGCAGATTATGGTGTTTCTTTCCAAATGTTTCTGTTTCAAATGTGATAGAAAACTCTAGTTATGATTTGGGCTATATGTTAAAACTTTAATACTAGAAATGATTTGAGTTCTCTCTAATTAAGGATTATAAATGTAATAAAATTAAGAGTACTAAGTTAAAAATGAATATTAAATTGAAAAATGATATTCCTGTGTGTCAGAGAGCCAGACGTTTATCTTGTTCTGAGAAATTACAGGTAAACAATCAAATTGATGATTGGTTACGACAAGGTATTATAAAAGAGAGTGTTTTTGATTATTGTTCACCTATAGTATTGTGTAAGAAAGCCAATGGCGCCATGAAAACGAGTTCCGTGGAATTTATCTCCCGCTCACCTAACCCTTTACCTATGAAGAGTAAATATAGACGGTTTGTGTTGCTCCGAAGGATCTTCCAGCCCTGGCAGTGGAAACGGAGGAAAAAGAGAAATCGTTTTGAACAGACGTCCAGAACTCTACAGAGGAAAATATCGATGCGTTCAACCAAAGATCAACTTGTTAAAAAAGACGTTCTTATGCCTGTGAAACAATGTTTTCCTGTGGAACCTTCCGGATGTCGAAAAGATGCCTTCACATGATGGAGAAACTGTTCAGTTCAGCAGAATTATGATATTTTAAACCTTTGTGTATTTGTCGTATAGTCCTTGTCTGTTCCGTCCTTTTTTTTGTATGTTTCAGATTCTCCTCTGGTCTCCATGGAAGTACCGCTGCGGACAGCGGACAGTCAGGCTGGCCGGATATAGTAACCAATAGTTATCGACAACTCCACGCAGTCTTCGCGCGCAGGCGCAGATAAGTGAAAGCAGAACTGAAACTGTAAAAACTTTGACTCTTGAGAAAAAGCAAGAGAGCGAAAAGGAGAACGAGAGAGGTGCGCGAGCAGGCGTTACCTTCTGCATATCATCGTCAAACTTATCTGTTAAAAACTACCTTTTTAATTAATTTTTGTTTAATGTTAAATAAACCATAAGAAAGAGAAAGGTCTTGGACCCCTTGTTGTCTCCCACATATATATACAGGATTTTTGAAAATTCACATTATTTTCAGAGTTACAACCCACTGAAACAATTATCGACGTTTTTTCTTTAAATTTCTTCCCTCTGCTGTCATAAAACATGGATAAACCCACTTCTAAGTTATATATTTCAAAAATTCTAGTTGAGCCTCTGTACAGATGTCTGAGCTATATACAGGCAAATATTATTATAATAGAAGCATTTTTCACAAAAGGAGAATAGTTTGAAAAGGGGTCATTCTATGTTCATTTTTTGTAAAAATATTGTACTTAAATAATTTTTTATTGTAATACTATTCTTAAGACCAATTTTATATACATTTTCTAATCTAAGTGACACTAAATATCATAAATATTATCCATTTATACGCTATTGCAAAATCACGGTTCCGAACGTAGTCGGATACCTTAAATATATCTATTTGGTTAAATAACTCTTGTATATTTTCTGTGACTGTTTGGTATTTGGTTACGGCCGCGGTAGCCGAGTGGTATAGGTATCGGATCGTGGCTTGCCTTGTCACGAGTTCGAGCCCAGTACCACTAAAGATCCACCGTGTAGGATGGCGATGCCCGTTAAATCTGTTGAGAGCTGAAACGCCCTGCCGTTGGTGTGGTATGGTATTTAGGAGAGAGGGTGTGTCAGCTCATCCACGTCACTTGACCATGGTTCAGAATTACGTTATCCGTCGCCAAAAGCCCTTCGTGCTGGCTGAAACAGTGCGACATTAATATTCAATCAATCAATCAATTGGTATTTGGTTTAAATAGTATTCTAAAGTTCAATACTCTCTCAAGAAATCGTTTTTCTCTCTCTCAAATAAATGATTGATCATACCGATCTATTTTCTCCGTTTTGGAATTTAAAAATCAATGCGACTTATTTATTTTAAGCTAATGGGTTTCAGAGTGCAACGGATTTATGATAAAATCAGAATTTCTTGCTTTAAACAAGTACCGGACTTAATTTCCTTTTGTTTATATGATGTTTATAACATATAAAATTTTTAAGCTGCTTCAGAAATACTGAATTTTTATATTCCTATGTACAAATGTTAAAATTCATTGGAACAAATGTCAAAAATAACAAAATTAATAGCGTTTTATGAAAAAAAATTAAGTTATTTGCTCTTGATTTTGACAGCAAACTTCTTAAATTCAGAACTTTTACGTTAAAATCTACGATGTTTTCTATTTTTTTTTCTAGAATAAATGAATTTCTTACGTTAAACGTACGAACATAATTTTTTGTTCGTATTATGGTTATTAAAAAAAAATTGTAAGCGTGTTTCAAGAACACTGAATTTTTATATTCCTACGTACAAATGTTAAAATTCGTACAGAGTAAATGTCAAAAACCGCAAAATTAATAAAGTTCTTTTGTTTTAAAAAACATTATAGTTATATATTTAGTTGTTGATTTTGACAACAAATTTTTTATAATGAAATTATTTTTACGCTTGTATAAATAAAAGGTTTAAAATGTGGGAGAGTCTAGATCATAATACATTTTTGATAAATCGCGAACCATATTTTAACCACATCAATATTGCATGAAATGCTGCTAAACAGTGATCGCGCTAAACCATCGATCTAGAGCTATTAGTAACCCTCGAGGACATTCTTGGGCAGATAGCGTTAAAACTAATGTTATTAAATGTAACAGGAACAGACTTGCTAATGAACACTTCTACAACTGGTAGACTGAATTTCTTGCAGCCACTACCTACCCTCTTCTGTCATTTACAAAACGTGTTGGTAAAAAAAGAAAAGTTCCATCTTTCTCATTACAGTTAATAAGTCTGAAAAAAAATGTGTATTTACCATTAACTACATTTCAACTACTTTCTTCTGTACAACTAAATTTCAATTTTTTTTTCTTTCTTTCCTATGTACATTTGAGCAAAAATTAGTTTTACATTTACGAGAATATGTGAAATTTAGGATTACAGTGGCAACAAAGCAAACGTAAAGGTTTTTTTTTTAAAAGAAAATGTTGGCATTTTTTTATTTCGAATTCCTACTATTCGCTCGCA